>JABUIW010044435.1:0-17161 GCA_013363375.1 Menidia beryllina
TCAGTGCTGTACTAATGGTGTATTAAGGGACAAAGGTCAAAGCAGAATTTCTATTGTGAAAACTTGAGAACATCTCTTGTAAGTCAAATTTCCTGTAATGGATATATATATTTATAGATATAGAGGAGTACTTTAAGCTCATATTTGTCTTCCATGAAGGAAACTTCAGAACTATTTGATGTTAATAACAAAACAAAGAGCAGTTGTAATGTCTCATATTCTCTCAAGCACCCAAATAAGGACTTTATTTAATATCTCCCCTTGTTCTGCTACTCATGATGCTTTCACTGTCTGACTAACACAACTGTTGCTCTGTAGTCTGGCCTCCAAAAGAGCCCACATTGCCCAATTAAAACAGGAAGAGTGATGACTCGGCTCATCCTCTGTGAGTTGTCATTTTCTGGATGTTTCACTATGATATGACTCAGCTCTCTACGTTTTCCTAGAGATATTGGGCTCGCGGTTCAGGCATCTTGACAGGACAGATCCTGGCGTGTTCAGAATTGCGTCACCACCACAAACCACACCGCCCACCGCGTATCATCGAGACACAGCGGTGCACAACTTGTTATGAAACAGCGATGATGATGCAACGCTGGGAGCAAAGCTGTCTTAAAGGGTATAAACAAAAGTCTTGGCTGCAGAGTGGTGGATACTGTAACTCCCCTCAGCAGAAGATTTACTCCTCTGTGACTTAGCCTTTTCAGGAAGTGGTGGGCGTTTTTTAAAATTTTTTTAGATTTCCAAGGTGTAAAAAGATTGCTGCTTGTAGAAAATGTCCATAATTCACTGGCCGTTTCAGGATTGTTATTGGTCTTCGGGATACTAAATGTGTCCGGGTGTATTTAAACAGGAGGGTCATACCACTGCTGTAGCACTGAACCACGAAACCTGACATTAATCCTGAGGGTAATGTGGCCCTTCCTGTAGCTAATGAAATCTGAAGCTTTTAAATGGCTGCACCTAATGACACCCCTTGACAGTTTTTGAATTAAGCAGCCTTGACTGCTGGGACTGAAGTAAATAGCACACAGATGGCACACACCAAAGTTTTGTCCAGCTAGCCTCCACCATTTCTTGCCCTTGGGCTGTTGCACATGATTTCATACCTGCTTGAGCATTAAAGGAACCAAGTTTAAACAGTAGGGGGACGTCACCTTGCTCTTTATTTAATATATCCATTACATTTTTGGTGTTATACATAGATGGTTTGATATTGCTTCTGATTTGATCATCACCGCTACTTTAAATTGGAAATATTAAGCACATCTAAAAGCCACTTTAGCTCCAGGATTCTTTCTCAAGTGATTATTGCAATAAACTGCAGCTGTTTATGTGTTCGCTCTGATCTGAAATGCAGAGAGGATTCAGAATCGATTGCAAATCAGAAATATTCCTCCTGAGAAGCAACGATTGCAGCAATTTCTTCCTTTTGAGAAAGCTCTTTGGACAAATGCATGCAACAAAAAATTTGTGGTTCTAAGAGGAATTTTACAGCATGTTATGACTATTTTCTGTACAAATGTTGAGCAGATAGCTCTGGGTGCACATACATGTACAAAATAAATACCTGTGTTTCACTACGATAAAAAAAACTTCTTGAAATCCATTATGAAAACATGCATATGAACATGCTTAGTGGTGCAAATTTTTCTTTCTTTTCTTTAAAAAAAAGAGGCTCAGTTGTGAGTTTTGTCCAATAAGTAGAGTTTCATCTACAATTTGCAACTTATTTAATAGAGAGAAATGTCACATTATCATTAGTTTTCATCAAATTACCTTCAGCATCAATCAAAGGAACCGATTAATTTGTCATGAGAATCAGATTATTATCATTATTACTATTTTAAATCAGGCACTTATTTCTCTAACCAAATGATATCATCTTTATTGTAGACGGAAATCTTTTTGAATTGACATAAAATCCAGCCAGGCTTGTCTGAGGATGGTCGAGGAGTTCACGGCTGGACCCAAACATGAAAGATGAAACCACATAAGTGCTGATTTGATTACACCAAGTATGGCATGCGTGCAATCTTCCTAAACCAAACAAATCGATTCATTTGAAAACTTGCACGCACAGAGAGAATTTTTCTGATGCAGCGGCACAATAAATAAACATCTGGAAAGAACAGCTCCGGCCCATTTCTTTTGATGCACGGCAAACAAACCATTCCAGAAACCCACAAAGGCACACTGTGGCTCCTGCCAAGGGACAAAGAGTGTGAATATGACTTTATATGGGTTGAAAATACACCACAAAACCAGAAATTACAGCTTATTTCACACGTTTTAACAAAATCGCACAAAAGATTTGCTGGAAATTCAAATGACAAAAATCTGTTTCGCTTTTGGGTAAAGGTCGATTGTTTGGAGGGAAACTCAAAGCAGTGGAAATTTCCCACTGGGGCAAGAAACATTTGTCTCCAGAATGATGACTCTTCAATGTTAACTCTTTGACAAACATCCCTCAAACAACAGCAGCATCATTTTCACTGCACTGTATGCTTTAAAGTGACACTACAAAAGAAGCATACCAGGCTTATCTGAGCGTAAGAGCCTCCCACAGCGAAATGCTAGCTCAGTGTCCAGATAATGAGTGAGCACTGAGGGGCCCGGCCGCTCATTTGATCACAAACACATCAGGAGAAGAGGGGCAGAAGACTCCAGCTGCTGGGTCTCATTTAAACCAGCTGGGGGGGCGAGCAGAGACGGGACTGTAAGGCCACCAAGCACCATCGACCGGTTCCCCCTGATATCCAAATGCTCTCACTACGTCATCTGGTTGTTCAGGCAGAGATCTCAGAAATGTTCAGTGTTGGTGCTGAAATCCAGGCATGCAAATACTGAACCACTCGGCTGGAGAGGCATCAAGACCGAAACGGTTCCCAAAAGAAAGAAATACAAACACACAGCAAGGGTAAATGTAGGGGGTCATTTTCAGCAATTATTCTTTTCATTGTGTTTCGGTTTGGTTTGTTTATCTTCTGCAAGAGAGGTGTTGACAGAAAAAGGATTTAAACGCAAATTTGAGTATTTACTTCCTGTTCCAGTGGTGTAATTCTACAAACACTGGACTTTGAATGAATATTTAAAAGGACTTAAGGCTGTTAGGGAAAAAAGGGGCTATGAATAAAGTGGTTATACTGTAAATTGTACTGTAGCTGGTGGTGAGTGCAAGTAAACGAGATCCCCACGATTTCATTTGTCAAAGTTGATCATAAAAAAATAATGAGGCGTACTTCAAATCTTAAAAAGTGTGTCCCACCAAACCTTTTCCTTTCCTTAAACAGTTGTTTTATATTCATTTTCAGATGGAACGCTGCTGTTTCAAACTACTTTGTGTTTAAAGTATTTTGTTTATTCCCACGCAGACTGATTGGCTACACATCTATCTGTAAGAATGTGGGTCATGTGCTGATATGTGAAGTCAACAACCTGTCTGCGGCATGGTGCCTTCTCCTGATTTGTGTAATGCTGAAAATGAAGTATAATCAAGTAATTTGTAATTATTATCAACATTCTCCAAACTCTTGAAGAACAGGAATTTAAAGCTGACCAATTGTAAGTTTTCCCACCCCATGTGGAATTCATGCCCCCATGTGTGGACTTCTTTCGAAGTAGCTTCCAACAAACACACATCAATTTGAAAAGTACTCAATATTACATATCTGTCACAAGTCAGTAGCTAAACGCACATAAAATGTTGTTACATTTTCTCTACTCAGTCTTGACAAAAATATATCTTAGTCGCTTTAAGAAACGATTTTTAGAAATATTGTCGCTTAGCTCCAGCCAGAATGAATGATGGCGTACTTTAGGATTCCTGGTCTGCCGTGAGAGTTTGGCAGGAATGTTACACATCCCTAACAGCTGAAACCTGACACAGGGAAAACAGCTGCCAGCATACAACACAAGTCAGATCCATAACTTGCCAGCACGGTCATCAGTGCCACGTGCTAACCCGAACCCTACATGGAAGAATTGGATTTCCATTCAGGAAACATGCTGATAGTGATAACAATATTTCAACCAATGTTCTTTCAGTGCAGCTCCTAATAACCAGAAATAACTCAAAACTTGCCTCAGTGTGACCGTGTTTTTAATTGAATAATTCCCTTTTGGACTTTGGATTTTAAACAATTATAAATAGAGAGCTTAACTACTAAATAACAATTTACAAAATCACAAGGAATTTTAAGCTTCTTTTTTCAGTCTGCCAGGAGAGTTAAAAACATTTCATCACATTTCCAGACTCGCTCCACTGAAACTACTGTGTGAAAAGCACTCATTTGTACATTCCATTTTCCCCTCAAATCAAAGCAGAAAACAAACATTTTGGAGATTTGTGATGGTAGAAATGCATTAATTGTATGTGGTTGTGTTGACATCACAGTGTTAAAAGCGTTAGCTCCTGTGTGAAAGGCTGCAGCCCCCCTCTGTTGATTTGTTGGAGTGATTGTGCATGTAAATGTGCTTTGTGTGTTGGTAAGAGAGAGTTTTTCAGGCAGTTTTTTCGAGGCAGATCGGAAAATATAGCCAGAATTTAAAGTCTGGCAGTCAATGAAACAAAAATTTGGGAACAGTTAAATTGACATCAATTGTAAACAAAAGAGTTCAGGAAGAGGGGGAAACATTTTTACACCTCTTCTTTAATGGAGCACACGCCTGCTTTAGATTTATAGCTGTGCGCGTTCATAGATAAAAATGATGTGAAATACGATCCCTTATACCAAAGGTCTAGTTGCTATGTAACTGCAAGGGGTCAGGCGTTCCCTGTGAGGGGACGTGGTTCCTTCAGAGACATCCATTCATCAAGTGCTACCAACATGCCAAAAGTACAAAGGAGAGCATATCCTTGGCTGGCTCCCCTTCCTTTTTTGTTTGTCTTTCCCATCTCCATTCTTCTTTCGAACTCTATTCACAGTCGTATTTAACGTTTTTTGAAATGGCCACAGCACAAAGAAACCATATTTCTTGCTTTTTTTAATAGCCAGTAGACTTTGTTCACGGAAACGCTTCAGTAACTCTTTTCACTTTGGCCAACAGAATTTTAGATGCCGCCCATAAATATTGTTTCCTGCGATTTGTCAAGTGAGCCAAACCCCAAAACGAGAACGGAACTGAAAGAATATCAGCTTCATTCAAGTGTCAGGTGCTGTCCATCTGCATTTCATTGAGGTACATGTAAAGTTCTTTTTTAATGGGTGTCCGAGCTCATGTTGAGAAATGCCCCTTATTCACCCCAGCTGGGGCAGGTGGGGACTGGGGTGGCTAACATAAAACAGGAACTATTTCAGCTCAGGACACTTGAACTTCCAAAACGACCATAAAACATTATGTGTCATTAATGAAGTTTCATTTTTCTGCCTTTTTCTGTCCTTTTGTTATTATGTTAGCAGAAGGGGAAGTACTTAAAGTACCAGATCTGCTTAAACTTTGTAGTCTGTGTGACTATGAATAATTCACTTCAATGGTACATTTTGGAATAAAAAAACGGGGGAACCTTGCAATTGACGGACAGTTTTCCCCCTCTCGGGTAGAGCAAAGAGAATGCATAATAGGAAACTGTGACAAGACATCAAAGAGAAATTTTACAGATAGATAAGAGACAAAAGAACAGTGACTTCAAAACACAGTTTCTCCACTTTGTTCTTTGTAACACTCACTTTTCTTTATATGCTCACATTCACATAAAAGCTATATTCCTGCATCTCTTCTCAGTTCTTCCTCAAAGTTTTCAAGCCAAAGAGAGTAGTTGTTATTGCCCCAACTTGACAAGTGGAAAAAAGGAAAAAAACACTAACCAAAGGAAAAAGGAGGGTTTTAAGATGGATTTTCCTCTAATGATCAACATATTGTTGCTGACATTTTTTTGAAAGCGCTGAGTGTTGTTGCTGATGAAGTAACATTAACATTGTTATTGTCTACACTCTGATTTGATGTGATTAATTTTACATGGAGGCAGGGTGGATCAACTGTGGATTTACAGGGTTTAGGCAAAAGTTTATGCTAATAATCAATTTTTCAATATTTGGTAAAAGCACTCAGAGAGGCAAAGAGTGCACTGCATGATGAAAAAATTTAATGAAATTATGAAATATGGAAACATGAGCTTTCCAAAACATCAAAGATATATAAGGGTATTCATTTCATGAATTAATATCCAGTCCAACAAACTGTTTTCTGAGTTTTCTCTGAGTGTCATTTAAAGTTTTCTGCTGTGTCTTCAATACAGTGCCATTCATCAACAAATGTTTAACTTGAGAAGTTTTCTTATATAAGTTATAAGTTACTCACTGTTACAGGTGTGCAAAAAGTCAATACATTGGCCAGTTGGGCTATTAAAGGGTTGTCAGATTCACTTCAGCTGTGGAAGAACCAAATTAAAGAAATAACGTTGAAGCTAAAAAGTAGAGAAAGCAACTAAACTTGTACAGCAAGTACTCTAACAGCGGACTTACAGCCATCAGTAGTGAGGGGAGAAACGTCTTGCATTTTTAAATGCAGTTTAAGGATGAACAAAACAGCGAACTGGTAATCTGCGGCTAAAAAGCATGTGGGACAGGGCTGGAAAATGGGAGGGCCCTGTGGCCCCTTGGGCCCCCTACTTCTGTAACCTTCATAAAAAACAACTGCTCCTCTAAACTTGTGGCCTGATGCATTCAAAGCATCTACATTTAATAAAGTTGCGGAATAAAGACAAAATCCTTGATGAAATCATTGAATTATCAGGTTAATTTAAACGCATATTACTTAAGTTTAGTGGAATTCTATTCAAATTGATCCTGTTGTTTAAACAACACTATTCACTGGATCATTAATTCTGCCTCAAACAAGAATGATTGGTTGTCTGATTTGTTAAATTCCATAAATTAAATATCAATAGAGCAGATTCAGAGTCATCAACATCATCATCAAACATTGTGCGAGGCAAATATTCTCTTCTAGATAAGTTAGTTTATGTTAGTATATGTCAAAATGAGAGTAACAATTTCCAGTTGACATAAGAGCAGGCTTTGGGAAGAATTAAGTCTCCTTTTGCTAATCTCTACCAGGAGCACCAGCAGGAAATCCATTCACACACGAGAACAACCCCCAAACTCCACGCGAAAATACTGGGACTGTGAGAGGTGGCACACGAACCAACCCAATGCCGTGCGGTCCGAGCTTAACAAGTTTGAAAGAAATCCTTCCAGGAAGACACGCAGCATTCATTCTGAAAAGCAGAAACACACTGTTTCAGGGCCTCCATTTGCTCAGCGTTCAGCACACTGCATTCAGACCATGACAGGCACCTGCCAGGAGGTGTGAGGTCGTTACCTTTGTTTCTGCATTTGCGTTTTGCAGTGTGGGCAAAAATGAGGATTCCTAATAGCTCTCTACTCAGAATGACTTTTCCGAGCGTCTTAATGGCTACAGTGTACTTCTGTGGTCCAGGGGGAAAAAAATCCCACAAATAAAATCAATGCAGAAGAAGCTGACGTCAACAGAGATTCAATGTGATGAGTTTGTGATAGAGACACAGGATATGTGAGCCTTTGAGTCTGTTTTCTGAGTCTGGCTTCTCACAGTGAAAACATTTCCTTATCGCTCATCAGCCAGGTCCCATCTCTCCGTCTCAGTGTTTTTCGGTGCGACCAAGCTGCGGCATGCTTAGCTCCCCGCTTTAAAATGGACTAAAAAGGCAGAATCCAAAGGAAGCAAATCATCCATTTCCAAACTACGCCTCCGTTCAGACAGATGAAACTTTTGATAACTGCAGCAACATTAGACAGGAATAGAATTTAGACACATTGCCCCCCTTTCCTTCATTTAGCTTGTTTTGACTCTCTTTGGTCTTTTGCTACAATAAAACAGGGGTGGGTGATCGCTATGTCTTCTAAAACTGAGGAAAAAAACTCTCCTCCAGGAACCCGACCATTGGAATTCTGAAGTTATGGGGAGCATGTCAAAGTCTGACATGTCTTCCCTACGCACAAAACACCAATTCATACAAACCAGCAACACGCACAACATACAGAGAAGTTAAAGGTGAGGAGTCAAACTAAGGAAAACATTTATGGATTGAAAAGGTATTCAGGACAGGCAATGAAACATGAAGCTCTGACGGTGATGTCAGGCTGGTTGATATCACCTGCCACCTGGAGAAACCCCTCTGGAGATGTGCGCTACTGATTAGACGCTAGAGAGTGCACACATTCAAAAGACTTCCCTTATTTATTGTTTTACAATATCTACGGAGAATCTGCGCCTGACAGGGAGATGAGGGTGCAGAGTGTGTTTTGTACATGCTTTGAGTTTGATCCTGTTGCTGCTGAAAAAAAATACAATAAAAGAGAATAATAATACGAGTCCATTTCATGATTTGAGGAACCGTGATGTTAGCAGGTCCAAAATGTCCTGCAGGTGCAACATCAGAGGATGAAAATCTGCTCTCGGACTCTATTAATCCGCTGAGAGACAAGTCACCAGACATGAACGGTATAATGATGCTGCTGGTGAAATGAGCCCTCAGCATAAAAAGCCGTTTTCATTCAACCAATGGAAAGTTGACAGATGATAAATTACAGTTAACATAACTCTTAACTTAAATGGCTATTATAAACAACAGAACTAAAGCACCACATTAATCCCCACGGGGGCCTTTTTCTCTATCAATGCCAGCAGAATTTAATAGTCATGGGAACAGATGAAGGTTGATAACGATTTGGGGATGACATCAGATCTGATGTCGGTGGGGTGGGGCATACTTTATTGGATGCCACACTGAACTGCATTCAAAAAGGGAGGAAAAAGGCCCTTAGGCTCATTCAACATGTCTTTTCCAGAGTGTAGTTTTCTTCTTTGACTTCTTTCTTGAGAAAATGTGGGCGTGGTGAAGTCTGCTTTGGTTTCATTTCATGCAGAAATCTCTACCATCAGGATTGTTTATCCGCTCACGCTCAAGCTGAAACATCCCCTTACCAATAGCAGTTATGTGGCCCCACATCATCACACTCCTGCCCCCATGCGTCAGTGTCGGGACCCCAAACGTGGACAGGCAGGCCACGCTAAGTTCATGCACAGCACACAGAACCTCATGAACGATGAAAATTCATCATTCAATTTGACTTCCTTCCTCCTTGGAGAACCTTGTGGCTTGTTAATGGAAACACTTTGGAATAATTTGGGCTTTCACCATCTTTGCTTTTCAGCAGTTGTATTAGACTCGATGAGATAAACACAGGCAATAAGTCCCAAAATTGACAACATTTTGACATTCAAAAGTCATAATTGAAAAATAATGACCACATTACGCTCATAAAACTGATTGGAAATCATCGCACTACTTAAATCATCACAGGTTTTCCAATGATTCCATCTACTGTCGCAGATGTGTGTAGTTACTGCTTTGACGAATAAAAATTGTCAACATGGTCTTTTTTAAGCTTTTTATGATTGACAGCAGCAGTTAGACTCAGCTAAGAAATAACACCATTGTAGTGGGAAGAAGACATTTAAAACACTTCAATATTCATGTGATATTGCAGAGGTGTAGACTTACGTCTGTGTTGTGTTGTTTTTCTCTGATCTCTGTGGCCACTTTGTTTCCAAAGACCAAAAAACCACCAGAGTGATAAATATCTGCCACTCAATGCCTGCATATGCTCAACCAAGAAAAACAACAGCGAAAATGATTTAGACACTCATGATGAAAAATGGAGAAATCAAAAAAGGATTTGGTTATTTTGGATGTAAAATGACACCATAAGGGATGTAACATGTCACAGAAGTTTTAAAAGAATGGACGTCATAAGTTAATTTGTATTTATTATGGGCTTACTGCTGTGTGAATTGCTTTCCTTTCTGGAAAATAGCAACACTATTTCTTTGTTCAGGAGTTGACCGATGATTAAGGGAAAAAGCTAGTGTCCAAACACCCCCCCCCCACCCCGTCATAAAAACGATTCATGGAGCATTCTGCACAGATTAGAAGTGTTTGACAACCATTTAAGATAACTCTAAACTACTACAAGTCATCTTTACAAGAATTTTGACTCATGTAGATGTGAAATTACAGTCTGTTTTGCATGTGAGGTTTTTAAAAAACAATGCTAAGAAACAAGGAGCCGAGGTCGGCAGAATCCCATCGCCCTTCTTTCAACGGGCTTTAGAAAACCTGAAGTATTTCTCAGCTGAATTTGCAGAGCTGCTGATAATGTCATGATTAAAGGCTGATAAGTTAATCCACCAAGCCTCTGATTGCTGACATTTAATGATACGGAGTGCCGGCTGCCTGGGGAGAGGATTGCATTTGTTTAAAGCTTCTAATAACCAAAAAAGAGCTTAGATTCTCTAATCTTAACTTTGAAACATCCTCATGAAGATGTCACAGATTTTTTTTTTATTTCATTGTCGCAGATTTATACAACGAAGCTAATTAGCAACCCCCACATTCCACATTTAGTCATGTTAATGGCTGTGACTGTTATCATGCAGCATTAAGTATTTGTATAACATTTTAATAAAGATTCACATTGCCTCACAGATGCTGTGGACATGTCAGCGGACGGAAGTGTTAAATCCAGTTTTGTAAAACAACAACATTAGAGGCGTGTCACTATTCCTTCGGGCACGAAAACAACAATTCAAACAAACATCCGCACACTTCATTAGCATCTCAAAACCCGGAGCTTTATATAGACACGGATGATAAACAGGAAACACGTTAATTGTGAATACAGTAAATAATGCAACAAATTTGTTCTGATACCAGGAGACTAATTTAACCGCAGCTGAGAGGCCACCTGTTGACAATTCCTGCATCATGTGCCGACTTTCATTCGAAAAAGCAAGGATACCTTATTCATCATCCATATTACTCTTGTCTTAGGAATGTCTGTTGGTTATTAAAAACTCAGGAATCAGGAAAAGTCGTCATCATTGACTGCATCCCCACATCCACAGCATTCCTTCATCAAACGCTTCCTGTAAACAGCCAAGTGTTTCCTGCGTTGAAACGCAGGAGTTTGTACTGGCCCCTGCGACTGTTGTTGCGTGCGTTTGCTTTGCCAGGTCTGGCCCCAAAACGCTGGATGTGAAAATCCCTCCGCTGGCTAGGGCTCATGCCATGGCACACAGTCCACTGATGCACTCAGAGGAAACACCATCTGTTACATTTTCATTACGGGGCTTTGCTTCAAGCTAAGACAATTAAAGCTAATAGAGTGCAAATGTTTGAGCCTATACTGCCAACTTTACTATGTCTCACAAGTTCTCATTCAATGTCTATATTACGATTTAACGACTAGTCAATCCACAGTCATAAATTATCAGTGGGAACACCTGGACTCAGCACATTTTGGATATTTGCCTCAGTTTCATTCCTGATTCCCACATTAACTGTTAATTTGAGATAACTCTGCAGGCTGTTATCCCACATGGCTTTGAAATGATCCCACATGTTGTATTGAATTAAATTTTGAATTACGCCTAATTACTCGTAACTACTAAGTGGGCTGATAATGGCACCATAAACCCCAATATCTTCCATTATACACTATTGGAAAGATTTACCAATGCTTTCTGTCAGCGATCGGTGGGCACTTCGCAGAAAAACATTGGGAACAGACTCTTTTAAAGGCACTTGGGTGAATTATCTTTCAGCTAAAAAAAGGACAAGCTTGGATAAGCATCTTTAGTCCCCAGGGCTTGGCCACCCCTGAGGTGAGAAGATTGCCTCATATGAAGTGAAGGCTTTAAGTGCCGTATGTAAAAATGGAAGGTGCTCTTGTTGTTGGATCTTAAGTGGGTGGCAGAGACATGCTGCCCTCTGAGACCCTGGGCCGTTCACAGACAATGGTCGGGGTGTGTGAAGCGGGAGCTGGAGAGTCGAGGGTCACTGGGCTTCTCCTCTTAGGTCTTTGCCACTAAAGTGACTGTTTAGTGACAACACATAGAAAAGAGGTTGCACGGAGGACTGTGGTGGGGAGGGGTTTGGTATGAAGGCTGTGACCAAAGAGAGTCCATCCATCATGTGTCACTTCAGCCCTTCAGGGACTCCGGTTTTGGGCTCACGGTCAACAAGATTTCACTGAGCCTTTAAAAAAAAATTGTATTCGTTAATGAGTTGTTTAGACGTCTTGTTTATGTTCTTATTTACTGAGTTTTAACATGGTAGCTTCTTTCCCATTAAATATTTCTGGACAAACTTCTTGTTCTTGTTTAAGATCAGCGAGAAAAAAGGTGGGGTCCAATGTTTTGTTTCTTCAACATATTCATGCATATGAATGCATATTGTAAACAATACAAAGTTTACAGTCCTTCCTGAAGCAATCATTTCCCAAGGAGATGTAGAAACATTGCCTTCATTTTAGGCAGTGGTAAAAGGCGATAAGGAAAGTTTTTGTACTTCAAGTGCTTGCTTACAGTTCTCACAATTCACAGCATGAAATGCAACCTTTCCTGTTTATTGTCCCATAAACAAACAAAATAAGGAATAAGTTGACTTAATTTACAGTCATGAAGGGTGGTGGTTCTTTGCAGCTTTTGTTCATGGAAAGAATATAATCTGTGTAAGAAAATAAAACAAATGACTTCAGTGGCGACGAAACAAACAGGGCGAGCGATGGAATCAGACAGAGGCTGATAAGTTTTTTCCTGCAGTTATTTCCAGTGTCACGGACACTAACATCAAACGGCACAAATGATTGAAGCCATACCTTTAGCAAGACCGAGCCGATGCTGCGGCTAAAGAATAGCGAGAGGAAGAAAGCAGGCGTAGATACAAAAGCTGGAAAACATGAACCTCATCTCACACCTTCCCTTCTTTCATCTACTTCCCCTCATAAGCTGGTATTTTGATTCCTGTATTCCTGGCAAGCTGCCCTGTTTCCAATTCAAAGACTTTTCAACAAGAGCATCTGTTTGGGTATTGTCATAAACCTGCATGCACCCCCACCCCACTCCCTTCTCCTCCCCACTTCCCCTGTCCCCCCTCCCTTCTGCTACCTCTCTTTCCTCAGCCATGTGCACTTGCATGTTTAGGGGAAAAGGGGTGGAGATGGTGGGGCAGGAGGGCTTTTCTGTGACCCACAGAGTCAGTGATACATAAGCCACATGACCAACTAGTCTTCTTATCCAGGGCGAGCAGGACTCACACACACACGGAGGCACGCTGACAGACAGACCTGCAGGCTGACTTCCAGCACATTCACAGCTTCGCTGAACTTGCCGCTGGTTCTCTGAGAGAAGAAAAGAAGACACACTCAGTCACAGACCTCTGGGGGAGAGCTCAGATAAAGACGCACCTTCAGGCTTTGAGTGGCTCTGTCACACGCTGATATACAAACACAAATTTAGACAAAAACACTCACGCGCAGTCAGCCACCACACGCCACACGCACATTCCCACAAACTGAAACACACACACAGACACACACACACAATCTTTCTCTCTTTCTTGCTCGCTCAGCTGCTCTCTCCCTCTCTCTCCCCCTCCCATCCACACACACACACACATACACACACACCACTACAGTATATCAGTGAGTGACTAGCAGAGAGCCAGAGGGGAGTGCAGAAATGAATGTGAAGATCCTGACGCTGGTGATTGTGCTCTTGGTGTCTCTGCTGTGTTCTGCCAGTGCTGGTGAGTACAGGAGAGGCCAGCCTTGTCGCTTGTGCTCTCCCTCTGCCTCTCTGTTTCTTTTCTGTTTGCATTCGGCTTGTGCAGGCGGCTGTAGTTGATCAGTTACCCGGTATGGTAAGCCTTGTGTGGGCTCTAAAGGCAGGAAAATGAGCACCTGGTTTTATACAGTACTGCACTGCAGTGGTTATACTGTCTGCTATTGTACCGCCGTAGCTTTCATGATAAACTTGAATGTGGTTTCTAGGTTAGATGGATCATTTTCCTCCCTGCCTCACCTTGATATGCGCTTGCAAGACTTGGGGATGAAATGTGAGGAGGGTTTTATTGATGTTCAGCCATTCCTGAATGAAAGATATGCAAGATATCTGGGTGAATGTTGTGGCTGTTATGAAAGGTAATATATGCATGGCACATGGTGGAGTGAACTTGATTCATTTTAGGCTTGATATACTCCATCTGACTTGAAGTGCTAGCTTTACATGACTGTGATTGTGCAGCACCTAAAGATGCATGTGCGGCTCCTGTGGCGATTATAATGAAGACTGTAATTGTTGTACGCATGGATGAGGGGAACACAGATCCCAGATGCATGGATTGCCTCCAGAGGCACTCAGTCCTGACACCCTGTCACAGTAAAATTCCGTAAAGTGCCGCTGTGTCTCTGGATCCATTGTAAGATTAGACATCCATTTCACTGTGAACCTTAAATGCCTGTTATCCTTTGCAAAACATTGACTTGGGGCAATCATACAGACACAGGCAGATTCTCTCTGGTGACTGATGGGAGGAAATGAGTTCTGAGAAATGTGCTTGCGGGGCCAGTTTGCAGACTGATGGGCAATCTGCAGCTGTGATGCAGGTAACATTATGGTGTGAAAAAACAACAGTTTGGCCTGTGTAAATGTCTAGACCATTCTGGGGATCGTCACCTAACTACAAACTACCATTGCTTGAAAACACGAAGACAGTGTTTATGTTCTTTGCATGTGGATAATGCTGGATAGACATAATGTGGTTGGAAATAGTCCATTATTGAGACGATTATGGTTAGATTGTGATGTCTATTTAGATATCTTGTAAGATATCGTCCAGTATGTGGAATTAGATGGTGGAATTAGATTATCTAAATGCAATATATCACTTGGTGTTTTATACCGAGGCTATAAGATGCTGTGTAGACTTTATGCTTGCACAATACAGTCTACTCTGTGTATCGATCCATGGCCACAGCACTCAGAGCTCCCATGCTCCCCAGCACATTCGTTACAGCGACATGCTATTTTTGTCTAAGGCTTCCAGCACATGAGTAAATGGGAAGCAATTATCTAGCATCATAGCCAGTGTCGCTTTTCACGCCCTGCGTGTGGCTAAGCATGTTCCACGCCTGAGAGCCCACCGTTCTACCAACGATGGGGAAAAAACAAGACCGCTGTGCCTCAGGCTTTCATGGAAGCTTATCCTCCTGCACGGTCAAGTCCCTGCCACTTTCTGTTGCCTCTCTGTTCCCCGGCTGCTACTGTAGTGTCGGAGGGGATGGGAGGGAAATGGAGTGATCGAGAGGCAGGGATGCAAGTGTGTTGCCGCGTTGATGGGTGTGGGGAGGATGCTAGCTGGAGTGTGCCTGCGTAGCCTCTGCTACAGTATGCGCTGTCGCGGGAAGGTGTCGGAAGAGACTCTGCATGTAGGCAGTGGGTGTGAAGCCTTTTATCTTGAGACAAACGCTTTTCCCGTTCAGTGGGCTTTCTTTCTCTCAGGCATCTGTGTGTGTACATGTGCGTCTGAGGAAGATGGGACACACAGAGAGTGAGCTGGGGAGAGCATATGCGTGTGGCTGTGGAACTGGATTAGACAGATGTAGGGTGGGGAGATGTAAATGTGTGAGCCTTGGTTGTGTTTATGGGTGCGTATGCATATTAAATAGAATTGTAGCGCAACAGGCAATTCACTCACCATAAAGCTTCTTTCAGTATTCATTCAGGACACTAAATGAGCTACTGAGGCCTTCTCTGTGTAATATTAGCGTCCTTTAGCAGCACACTTCAGTTACCCATCCTTGAAAAGCACTCCGGCTGAAGAGAGGGCTTCAGCTTTAGACATGTGGTATCCATAATTCATCCTGCGGCCAGTCACTCTTCCACTCTCTGTGAAAGTCTTGTGGCACATAAACAGACTTCATTCTCAAACATGTCTGTCACAGCCATTTGTAAGATATCAAAGCTTCACTTTTCCCTGCAATGGAAACACCCTGTCAGTCTGCACTTGGAGAGGCGCAGCACAAAAACAACAGCAGCTGGCTCTGACATGCACATATATTCACCAATGCAACCACAAATACAGGTGCAGTCGTGCAGCCTGGACGAACAGGTGAGGCTGTGGTGACTGTAAGCAGGGTTCAGATCCATATCACAGAGATTATCTGGTAGAGAAATTGTCTGCTTTGTGAAGGGGGCGATTTTATGGGAGCTGTCAGCAGTGCTATTATTCCGTATTAAACTTTGATGTATTGTTGGGGCTAGCTGCTCTGTGGCACTAGTATGCATACACACCGCGCCCCCCCCCAGTCTTGCTCAGATGCTTAACCAAGTGTTGCAGGTCAAAGTACAGCAATAGCTAGGAGAACCAAATTACATGCAACCCTCGTTAAGGGGCTGGTTAGGTCTTAATACTTTGTGAAACAACATATTTAGATGTCATTCAACCTTTGCACTGAGGCTTTGTCTCATAATTCACAGTTTTTCTAATGTAAAGAAGGTGTTTATGCCTGTGGATGTAATTATAGCAGCTGTGGAGAAAAGGAAAGCGGCTAAAGTTTTCCAGATGTCCAGAGATAACACTGGGCAAACAGAGGAAGCAGTAGTAAGGTTATTGAAGGATTACAGTAAAATCACACCATCTTTTTTTTTAGGCACAGGAGCTTGTGAGGACTAGCTGGCTTTGTATTACGCACACTACTCAACACACCCACAGGGTCAGATAAAATCCATTTCATGAAGAATTTGGATTTTCAATTGATGCAGTCTTACTGGGAATTAGAGCCAAAAAACCTGCAACGTTTGTCTCCTGCTGACACAAACAAACAGACACTAAACACTCCATAAGCTGATGATTCCTCTCTTGTTGACGTGTTTCTTTTTATATTTCTCTGTTTAAACTGATAGTAAAAACCAGAAATGAATAACGAAATAATAAAGTTTATCCATGCTGGGAATTGATTGATATTTGTTCAAGAGCTTTTCAAACCATTTTTTACTGTGGTAGCTGGTACTTTAAAGTTTCTGCCTCTGATATAACGCATTCATATCATGTAGCTAAGACTTTAATCCAAAGCACTGGAAAGTAACCGTTTAGTTGTTCCCACTTAAAATAAATAAATAAATACTCCATTTCTGACCATTACATGTAATTCAAAATAGCACTGTTGTGTTTTCTTGTATCTGCAAATAGTTGTATATCCAGAACAAAAGAGCGTCCCCCTTCTTCCCGTTCTTTTGACCATGTTTGAGTCCAATCTGGTCAGTTTCGCAAAAA
>JABUIW010044438.1:0-20332 GCA_013363375.1 Menidia beryllina
TATTTTTATCTCCAGGCATATTTTTAAAAAAATGATACAATTGAAGTAAGTGACACTCATTAGACTCTGATAAAATCAAAAGATCAGAATGAACATCCTGAACATGCCTGCATGTGATGGAGAACTTACAGTTACATCTTTCTGTCGCTTTAGGATCTTTGAAATTATTTTAAAAAGCACGAAAAGAAAAGTTGTTCTCATTTGTACATCCATCATTTTGGATCTGGCATTGCAGTCCATCTGTGAAACCCAAAATATTTGGAGGGATCAATTCAATTCAATTCAATTCAACCCGCTTTTTGGCTTTTCTTTTATCTTGAAAAAAATGAATAATTGCATCATATGTGGACATTGATTCCCCATAGGAGAAAAAAGGTCTGTTTTGTTTAACATAGCAAGATTTCCTCGTATTTCAGTTCATGTGGTGTGCATTTCATTTGTCCAGGCGTCGCTTAAAGTATAGTTCGGAATCGCTTTCCATCACAGCGTTAACCCAAAACAAGACGTCTGGTATTTCCTAATGAGCCCAACAAACCGAGCACTGTGGGTACCAACATGCAAAATGTTAACTTGTCCTGCATTAGAAAGTTCTTTTAATACCGACATCAACTTGTACGCCTCAATTAGGGTTGTGCTCAGAGCGTGCTGTTTCAATAGTTAAATTCTCCAAACAAGCAGCGAGAACCACGGGGGGACCGTCCATTGTGTCCCGTAACGAGCAGAATGTTCTCATTTCTCTCCACATGGGCCTCTTACCCACATTTTCACTTTTAATGCTGACGTGAATGAATGCATTGATATTACTGATGGAACAGAGTTACAAGCTGCATGTTGAGAGGATACTCTTATGTTTATGGATGAGGTTCTGGCAATGAACACAAAGAAGTGAATTGGGTGGTGTGGTGAAAGGGGAATGTGATGGTGGGAGACTGAAAAGCTTTATCCTTATAAGATCTAATAGTAAATGAGTTGTTTTTATTTTGACTTCTTTGATATTACGACATTTTTATGTCAAATATGTTTGCTGCTAGAGTAAATCATAATGAATGGATTCAACATTCTGTTGACTGAACTGAGGCCCTTTGTTCAGGCAGAGATCATGATCTGTGCTCATGGTTAACAAACACATAAACTGATTAACATCAGGTGAATTCTTCCCACAGTGTACCGTTTCAAACCCACTGGTCCTGTTTGCTATGCATACATGGGCAGGTGATCTTTTCCTTGTTTGCCTGTAAACATTTTTTTGCAGGAATGACCAGTTCTAACGCACATACTGTCACGTTAAGCTTTAATTGCCTTCCTGCTTATCTACTGTCCTCACATCCCAACCTGCAATGGTCCTTTATTATTTTTGTTGTGACACAGTAGTCTCTGATCCTTCTTCAAGTAACAGATACCATTTGTCATTTGTATATTAGTGAATAATTTAATGTAACTTTTTGTAGCCATCTAGACTTTTAACGCTTTAGACCCGTATTGACATGAAAAGTTGTCTACTTAAACAAACATATCCATCATTGCGACCCAAAGGTTTTAGGGTTTTAAGTGTTGTGGGTTTTATGAAGCTTTTAATTGCTCCTCGTTGTAAAGTGCTTTTTGTACTGGTGTTACCTGAGACAGGCTTCCTGAATGTGGCCGTTATCTTTCAGAGATATCAGGCACTCTCCCTGTTGTAATGATTGCACGCCTTGCACAAAGGGATCTTATGATGCTTCAATTAGAAGAATTGAAAACAAAAAATTCTTTTGTAGTCTAGTGTGACAGCGCTTTTTCTGAAAGCTAGGTATGGCAGACCATTACTAATCCCAAAAGACGCAACATAAATTTAGATACTTAACCTTAAACCATCGCCTCATGAGTTTTCCTTCATATTTTCTTTTTGTTTGACAAGAAGTTTGCTGTTTTCACATAGTGTGAAAAGAATGTGGCACAAATGGTGGTGGCCAACTGGTAACAAGTTCAAAGACAGGAAAAGATTATCTGATGCTGCTTCAAGCTGAGTACAGAAAGAAGCTCCCATTGGTAAGTTATAAGCCTCCATGAGAAAAGGCAAATGGATATTTATTTTCATACAGCAAGCCTCATGCGGTAAACATCATATAATTGTCCTTTTACCATTTATAAAAACAATTTTTGAGGTTTGATTCCTGCTCACGGAGGCCTATATATACATGTACTTACAAGTTATTCTGTTGGAATAAGCAGACTTGAGAAATTCAGTCATTAACTCATCAGTTCATAACAAATTCATAGTCACTGACTTGTTACTTAGCAGCAAAACATTTAGAAGTTAGATTTTCTTAGGGGGTGAATCATTTGTAGAATTCCATAGACCACAGTAATGTGCACATTACATTTCTTTTTGTTTTCCTTTTGCACATCTTCATCAGGATCAATCATTCGCTCACATGGCTCAAACTATTATGCAGAGGACTACCATCTCTAGGAGATATTTTCACCTGAGATCTCTTCCCTGGTCCCTCGTTAGTTGAATGACCCACTAAGTGTTAAGAGAGCATCTTAAAAACTATAAAGAGTGTCTCATACCATAACAAACTAATCACTAACAAGACTTATCTTTCACTTTCTTCTATCAACTCCTCCCCTCATTTCATTGTTTCTTGTCCTTGCTTTAACAGTATTTAAGATCTGAAGATCTGCTCTCTACACTTGGTAGACTCTGGATATTCTATTTTTTTGTTTTTACTTGCTATCCGAAACGTATATTCAGTGTTGGGGAGTAACGGATTACATGTAACGACGTTACGTAATTTAATTACAAAAAAGAGTAACTGTAATTCGTTACAGTTACAATGAGAAAATATGTAATTGAGTTACAGTTACTTCCGAAAATATTAAGAATTACAAATTTAGTTACATTTTTTAAAAAATATAAAGAAAAACCTTTGCAAAATATGCAACTCACTGATAGACGAAGCGTGTTGATTTACTAATATTTGACTGTTTGGTGTTGATGCATGACAAACGTTTATCGATGTCTATGACCTAGCCTAGCCTAGCCTACCTAGCCTACCCAACTCCTCTTTTTCCCGGACATGTCTTACATTTCAGACTAGGGTTGTCAAAAGTATCGATACTTAAAAAGTATAGATACTAAATGTTGTATCGGGATACGACTGACCTGCCGTCGCTGCGCCCCTTGTGTCCGATTTATGTATTTATTTACGTTGTTTATGATCATTAACAAGACGTTAGCCTTGAACTGCTAGCTACGGCCAATAGCTAATAATAACATGCTGAATTTAATCATGGGTTATTACTCATTAAAACCTTAAAGTAATCAAAAAGTAATCAAAAGTAATTAGTTACATTACTTTTTAAAAGTAATCGAAAAAGTTACACTACAATTACATTTTAAACAAGGTAACTTGTAACTGTAACGGATTACATTTTTAAAGTAACTTGCCCAACATTGCGTATATTATTCTTTCGTATCCTTGTAAGACTGCTGAAACCATGAATATATAACTAAATAGCACACGACAATTAGAGCAATTAGAGCAACCTGCACTAAAATGACATCCTTTTGACAACAAACGTTCATGTTATCAAAGACAGAATATTTCTTGAAATATTCAGATAAGCTAAAAAAAGTTATCATTGAAATATAGCATACAAAACTACAGCAATTTGTTCTAAAGTTGGTGTGTCAGCCTTTTAACTTTTGCACTGACATGACTCACCCAATGTGTATGTGCTTGTTTGTTTGTCTGGGTGTAAACTACACAAGCGGGTCATTCCCCTAAATCCAGTAAGTGGTTGGATTTCCCAGCAGCAGCATTGAGAGTTGAGGCACAGCAGGCGAAACACCAACAATAATAAAAGCCTGCGTAAATGCTCAGCTGTGGTTGTAAAGCACGTCCACGTTGTTGAAAAAATGTTGAACAGCCATGAGGATTCTGTATGAACTAGGCATGGCAAGATTCACCGATGCGTATCGGAACATCGGAACGACCTGTGCGATACGGTTGAATCGATTTGCAAACGTCTGCATCAGTAAAAACCGCACATAAACTCGAGATGCATCGTATCAAAACTACCTGCATCGATACAAACCGATTATTATCTTCTATTATTATAACTTTTTAGAAACGTGTCTTTGAGTTTTAGTTGCGTTTCTTTCCATCCCTGTTGCCTGCCTACGGCGTGCATGCTAGTCTCTCTGCCACTCAAGTCTCGCCCCAAGCCTCGCGCGAGTAGGAGGGTCTAAACTCGCTTTCGAAGAGGACAGAGGCGGCAAGCTAGAAACCACGTTAGCATGGAGGAAAACGAAACAGAGATAATACATTCGGTTACGCGCTTTAGGTCAACGGTATGGAAAGACTTTGGCTTCTACAAACGAGATGGGGAGTTGGACAAGACAATGGCCATACGTAAACACTGCAAGTTTCAGAGAGACAATCACTCTCTAAGTTGCACTTCCTTTGTTTCAAAATAAAAGGCACAGTTAGCTTGCGTGCCATAACTTGAACTATGTAGTCCATGGTGTACTTTTCTTCTGCATTGCATCGCATCGTATTGTATCGTATCGTATCGCACTGTATCGCAGCATTTTAAATTTAGATCGTTCTGTATCGCACCGGATCGCAGGAGGTTGGAGAATCGTATCGAATCTTATCACTAGAAATTCCATGAATCGTGAATGTATCGAATCGTTGGCTGTGTATCGAGATGTGTATCGTATCGCCTTGGTGGTGAAGATTCCCATCCCTAGTATGAACAATAGGAGGTCGCGAGTAAAGTCATATTGAAGTTAACGAAATCTCTGTATTTCAATATGACTCATCCTTGGGATTGGGATCTTAACACAATAATTAATGGAAAGAAGGACTCAAAGGACAAAGTAGAAAGAAATGCAGTTTAGTTTGATGAGGTCTTGTTTTGTTTATTGCAATATGCAGCAATCTGTGCATCAGTCCATTAATTTGTGTATTCATCTATTAATTAGGCAGTCCAATCTGTCAGAGTTTTTTGCTTTTCGTTTTTTAAGATAATGTTAATATGAGAAACAACTTAACTTTCTTTTTTTTTCTTTTTTCAGCTGACACTGAGGTTGCATGTATCATAACATTCTTCGAACATCGTGATATCGGACAAGTCAGAGCTACATGAATGTTAAAAGTTGTGATCATTTCCTAAACCATATGCATTTATTCCTAAAACAAATACATTCTCTCTACACAGGATCCATAAAACCTCGCAATGCCATTGATCTTTATAAACTAATTTCAGAGTAGAACTTATTCATATATGACCTGTATAGTTATTATCCTTTTTCTTCTCTCAGTTCTTATGTACAGTCTTTGCTGACATCTCAGCTCGGGTTTTGACCACGGCCAGCACGGATGACCAGCCCGTCCTTTCTCCACGCCACTATCAGCACACCGACCCAGACTCTGGCGCCCAGCTGGTCTGCGACAAGTGCCCCGCCGGCACCTACGTCTCCACCCACTGCTCCCCGACCGCCATGAGGGAGTGCAGCCCCTGCCCGGCGGAGACCTTCACGCGGCGCGAGAATGGCGTCCAGCAGTGCCATCGCTGTCAGCCTCCGTGCGCCGCCGGCCTCGTCGAGAAAGCGCCCTGCACGGCCACCCAGGACCGCGTGTGCGCATGCCCGCCCCACACCTACCGGTCAGGGGACGGAGGCGGCGAGTGCAAGCCCCACTCCCTCTGTCCGCCGGGCACCAGGGTGAAAAAGCGGGGCAGCGGAACGGAGGACGTGGTCTGTAAGCCATGCACTAAAGGCACTTTCTCAGACAAGGCGTCCAGTGCCGTGAGGTGCCGAAATCACACGAACTGCCAGGACCTGGGGCTGGTGTTGCTTATACCAGGGACAAGAGACAAAGATAATGTATGTGGTCCCTCTTCTGCCAGCATGTCTTCTGCCACACCAGCCTCTCAACTGGGCCCTGTAGAGGCAGTGCTTGCTCAAGAGTCCTTGATTTCCTCAACCTCCTCATCACTGGGTGGATCTGTATTTAAAGGTCTGTATAGATATTCTGTTTTATTAATGATCATGTTAGGTTTAAAAGGGCTCGTAAGTTGTACTTAAACATATTCACTGTCACGACAGATGGGAAATATTTCAAAAGAGCTCAGGGAAATGAGGAGCAGTAAAAATCTGGTCAGGAACTTATTGTGGACAGCATTGCATATTTTTCCTCAACAACCCAGACGCACTATTCACAAATAATGGTGATAGAATCACCCAGTCTTCTGCGAATTGATGTCTTTTGATAATCACTCTACACAGAAGGACGTTTTTTTTATGGGTCTGTTTCTACGTGGAGCTGAACTCGAGTATTCTCACACCTCTCATCATGCATCATTCAAGCTGCTGTTTCTGCATCATTACACAACTGTTTTCTGTTGGCGTGGCAGCAAACTGGTGGCTGCTCCCTATCTCGGGATTGCCAGTATCTTGAGCCTAATGGGCACTTCTGTCTCATTCTTTTAAAAATCCTTTCCACTTTAAGTCAAGAGAATAAGAGAACCCTTTACTCTTGTTTTGTTTCATGTCTTTTATTTCCACCCTCCCCCTCTCTTCACCTCTGGCTGTTTTAACGTCACCCTTGTCTGAGTCAGCCTACCAGTCATTTCTCAGAAACAACCATCCAAAAGCCCCGCAATCCTCTTCCCCTCAGAGAACCCACCGCACCAATAATACTGTCACAGTTGTTTGTGTTGGCATGGGATCGATGGCATTCCAGCCTATTAATCCGGGGTTGTGGGTGGTAGGGTCGTGACTGGGGGGGTTATATACTCATGGCACTTATTTTACACCTGCGATGAGAATGAGGATTAGCACCGCCTCATGCTGACAAGAAAGGGGCGGCAAATAAGTTGCTAAGTGCGCAAACAAAAGTGCTGCAACATAAAAGTAACAACTTTTAGGCCAGCCTACATTCACTACACATGACTTTATAGAGCTCAACATGTATAGATGCTCGGAAGTTACATCCCAAGTTGCCTAGTGATCAGAAATTCTCAGCAGAGAATCTTCTCTCATTGTTCAAACTCAACTCAACTATGTTTAGAATATGAGATATAAGTACCTGGAAAACCATGGCTGCAGCAGATCTACATATACCATTTCCATAAACACATTGTTACCATGGAGGAAACCTGCCAGATACAACCTGCTAATTACAAATGGATTAATCAGTGAATTAACTATTTTAACACTTTACATGTGTTCAGTTTTCTCTCGTCATAGAAAATATCCTGCACCTACACTTTGTATTCTTTCTCAAATTTGTACGTTTAGTGGGGCGTGATGTCATTACTGATACAATCAGCTTATGTCAAATTCAAAAGACCCCAATAGACACTGATTTTGCAGATGTGAAAACATTTATTTTTAATCCTATAACTAGATTTCTATACCCATCTAAATGACTTTGCTATGTTAACTTGTGAAAAAATGATATAATATAATAGAATTACAGCTCTTTTTAAAAAAGACGCATTATGTGCCGCAAATTTAGTTGTTTTGCTGCCTGAAATGATTTGCCTTAAAGAAAGCATTGCGTGGCAGAATAAACTTGGCTTCCTTTCACACCAATTGAAGTTCCTTTTTGACTGAAGTCACGTTGCATTTCAATTTGAGGCGTTTTAAGTTTCAGCAGCAAACATTAAACCCCTCGAAGCGATATTGATTTCTCAAAGTTTTACAATCAAAGGAATATTTTATTGCGAAAACAAGTAACATTTAAATAATGATGCTCATACATTACAATCTGGTCACATACAAGGTGTTTTACTATCTATATTATTGTTTGTGATTGTGCTTATATCAGCAAAGTAAGACAACATACTTTACTTATGGTGTTAGATATTCATATGAAGATAAATAACAAATCAGTTGCCCTTGTCCTCTCCTTTAGCTGTTTAAATATATGTACAATATGTGGCCTCTAAAGGGTTATAGCACTTGAAAGTCTCCTGCTGCTTCCTTGAATATTGACCACAAGTGTTAGTGAGTTAATGATGCGGGCCAGAATATCATCATTGATTTAAGGATTACACTTTCACCTGAGAAACTTTCTGTTGATAAGAGGATGAAAGGGACTATGTCATGTAACATTCAGCATCCTATTGATAGTTATACAACCCAATCCCATCTGCTGTAGCATACAGCCACACAGCGAGTAACACAGAAGTGTGAAAGGCCACAGTAATAATCAATAGTAAGGAATGACGCACTAGTATTGACAGACAGAGACCATTAGTTTGTTTCCATGCCTGAGGACCGCTTTCCCTACTGGCGTTTATGTAGAATGTTACACATAATCCTAACCGCTCTTTTGCCAGTTCAGCAGAAGCAGAGATTTGTTTGGCCGGGACTTGCTTCCTAGTAAAGTTTGCTTCCAGTTCAAGCCCCATCAGAGTTACTCTTGTTTAAACTTAGGCAAGGATCAGAGTTCGGGATGAGCAATGTGGAGCTCAGCCGCTGGAAGTTTGCAAGGAGGAGCGCAGCTGGGCGAGTGATACAGAGGGAGGGGATTAAATATGTGTTAGCAGTGTAGGGAATGTACCTGGCTTTCATTAATCGTTTAGTTGTTCGGTGATTAAAACAGACTGTGGTCTAAATCAACCGTGAATGGTGTATATATTTAGTAAATAGTGTACATATTTCTGTTTATGTATGTCTTTTGGTTTTCTATTGTACCGTTTGCTCTATAAAACAAGATCAGTCTGTATAAAACGGATGTTTGACTAGACCTTTAAGAGTCGCAATGTAGATATAACTGTCTTTGTAGTTGCTGAGATCTCTTTATATGCCTTTAAAATACCAATTCTGAGCATACAGAAAAGTTATTCCAATTAGACTGCAAGGTATATTTGCTGTGTGGCTGACAGTAAGGACACTTTCACTGAGTTTGGGGTCTGTATAGTATATCTAACACCTCTTCATTTCTGAAGAACAATACAGCGTACTGTTGCTTCGATCTTATCTCTCTACTGATGGAACCCTCTCTTTGGTCTTAGAATACTGTAACCCGCACTAGGAATTTTCACTATTAAACCAAACAAACTAAATTTAAAGGCATGGTGGTAGTACAACAGTCTGACCTGAATACCAAATTTACATCCAAATGCATTCCCTACTTGCATACAGGTAGTAAAATGAACTGCCAGATCTAATCCCTTGGTAGAATCTCTTGTCATTAAATGGTCTTTTGCTTTCACTAAATACAAAATCACCCGACAAAATGGCTCTGCTTTGTATTTTTTAATAATTTAGTTTTTCATAGATGTTGTATCTATGATTGCTTTGTGTAATTTACTATGAGGAATTTAAAATCTAAGTTATACAACTGGAATTTCTTTGCCACAAGTAAATTGTATTTACATTGTCATTTTGGATAAAAGTGTCAGCCAAATGCATAAACATGAAATGACTCCAAATGTATTGATGCCATGCTGGACATTTTTCTCATCTGTCAAATATCATAAGACCCAACTAAGACCACTTCAGAATACTCAGAGGAAGTCTGTCAGAAAAGCGCATGTTGCTACAGCAAATTGTGTAGCAGATTTCTTGAACACTTTCAAATGTAGGCATTCTCTCCTGTGATGCTTCCTATTTTCATAATCAACTTTTAATATATCACCCAAGTGAATATAAATGTCTCCATCTCTGTCTCTCTGTTACCTGTTATCTCTTACTCCTATTCTGTAACATCTTTCCCTTTCTTTGTTTTACTCCCTCTTCTTGCTATCTATATCTCTGTTTCCCTCTATTGCGTTGTCTTTCATCACAGGTCCCTTCAGCCAGTTGGCAACCACTCAAATGAGGGAAATCATGGGTGGCGAGGACCACAGGGCGATGTTTAGTCATGCGGACGTCTCAAATCCAAATCCAGACCGCCCACGGACTCAACCGCCCCCGGCTCCCGGGCAACCCGTGGACCAAGAGCAACATCTGGAGCAGCCTAATTCTGGCACTGTTCCAGGGGTCAGCAATCAAGCTGCAGACCAGGAGGCTGCAGAGGTGGTCAGGGTTGGAACGGGTATCACCAAGGTAGCCGGCCAGGGAAGCGCGGCGGGCGTCTCCTGCTTCTACCGGCCAACTCGCAGAGGTTCGCCAAGGCTAAGCACCCACGACCGCTTCGACATCAACGAGCACCTGCCCTGGATGATAGTCCTGCTGCTCCTGCTGGTGCTGGTGGTAATAGTGGTGTGCAGTGTGAAGAGGAGCTCGCGGGTACTGAAGAAGGGTCCGGTGCAGGACCCCAGCAGCATCGTGGAGAAGGCCATTCAGAAAAAACCACCCGCTCCTCCAACACAAGTCCGAGAGAAGTGGATTTACTACTCTAATGGACAAGGTAAGCATTTCATTACATCTATAGTCTTCAAAGCTGTTGTAAGAAGTAACATAGATAACGCACAATAACGGAAATATTGTTTAGTTCCAGCATGAGGTACTTAGCTGCAGCTCTCAACAAGAATTGAGTTGTTTATTGGTCGACAGCTTCACTTGGGGAAGATAAATTATTAGTTTTAATCTGGGGTTTGGTATAGATTTTGGACTAAGGGTTTCTCTGTAAACAAAAGGATCAGTCGTAACATAGCGTTTGAATTTTCTCAGGAATGGTTACTATAGGTTGCAGGAATATTTCATTCGTGTGAGGTTTGTAATTCCTAGTTCCACTCTGATTGTTTCTGTCTGCTGTTGTCATGAGTGTCCCGGTCTTTGTGGGACCATCTGATGTGATCGAGCTGCTGTTTGCAAATCAATTCCAGCCCAAGCACATGGTGCAGAGGACGGTGGACATGACCTTGTTGTCACCATGCACCCCCAACATGCGCACTCAGGTTCCCTGACAGATCTCAGTTCTCTAGTTTCATCTCAATGCAGTCTGGCTTTCCACTTTTTGTCTTGCTTATATCTGTGTTCTCAGTTTCTTCCTTCATGTAATTTTGTTCATATTTTATTTAGCTAATTTCTTCGTCTTCCTGTTTTTAATTTTAGCTATATTTTTGGTTATTAAATCCTATTTTTATTTCCAGTTTCCTTCACTTGGATTACAAACTATCTCAAGTTATGTTGCTCAGTTTTGCCTAATTGTTTTATTTTACTTTGTCGTTCTTTGTCTTTTTTTATTTTTTCCTTCCTGCTTGATGTTCACATTCAACTCTAAATGAACCCTTTTTTTTTTTGTCACCATGACCTCCTGTCCATGGGCAGGGAATTTTTTTTCTCAACTCTCAATTTCGCTCCGACATAGAGAACGAGAGCCAAACACAGGGGACACCCCCTGCCTGAGACGCTCGAGTTTCCACTTGGAACTCAATGAAATATGTGTGTGCGTGCGCGTGATGAAGCTGAGCCACCCGTTGCATTCTCTCCGCTCCCTCGGTGACCAGCTACAGAGGACTGGAATAATCTGGTTTCAGCTGCATCGGGGTTGTTGTTCGGTTGGCAAGTTACATCAGTGGGTCAATTGGGCTTTCACAGGACAACAAAGCGATTTATAGAGAGTGGGAAATAAATGGAGAGCATGAAATAGTTGCATGTGTGGAGAGGGTGCAGGTTTGACTTGGGCAACATTGTTGTTGGCCAGCCACTCTGGGCATCCCTGTCATTTCCTTACAGCACTTAGTAGCCCAGATACTTAAGATCTTTGATGGGCAGAGGAAAGGACTTTGAAATGATGAAGCACAGACTGACCTCAACGGAGATGTGCTGTTGTTTAATCTTTTAGGCCGCCACCACAGGAGGATGATTTTGGAAACAGGACCAATTGAAACTCATTTAAGTTTGACCGTCAAAGCTGAGGCTTTTGAAAATATAGCACATTACAGAGTGGTTTTCTTGTGAAGATTTTAAGAGCCTGCATGTGTGTGTGGGTTGTTTATTTTTTACATTCATGTAAACTTTCGTTTCTGTTTAGATCAGTAAACCCCAAGCCCATGTGTATGCATTTATGTGAAGATGTATGTATGCACATTCAACTCAAACAGCCAGTTTACACTGCTATTTACTCTCAGGAACATAAAACAAAACTGCTTCTTAATCCTTCCAAGGTGCGTGGCTGGCTCCACTTTAAGGTTGTAATGCCCCTTTACTAGAGCAGTTAAAGCATTTGGGCAATAAAGAGAAAAAGAAAGGGAAACGTCAAAGCAAGATCACACACACACAGCTCTTGGCATTTGCTTGGACTCGGTCAGGAAATGTTGAAACTGCTACTCCTCCACCACTGTGCTGAATGGTTCTTTCCGGGGCCACAGGCCAGGTTTATATTGCTTAGGATATGAAAAAGTTATGGGCTTATTTCAAACGTGGGTGCAGCCATCAGATTAAAGGAATCACAAAAATGCTTCATAAATATCACCACCTGTCTGTTTACCTTTTTTCTCAACCTATTCCTATGATCAAATGTAATAACCACATGGTATCAATTAAGAAAAATATGTGAGTACACAGGAGTATACACACTTATAAAGATATATACATACAGACATAAATACAAACACATTGAAAGGACAATCCTCCATCCCTTTTTTAAACAATGACTGACTCATTTTTGCTTAAAAATAAGATCTGAGCTGTGATATTACCATAGCGTTAGATATTAGAACTACTGAAGCTACATGTTTGATCAGTTTGATCAGAGGCTTAACTTTTTGTATAGTTTGTGCTTTTAACAAGACATAGGGTGAGGAGGCTAATCCTCACAAATAAGATGTGCCATTCCTTCATGGGTGGAGATGTAGACGTGCAAACAAAACAGGAAATAAATACCACCCAAAGCATGTGCATAATGATAATAATAATAATAAGTTTAATAACTAGACTTTGTCATGGTACAGGTTGTTTTTCTTCATATAGGCTCTTTATATTTAGAATGTTTGTTATATATTCAATTCAATGTTTTTTTCCATTTGGTTCTGACGGTCCAAATGACTTATTTACAACATTTTAATTACATAATAAGAACATGATTGGTTAAAAATGTCTAAAACCATTTTACTTTAGATTTCAAACAGTAGCATCTGTTTGTAACAATTTTCCATATACCTGCTTACATGATGGATTCATTCAGCTTTCCCATGAGTCAAGAAATATCAGCTTAACCCTTAATTACATATATTTTCTGATTTTGGGATTCCTTTTTGGTGTCTAAAATTATGTCTAATTTTGTGACTGTGCTGTTTCTTTACATAGAGACTTTTTAACTTGTTCATCCGTTACCAAGAATGACTAGAGCAAGACAGGCAAGTGTATTTATTTTCACACTTTAGTGAAATGGCACCCCTGGACACTGACACACTTCGTGTTTCCGGTTTTAATCCAAAACCACAAGGTATACACGAGCAGCAATGCTTAGTTTGCTTGCAAGAAATTAAACAACAGCGTAGATTGGAACGTTTAGGTACAACAGGCCAAAGCAGGCTGTTCTGGGTGTGATCAGCAGCCATATTATTTACAGCAAATACTTCCAAAGAAAGACGCAGATTGCTCAGGAAAAACATGAAGCAAAACAACATTGTACCTGCCCACCATCCTTCCTTGTTAAACATCCACACTTTTAATAATGCCAAGTTCCACATCCAAGCCCAGTAGGGAGCCATGCGCTAGAATCTACAGCCCTGTGCAGTGTCTGTGTGTGGGGGGGTAGCCTGCTCTCTCTTCAGCCTGGGACTCATTGGTGGGAGTACAATTTGAGGGAGTTTCTGCTTGGTTGGTGGTACGCAGTTCCAGCTGTGCTCCCACACATCTGCGCTCACGTTTCATCAATTTAATTTAGTGTGTCTCTAAATAGCGGTGAACATGAGAGGACCGCGTCATGTGATTAACCCAAGAGAATGGTATGTGCAAAGAGGCCGACCCACACTACGCCCTGCTTTAAGTCTTACTTCACAAAATCACAACTGAGGTGAGACAACTGAGAAGATTCTATTTGTTTTAGGTCTTGTTTCAATTGTTTGCTTCTCACATTAAACTATAAATTGGTTAATCTTTCGCCCTGGCAATACCCATTAATATGTGCTCACAACTATTTTAGTGCGACTGGGACCTTTCTGTGTGGAGTTCATGTTCATGTTCATGCATTTGGCAGACGCTTTTATCCAAAGCGACTTACAGGGTAGGGAGGAGCTGTATTGGCTGGGAATCGAACCCAGGTCAACTGCTTGGAAGGCAGCTATGCTAACCACTACACCACCACTCCTTTTGCATGTTTTATCCATGTCTGCTTGGTTCTCTCCATGTACTCCAGCTTCCTTCCAAAAAAAATGCATGTTAGGATAATCGGAAACTCTAAATTGCCCCTCGGAGTGAATGTGAGTGTGTGTGGTTGTCTCTGCGTGGCCTTGCGATGGTCTGGCAACCTGTCCTGGGTGCACCCCACCCCAGGCCAATTGTCAGCCGGATAGGCTCCCACAACCCCATTGGGAATAAGCGGTATAGAAAATGGGTGGTTTGGATCATTATGGGGTCGAAATATTTCAGATTCTAGCAAATGTTACATAAATAGGTAATAAAATAAACAAACAAAATTTTCTATATGAGGAAACACAAGTAGACTTGCAGTCAAATATTTTATTGTTACTTAAGGGAATAATTTCCAAGAAAAATCTTGTTGGGATTGGGTCTAATGTTTAAGTACAAATCAGGTGGTTCTAAAGATACTCCTACCTGCTGCGATCTGCTGTACTTGGTAATAGTTTAATGATAATAGGGCAAAAGATTACGTTCTTCTTCTCTATTATAGAAACAATTGTGTTAGTAATGAAGCCCATGAAATCATCACTACTGATATTTAAAGGAATACATGGTTCGTTTATTTCTTAGCAAATGTAACTCTCCTTTTTAAAAATCTTTTTCTTTTATTATTATTACAGCACAAGTATACGTTATTTTGACAAATTTGCAGCCCTGTGTCAGTTTCACACTCTTTCTGTCCTTTATTAACTGGGATTGTTTGACATGTTAGCATCATCCACAGTAGACAGACAGTATGTGCTCCCTTTGAGAGCCTGACAGGGCTAGTTATAAATGAATTCGTAGTTATTCATTATTGTTTTTCCATGGTTTGAGGAGATGCTCATGTTGCTAGCTCATCAGTGTGCTCTGACCACTATTTACTACAGGCAAGACACTAAAGGCGACTCCATGCAATCTGTTCTGCTAACACCAGGCAATGTGCAGGTTGTAGAAACATCCAGTTTAGGTCATGCTTGAAGAAAATCATCACAAACTGAAAAAAGTGAAGTGTTTCGGTTGGCCACTTAATATTTTGGTAATGGCAGTTACTGAAAGCATCTTGGGGAGCTGCAGCCTGTGGGATCGTGAGGGAGAAATGGAGTGCAATGAGAGTTTTGAGCGACGACGAAAAAAAAAGGAAATTGTGTAATATAATTCAATCAGACATTGAACTGATAATTTGGTCAAATACCCATTCAGAGAAGAGAAGAAATGATAAAAGACAGAAAAGGCAGAGTAAAGAGAAGTCAATTCTGACATTCAAAATAGAGTATTGACACTGGTCTTGAAGCTAAGGCACTACAACCTTACTGTTAGTTGTCACATATCAGAAGACAGGTATTACTGGTGGAAAAGACTGGATCTACCTTTCAATGTAGTACATGATTACACAAAAGTCAAGGTTCAGTTCACAAAACTAAAACAAATTCATATTCGGTAGTCGCTATCCAAAATGCTACACAAGGTCCATAGCCATCAAATTGAGCTATTTCTGTTTTTTAATGGCCTCTGAATGATCACAGTACATAGTCTGGCATGCAATGGAATATTAGAACATGGGCACCACGACTCATCAAGGGTGGGGCAACTCCAGGGCTTGATGGCTGCTCTCCTGCAGGTTTTAGAGGTTTCCCTGCTTCTACACACCTGATTCAGATAAAACAGACGACTTCTAAAGATTGTTAAGGACTGCATATGTTATCTTGATGTGAATCAGGTGGGTTTAAGCGGATGAACATCAAAAAGCTGTGGGAGGGAGGCCCTCAAGGCCATGAGCTGCCCCATAAAGACACTCCAAATCAGACCAATAAAACATGATTTAGTGTGTGTAGTGTGGTTCATTCACTTCCACCTCAGATAAAAGCACACATGGTGACAGTGTAGAACACAGGTGACAGCTGTCTGCATATTTTGCATATTCACTGTCAACAACGACATCGTTCAGTGGTGCAAAACAGAGCTTCATCAGCTTGACAGTCTTCCTCACGCACAATGAACAGTAATCCTAAAATCCTAAATATTCCTCATTCTTGCTGCTCTAATATTCCTCAGTGTCCCATTGAAGAATGTTATGAGTTACAACTCTGACATAGAATTGGAGGAAAATGTAGACTCAGAAATCCTTTGGAGATTAAATAACCCAACTGGTCTCTTGATTGCTTAAGTAAAAGCAGGAAGATATGACTAGGAAAAAGGAAACCCGAGCTAGTTGTTGTAATGTTTCCCTGGTAAACTGCATAAGTAGATGCAAGAGAGATTAAGAGGAAGTTAGACATTGTGGGGTTTACCTTGCAACCAAAGCGATGTGTAGGATATATATTTTTGCATGAATGCTGAACATACTTGAAATTCAGAAATATTACATGTTCTATTTGGTTGTTACTGATCAGATGAAGAGGGAATTCCATTTTTGAAGGCCTGTATTTTCACCTGACATTTCAGACACATTAGAAAATAGTGTTCACATAGGTTTGATTTATTGGCATGAATGAAAATGTTCAGACATGATTTGGACAAGCTTGAAGCATTTGGGAATTTCACATAATGGAACACCGAAACTAAATGGAACAAACAAATTAGCACCACAACAGTAGACACAACCACCTGCACTACCGAATAGAATGAGTCATATTCGTAGCACAATGAGCCAAGTTTTTTTTAGTAGAGGGTCAAATACAAACAATTCCATTATGTGCTATCATGCATGTGAAATGGATTCTTGCTTCTAATGGCACATTTTCGAATAGCCCATTTTGTTTCATCAAGGCAGCCATAACTTTTTATAGACAGCTTAAGAGTCTACATACAGACAGTTTGACAAGCTCCTACCCTGAACTGAACTCACTTGATCCCTTGATACTACGAACACTTGAACACATCCATGCACTGAATCATCATCAGACTTATATAGGTCATCTAAATGTGTCCAGTTAGATGTGTGGCACGCAACGCAGGGGGATTTCTCTTCTGCTGCTGTGTGTGGCCAGAGAGGCAGATGAGGCTGGACAGGCTCTCAGCCCAGAGGGTCAGCACGTGAGCCCCTCTGGCTCATCGCGGGATCATGGAAGCCTTCAGCAGAAGAAGGGGACACATGTGTTTCTCTTATGTGATTCGATTCGAAAGCTGTTTCAAAGAGGCCAAATGAAGTGTTTTTTCTGGTTTGGGCTAAGATTTAATCACAGGGTAAGGGTTCACGTTAAGGTTATAAATGATCCGGCACCTAAAGCATGTAAGGGTATCCCTTAAAGCATCTGTTCAGAGTTCACGTGTGAATGTAGGCTTGCCTTTTGATCTATGCATGCTTTAATATCTGTATAAAGTTTTGTACACGTGAGCGCATGTATATATGTGTCAAGCTGAGTGTCGAGCCGCACTACTGGCTTATATCCACATAATCTCTTTGCTCTGATTCCTCAGAGATTTGAGCACTTAGCATGTTTACTGCTGCAGACAGTAATCGGGGATCAACTTGATGCTTATCAAAAGCATTTATTTCTGCTGTGGATGCTCAACTGTGTTGTGGTTACAAAGATTCTCGGGGTTGAATCTCCTCTGACTGAATCAGCAAAAATACATGTAAATTTCATTGGAAAGATTCCCAATCCCATTCCACACTGGAGTGGGGTGGTGATATGAACAAAAACAATAATAACTATTATTATTATTATTATTATTATCATCATCATAATTACAATTTTGAACTGTAACTAAAACTTCCCTTCAGGTTTTAATAAAATTGAGTAAAATATCACTAAAGAAATTCAGATTTTTAAGTCATGTGATCATGAACATAAGATTTTCCATTTAGTTTGGTGTACTGTGATAAAAAAGCCCATGTTCATGTTTAAGAAATAGCATCTCAGCTATTGACATTTTAATATTACATCTGCACTCTCACATATGTCCAGTTGGAAATAAAACTACTCAAGATATCTTTCAGTGTTATCTATGAATGGGGTCTTTTGTTCACTGCCAGTCATTCAGAACTGTTCCTTTTTCGATTTGCAGTTACAGCACAATTAAGTATAGCAGCTGGTCACACACCAGCCACGAACAGTCCATTTCACCATTTCACCACCATTATTATTACAGAGGACAACTCAAGCTCTGTAATTATAAGCCTGCTAATGGTTGAATCTCAAGCTGAAGGATAGCTTACTATCAGTAAATGGTCCATACTTATTCTGTGAATTTCAATAAAAATGAATTTAACACAAAACACTCACGTAAAAAAACAAATCGCATTGATTTAGCCAATGAAACTCCGCTTTAGATTAAAAAGCAATCAACTGATTTATTGCATGAATCATGTACGGCGGGTTTTCTGAAGCAACAGTTCTCTACAGAAGATTCAATGTAGTTTAGATACTCTACTCAGGAGGTAAAAATAACACGAAACTCACAAAATCCACAAGAATTCATTCATACAATCAAGTTAAGACAGATCTCCTGACCTAATGTTCTATTTTTCAGCGTTTTTTTTTTTCACGTAACGCTCACGAGATGGCGTGACATCAAGAGAAGATAAGAACTTGTCTCCACACACTGACCCGTATTAGCATAGCCTTTTCTGTGTCCAACAAAACAAAGGAGCTACTGTATCCCCCCCGGCCCCCGTGTATGAGTCAGCGTTTATATTTCCAGCTGAGTCTCTCTCAAGTCACATAAGAGTCAGAGAGGAAGTGAAGCCGATTGGGTCTGAGCTAGAGGATGACACGGGAGTGGATTTTCACTCCTGTCCCGTCCCACTCCCATAGAAAGAAATCTTGTCCCGTCCCACTCCCAGACCAAAGTTTAAAAAATAATCTCATCCCATCCCGCTCCTGGTAAATTGACTCCCGCTCCCATCCCGCTCCTGTTTAAACTGAGTTCCGCACCTGTCCCGCTCCCATATATTTTTTTTCTTCAATTAGTGTTTAGTTAATACATAGAATTTGATTTAATGTGCCCTCCAGTCTCCGTCCTGTTTTAGACCAGTTGCTTAGCCTCTGTAAACACCGAACACACCAAAAGAAAGAGTAGACTCTCTTCTTTCATCAGGAAAAAAAATGTTGTTTCTACCTTATTCCGTTCTTCTTCGACGTGCGTCTCACCGGCACCATTTCTCTCATAGCGAACCATTGCGTTTGTTTTTATTTGCCTACAATCTATGCTAATCTCCCATCAAAAGTGGCACAGCTACCTAGAGGGTAAATTTGTTAGTCCATACTCTGTCTGGAAGCCGATATTTACGGAAAAACTTTCGCCGATCGTCCCCCAAAGCCACTCGCATTGAAAAACATAAAAGACGTCTATAGACGTCTTTGGCAGCGAACGGTCGGATTTGAATTGACGTCTATAGACGTCTTTGGCAGCGAATGAGTTAAAGAGTGGATTCTGTAACTTTTTTCCACCTCTTATTTGTTTTTACTCTCAGGGGTCGATATCCTGAAGCTGGTGGCAGCCCAGGTGGGGACCCAGTGGATCGACATCTACCAGATGTTGGCCAACGCTACGGAGCGGGAGGTGGCCGCCTTCTCCAACGGATACTCGTCCGATCACGAGCGGGCCTACGCCGCTCTGCAGCACTGGACCATCCGGGACAGCGACGCCAACCTGGCCAAGCTGATCAACGCCTTGCACCGGCAGCGTCGCATCGACGTGGTGGAGAAGATTCGCTGTGTCATGGAGGACAACCCACAGGTATGTCCAGTGTTGGGGAGTAACAGATTACATGTAACGACGTTACGTAATTTAATTACAAAAAAAGAGTAACTGTAATTCGTTACAGTTACAATGAGAAAATATGTAATTCAGTTACAGTTACTTCCGAAAATATTAAGAATTACAAATTTAGTTACATTTTTGAAAAAATATAAAGAAAAACCTTTGCAAAATATGCAACTCACTGATAGACGAAGCGTATTGATTTACTAATATTTGACTGTTTGGTGTTGATGCATGACAAACGTTTATCGATGTCTATGACCTAGCCTAGCCTAGCTAGCCTAGCCTAGCCTACCCAACTGTAGGTGACCAGACGTCCTCTTTTTCCCGGACATGTCCTACATTTCAGACTAGGGTTGTCAAAAGTATCGATACTTAAAAAAGTAT
>JABUIW010044438.1:25332-47192 GCA_013363375.1 Menidia beryllina
TCTATAGACGTCTTTGGCAGCGAACGGTCGGATTTGAAAAGACGTCTATAGACGTCTTTGGCAGCGAATGAGTTAAACAGGTCTTAATTTGATTTGCCACGCTTCCGTCCAGGCTTTTTCTTGTTTTCCATTGTCACCTGTTTCAGGTGACAATGGAAAACAGGAACTGATGCTCCACAGACCTCCTCTCCCCCTGGAACTTCTCTGTCGTCTGCTTCTTTTTACCAGACTGTCTATCTGCATGAGCATGTCTTTGTTAGGAAAACAAGGCATGCTTGTCCTGTTCGAATCATGCTCATTTTGAATTGTTCTGCTCAGCAAAAAGTCATAGAATATTGGAGGAGGTAATTGCATTGTTTTTGTGCCATGTCTTTACCTGTCAACAACAGTCAAATTCTTCAGGACATCAAGACATTTTATATGTCCACATTTCTCAGATGTAATTTTATTTATTTGTTTTAGCTGAGTTGGGTCTGTGGGTTTGGATAATGCCCCTTTACCACTGCAACCTCGAGGCCCAAATGTGCTCATTCAGTGAAAAACAAGAAGTGCTCTCATGAGCTCATCCCCAAACCAGTTGCTACTGGTTCAAGCCACGGGTTCATTACCACACCAAAGACACAAAGGAAGGGGAGATAGAGGAAAGAAAGAAAAAAGAGACATAAGAAAATGGAGGGTCTGGGAGAAACGTAATCATAGGAGACAGAGACAAAGAGAGATTATTGTGAAAAGGACGAGTGACAGAGGACCTGTAGAAACATAGAAGCTGGGTAAAGTACTTACAATTAGAGAAAGTCAGGTTATATTAAATGTTTAAAGATTTATACAACTCAAAACATTTATTTTTGTAAGCTTTTAAATGTCACACTGTCAGTATGAATTGGAGCTGATCAAGTAGCGCAACTGAGATTAAAAATGGGATCAAAAACTTTGAAAGAACAAAAAGTTGGTAAAGAATTTCACGAATGATCTGAAGGGCTTGATTTTTCTGTTTCACCTTCCTGACCTGTTTTCGTTTCATTTTTCAGTTTGTTTAACTGGTGATTTCAGACTGGCTGGAATGTGATGACATACTCAGTCTCTTCTTACTGGAATTCACGATTGACTCCATCCCATTTTAGGAGCTGAATCACACAAAGAGGGTATATCCAGTAGATGTGTGGAAGTTGAGACCTTTTAAATGAAAGGTTGGGCCATTCTAGAACCAAATTTCCACTTTAAAGGATTCATACAACTTAAAATCAGAGGACTTGGTGTTCATTGGTAACTCCACAGAATGTAACAGTGTAAATATTTAGTGTCAAACAATTATCCTTTGACCAAAAATAATTACTAAACGAGCAGAACAAATATTGAACACACATACTAGGATCCATACATCACAAAAAAAGCACTATCTTTATTTGGGGACAGAAATAATCCAACCTCTTGTGTCACATTTGACGTTCATCTCAGCTCAGTCTTTATCATCGCGTTTAAAAAGTGTTTTTTGTGCTCATATTTTCAGTTTGACATCAACCAGCTGATGACCTCGGTGAATGTAAGCCATAGCCTCAGCCCCATCCACAGGCCGCTGGAGTCCCCCAGCAGCACCGGCAGCGGCAGCAGCGCGGGCCGGGCCAGCAGCGGGGGGGGTGGAGCAGTCCCCCATGGACCGCACGAAAGGCTTCTTCCCTGATGAATCCGAGCCCCTCCTCCGCTGTGACTCCACCTCCAGCAAGGACTCTGCCCTCAGCAGAAACGGCTCCTTCATTACCAAAGGTACCCCGGAAGTGAACTTGCATCCATTATCAATACCGCTTATTCCCTTATGGCACATATGTCAAAGTCACGGCCCGCGGCCCGCGAATTGATTATCCATGGCCCGCTGGATGATATTTAATTGTTATTAGAACCGGCCCGCAGGCCACAGCCGCCCGCTGGGGTTTTTTCACGCACCAACACTACATTTCCCACAACTCAACGGTCGCCCGCGAAGTCACTGCAGCGCGCACAAGCGGCTTCATTCGTTCAGACCAGAGATCGACTTTTTGAAACCCCCTCCTCAAAAATGACTAAACGTAAGGTGGAGGCTGAGAACAGCGGGTTTCAGGCCAGGTGGGAGGCAGAGGACATGTTTACGGAGGTAAAAGGAAACCTGTGTGTCTGCTGTGTGGAGAAAGTGTGGCTGTAGTGAAAGAATTTAATTTAAGAAGGCACTATCAAACGTCTAAGAAACACACAGACAAAGACAAGAATATGGAATATGAACAAAAGCTACAGAAGGTGGAAGAATTAAAACGAGCCCTTTAGTCCAGACAGGCTATGTTCACATATGCTAAATCACAAAGTGAGGCTGCTGTCAAGGCTAGCTTTATTATGCCATACATTTTTGTATTTTATTTATTTATATTTATTTTGAATGGACTCAGGGAAAATTGCAGATAAGAGCCATGAGAAAGAATACAACTGATTTGGTTTATTTTTTAAATCTTACTATTTGAAAGCAGTGATCGGTAGATCATAGAGCAGCACAATAATACATTTTCAGTTCATAATGCATGCACTTTGATTTATGCATTTATCTTGATATTAAGAAACACATTTTGTTTTTAAAAACAATTACATTTTTTGCTGTTTGGCTGTTGAAAATGTTTTCCCTTGAAGTTACCGACAGAGCCATAACAAAATATTGCCATATTCATTTAATCATTGTGAATATGTGTGAATACACTGTGTTAGGTCTTGGTTCAGTAGGCTATGTGCAATCGTTTCAATATATTTTAATAAACGTTGAACCAGTCCGGCCCTCGGCTTGTAGCAAATTTTGTTTTTGGGCCCTCGGTGTGTTTGACTTTGACATCCCTGCCTTATGGGGTCGCGGGGGTAACTGGAGCCTATCCCAGTGGTAAACGGGCGAGAGACAGTCCGCCAGTCCATCGCAGGGCCACACACAGGACATACAAGAACAAACAACCACTCACGCTCACATTTACTCCTAAGGGCAATTTCCCCAATCTCCAATCAACCTAACATGCAGGTTTTTGGACTGTGGGAGGAAGCCGGAGAACCCGGAGAGAACCCACGCAGACACAGGGAGAACATGCAAACTCCACCCAGAAGGGTCCTGGTTCCCCCGGGATTCGAACCCAGAACCCTCTTGCTGGGAGGCGACAGTGCTAACCACCACACCACCGTGCCGCAGAACTGAACTTTTTGGCGTTTTTTTTTGTTCCATTAGTGCTTTCTCAGCCCTACACGGTCAGCCCGGAAATGGCTCTACGCGGTTTAGGTGGCTTATCATAGACATATACAGGGGTTGGACAATGAAACTGAAACCCCTTGTTTTAGACCACAATACTCTATCAGTATGGTGTAGGGCCTCCTTTTGCGGCCAATAAAGCGCCAATTCGTCTTGGGAATGACATATACAAGTCCTGCTCAGTGGTCAGAGGGATTTTAAGCCATTCTTCTTGCAGGATAGTGGCCAGGAAAATGTTTCCTGACTCGCTCCTCCAAAACACCCCAAAGTGGCTCAATAATATTTAGATCTGGTGACTGTGCAGGCCATGGGAGATGTTCAACTTCACTTTCATGTTCATCAAACCAATCTTTCACCAGTCTTGCTGTGTGTATTGGTGCATTGTCATCCTGATACACGGCACCTCCTTCAGGATACAGTGTTTGAACCATTGGATGCACATGGTCCTCCAGAATGGTTCGGTAGTCCTTGGCAGTGACGCGCCCATCTAGCACAAGTATGCGGCCAAGGGAATGCCATGATATGGCAGCCCAAACCATCACTGATCCACCCCCATGCTTCACTCTGGGCATGCAACAGTCTGGGTGGTACGCTTCTTTGGGGCTTCTCCACACCGTAACTCTCCCGGATGTGGGGAAAACAGTAAAGGCGGACTCATCAGAGAACAATACATGTTTCACATTGTCCACATCCCAAGATTTGTGCTCCTTGCACCATTGAAACCGACGCTTGGCATTGGCACGAGTGACCAAAGGTTTGGCTATAGCAGCCCGGCCTGTATATTGACCCTGTGGAGCTCCCGACAGACAGTTTTGGTGGAAACAGGAGAGTTGAGGTGCACATTTAATTCTGCCGTGATTTGGGAAGTCGTGGTTTTATGTTTTGTGGATACAATCCGGGTTAGCACCCGAACATCCCTTTCAGACAGATTCCTCTTGCGTCCACAGTTAATCCTGTTGGATGTGGTTCGTCCTTCTTGGTGGTATGCTGACATTACCCTGGATACCGTGGCTCTTGATTCATCACAAAGACTTTCTGTCTTGGTCACAGATGCACCAGCAAGACGCGCACCAACAATTGGTCCTCTTTTGAACTCTGGTATGTCACCCATAATGCTGTGTGCATTGCAATATTTTGAGCAAAAATGTGCTCTTACCCTGCTTATTGGACCTTCACAGTCTGCTCTTATTGGTTCAATGTGCAATTAATGAAGATTGGCCACCAGGCTGGTCCAATTTAGCCATGAAACCTCCCACACTAAAATGAGAGGTGTTTCAGTTTCATTGTCCAACCCCTGTATATATGGCTATGGCTTTCCATGACTAAATTACGGCTGAGCAGAAATGTTATTCATACGCGACACAAAGATAAGATAACAAAGCAAAGCAATTTTGTTCAGCATTGCACGGTACGCAGATTTCAGTTCTACTACCATAATGCTGAACAGGACAAGGTAAAAAAAAAAAAAAAAAAAAAAAGATAAGATAAGATAACAATAAACGACACCGCTGCTAAATTAAACCGCAGCGTTGGTTTGTGCAAAAGGCATTTACAATGAAATAAGAAAAAAACAACGTTCGTTTTTGCCATTTCTTTTAAATTAGGCGGGCTTTGCCTGACGTCTTTACCTTTTCTAATCACGTGACTCCGCGGCCAATCAGCGCCCAGCAGTCGCTCTAACTCAGTCTCGATGGAACCCCGGATCAAAGTTGTACCGCGTAGAGCCGTCCCACCAGGAGTAGCGATAGACGTGATGCTGATCCACAACCACATGTTCTCTCTCTCCCTCTTTTCCAACTTTTTCATTTAAAGTAACTTAGTAAACTTAGGCTCTGCAACCACTTGTGTGTTTTCATGTTCTTTAGCACCACCTTGCAGCCATGTTTTTTTTGCTTCAGCCTTTAGAGCTTCTCTGTACAGATTTATAGATGAGGTCAATGACACATCAGTATCAGATCTGAGAGCTCTATTGTAACACGGTGAGATACATGTACATGAGAAAATGCCTTGAAGTTTCAAGGGCAAAAAGGTAATCTATGACATGCAATCTCTGACACCACCCTGTCCGTGTTGTCTGTTAGGTTAATATCTTGTGCGTTGACAGATGAAAGGTTTAGGGTTAGGCCTTATTGCATTAAATAGGCAACTGTGTAACAAGTAAAGCATGCAAATGCAGTGTGTGCACTCTTATCAGGCTGAAAAAAACTGTAACACACTACGGAAATCAGCATATCAAGAATAGCACAGTTTCATTTGATCATGTGCAAAATGATAAACCAGGCTGGTCGGTGAAACAGTCCCACCTTTAAAGGACAGAAGAGTCTTTGATTCAAGACAGACTTAATTTCATAATGATTAAATTCACACAGAAACATCCTTAACTTGTCAAATCTGTGAAGGAGGATATTTCCTGAAAAGTGTCAACTCGTGTTTGGCTGTGTTCACAGCTAATGTAGCATCCCATTAAATTTCCGTAGCCGTCTGGGAACTGAGGAGGCCATTTGCAGGACGTTTGGAAGAGGGACTTTGCCCCACTCTTGTCTGATACAGGATTCTAATTGTTCATCATGTAACATATGGACTCTCTGCTGATACGTGTCCTGTATTCTAAAATAGAAAAGTCAGTTTATGAGACTAGCAAATCAATGGTTCAACTTAATTTTTTATCCGACTTACAGCAAATCTTTTCACTTTTCCCCATCTTCCATTGTGTAATATAGCATGTGTTTTTATCAATAAAGAAGCATAAAGTGAAAAGTAATGTTAAATAAATTCTGCTATACATGCCATTTGCTAACTTTTATCTTTCTCATATGAAGCAAAACCACACATTCCCTTCAGCTTTTTTGTTGTGAAGCATTTTTCCCTATGGAAGTTCTTCTTGGTCATAGCTTTCTTTTTTTCCCCTTGAAACTTCATTGACATATTTTCTTGTGTACATGTCTTTCACAATGTGACAACTGAGCTCCCAGATTAGATACTGATGTGTCACTGACCTCATGTGGTCATTTTGGACATTGCTGCATGTTTTCAAGTCATCAGGTAAATGTTGCTGTTGCTTTGACCATTTTAATTCATCTTTTTCAAACTCAAGTATTTTGATACAAACTCGCAAGTATTCATAAATTAATTGTGATCGATGAAACAATTTATCCCCAACAAGTAGTGTGTCTTAATAGAGGTTCTTTTCATTCCACTGAACCAGTTCAGATTTATATGAACGCAGCATTCAGAGCTACCCACCTTGTTAACTGTTAGCCTGTTATATCTTTAACACATTAACTAAACATCGCTTATTTTAAAGACAACCAAGTGCCATGGATGTCTTCAAACTATCGCTTTTGTTGCTACCAGCATAGAGAAACACAGAAAACACAGCTCTGCTAATGTCGCTCATCAATAGCTCAGATTTTTCAACTGTGCCAATTAACACAGCATTTATTTACAGAATGGATTGCCAAATGATTCACATACATAAAATCTTCTTTTATATGGCAGCATTGTCAACAAAGATATGTGGACTTTATAACAGAAAATAAGTTGAGTGTAATTTTCCACCACCGGAGGGCAGAGGAAACCCTCTATTACTATCAGCATGTTTAGTGTTTGATGAACGTTTTGCTAGCAGCACTGTGATGATACTTTCGACATAAACTTTAATGTTCAAATAAAACCACTAAGGTTTGATCGATTGATCTGAAAAAGAGAAAAAAGGCTCATCAGCTAGTGTCAAACCGTATTCTTTCCTTGTCAATTCTCCCCCAGAGAAGAAAGACACCGTGCTCCGGCAAGTGCGCCTGGACCCATGTGACCTACAGCCCATCTTTGACGACATGCTGCACATCCTGAACCCCGAAGAGCTCCACATGCTCGAGGAGATCCCGGCTGCTGAGGACAAGCTGGACCGTCTGTTCGAGATTGCCGGAGTGAAGAGTCAGGAAGCCAGCCAGACGCTGCTGGACTCTGTCTACTGTCACCTTCCTGACCTGTTGTAGTCGAGAGATGCAAAAGAAAACCACCTGGACATGAATTAATAGCAAAACGATCAGGGTGCAACATATACGCTCTCGTTGAGATTTAGCTTGTATGGATGTCCGAATCATCTTTGCCACTGTATAACAAGCTTACAACTGGTCATTTATTTTGTGTCTATTTCCTCTGATGAGTCCGTTCCAATTGACCTGGCACTATAATCTGTTTTCTCTTGTCCTATGTGTACTCCTTCAAAGCATTCTATCCACTGCCATGTCGCATGGTCAGTTCTCAAACTAACAACATAAGTACTGTGACCTTAAGCTTGATGCTTAAAGGCCTCTTAAGTTAGACAAGTTTGGTTTAAAGGAGATAATGTAACACATCCACAGAAATAGCACTTTATTTATCTTAAATGGCCAATGCCTTCTTGTTGAAAGGATAATACCGGTGTTTTTTGTTGTTTGTGCCAATTGCTAAGGCTTCTCTTTCCTTTGAACATAATTTCAGTGTGAAATGTTTTCTAAAATAAAGCAGTTAATATGAAATGACTGCATGAAAGGAGATTGCAAAAAGGCAGCAGTAACTCTAAATGACACTGGTATTATTCTTTGATTTTTTTTTTATGGTACTTGTTTACCACATTCTCAGACATGTTTGCCCAGATGTGGGTCAACCCTTAAGTCATGTGCCTGAACTTGCTCCTTTTCACTGTTCCACCTTTTTTTCCCTCCCGCACCCCTCAGTCGCTTCAGCCCGAGGCAACTGAGCATCTTGTAACCAGCAGCAGGCACCACAGCATCTATTGAATGACTGACCTGCAGCTATGAAACAAATTCCATGTATCACATTCTGAGACTGGAGTGAAACTGAGAGCATGTGACGTTTGACATGTGGTTTTGCTTTAAACTATCTTATTTTTTAAATAGCTAACTGCTCTTATGAAGCTCTTGGACTTCTTGTGGGCAGGATACAATCAATGCTGATAAACGCACGTGCACCAATACAGCTCTTTTTGCCTCTACAAATGTAGCATTGATATAGTGTTCTTGATACATTTTGGAGCTACATGTTGGTGTAGTTTGCAACCAGATGTAGGTGTCTCATTATTCCAGTTCGATTAAAAAAACAAAAAATGTTTAAAAAATAGAATATATTTCTTTTTATTTAGCCATTAGCTGCAACATACTTTATGCAGTTGATATTATTTCTGATAATGATTTTTATTAGACACTCATCCTAAATGCTTTTAACTATCATTTGGTTTTGTTATGGTTATTTCTACATTCTCTTTGATTTACAATAATATTGTTTAATCTGTCTTTTTTTGCATTTACATTTTTCTGTTACGGGCATTTACCTGTTATTTACCCCAACTGGGTACCCCAACAAGATTACCTAGCTTGGATGTAAAATATGCATACTCCATACTCTACTTGAAGTCTGTCCACTTGTGTGACTTTATTTAAATGAAAAGTTCATTTAGTCAATCACTTTGTTCCAGATCCAGCATTTTTAAAAGCAAAATTTACGTGAAAAGCACCACCAAAAAAACAAGTACAGGAAAACCACTTACATTTTCCCTTTGCAGGTTTCTTTCAAAGCTATTCTGGTGCTAGATGTGAACTGTCACCAGTTGGCCTGACATAAGGAAAGAGGGATATACGTAACCCCCAGAATATAGGCTTTCCATACTTTTTGGAACTGGCTATGTCAGAAGAAAGGCTGTGCTGCTATGGGCTTTGGAGTGTTGAGGATGAGGACAGCGATAATGAGAAGGGCGAGTGAACTTGCTTTTTCACTGCACTGTGGAGCCCACAGTGATCTTTTTATTTTTATGAAAGGATGAGGGTGAGAAATGTATTGCACATGTTGCTTGAGTGGATGATCTAGTTTAATCTAGTTTCTCACACGTAACCAGTATGTTTACTATGTAACCTCCTAAAATCAACAAAATAAAGCTCAAAATATTTGTTATAACTTTGCGTGCAGTTGTTTTATTCATTAACATAATTTGATTTATATGAAACGCATTTCAAGTTTACGGGAAAAGTATGAGAATCCATACTTTTTCTGTCCTTGATTAAAAACATTTGCAGTCCTATGGTCTGTCTCCATTAAACCTGACGTGCCTGTTTTCGGATGGTTCAAGGGGGCCAGAGTTCCTGTAGAAATTCTACATATACACAGAGAAAACATGCAAACTCAAAAGAGAGATCCCTCAGGTTCAATCTGGGAACCTTCTTGCTGTGTGATGATGGTGCTAACCACCAAACCACTGGCTTTGTAATGATGGACATTTAGTTTTTTCCTTTTTTCCTTTTTATCTCCCTAATCCGAACTGCTTGCATTTTAAAATCCTCACCAGGGGATTGAGTTGAATTAAGAATGATATATAGAGAGAGGTTTATCAATCGCTGATCGACCACTTCATGCTTATCCGTGGGTGTGGATAAATGGGCATTTGATTTTCCTCAGAAGGAATCAGTCCTCAGATGGCATTCCCTCGCTGACATCCAGGAAACAGTTTAATATACTGTTTCAGCAGTTTTATGATTAACTTTTAAACGCAAACATGAACACACAAAGAGCAAACAGAGCAAAAGTTTTTTTTTTTTTCGAAGATGATCAAGATGGGGGTAATACAGGAAAGTCAAGTTTGTTTACTCAGTGTCTGAGCGCCACACAAGAGTCACGAGAGGCAAATATCCTCATACCAAGCGTTATTAAGTAGAAGTATTTATGCTTGGGTAAAGTTCAACAAACAGGAATGTTGCTGCCTTTGATATGTATCATGACTGATTTCTTATGTATTTGAAATGGAAATGTCAGCCTGGTTTGTTAGACTTAGACTTAGACTTAGACTGAACTTTATTGATCCCTTGGGAAGACTCCCTCAGGAAATTAAGGTTACCAGAAGATACTGGAGAGGCAGCCGTCTACACAGCGCCAGAATCAACTTTGCAACTTTGTTTATTTTTTAGACAATCACGATGCAATAAAATGAAATCTTATACAGGTCTCGGATTTTTCCCTTAGCTGGGTGCTATCCAACTGTAGCATATCGGTTGAAAAAAGCAACACCTCATTAGGATTCAAACAATAACTGAGCACCCTTTGATTTAGACGGTCTCATGTCCAATTCATTTTTGTTACCTTACAAAAAGGGACTTTTTTGTGAATTCTTGGTGTTGCTAAATGTTGAAATGCTTTTGATGGCCATTTACTAAATAAAGAGATAAATGTCCACCGTAGATGGGTAAGCCTAAAGAAATTCGATAGCACAATTGCAACAGAAGATATATTTTCTGCCCACAGAAACTCATCAATCCATAATAACTCCAAAACTAAATGAGTTACATCAACGTAACAATTTTAATTGAACTGAATTGATTTAAAAATGGCCTGTATTCATATTTTTACAATTCTGAGTTTTCAAAAATCTAACTTTTTTGATCCTCTTTTTTTTTTTTACCGTAGGGGTAATGTAATCTGTATTCATTTCACCAAGCTTTCATACTCATTCACCAATTAAAAAATAAAAAAAGAACAAGTTTTTTTCTCTTCTCTACACTGTAACACTGACTTATTGTTGTGAATCCATAGTTTTCTCATTCAGCTACCTTTAGTAAAGAAGGTCAGTGTGGCTCCGGTTACACACCGCTGTGGGAGCAGTATCTGAAAAATCTTTTTACATCAGGGAATTGTTGTATGGGTGTTGTTGTGTGTATGTGTCTGCATGTCCATGACCAATTCCCAGTCACTCACTCGCCAAACTGAGAGAAATTCACAAACGGACTTGTATGGAAGTAAATATGTGCCATCAGAATTTGAATAAAAAATACCTCTGAAATTTAAAAATACCTCTGAAATTTGAATGTTGTATATTAGTGCTTACTTTTTCAGTATTAAAATAAATTCAGAATATATTTTTAACCTAAAAAAAATTCAATGTCATTATTTGTACATTAAAAAAAAATTCAGTGTATTTTTTTTTTACATGGTTGCAATTTTCAGTTATTAAAAAAAATTCACATTCCTATTTCAAAGTGATTAAATTTTCAATATACATATTTTTCACAGTTTAAATTTTCAGTGTTAAAAAATTCAGCACATAAAAAATTCAACTTTTCAAAATTCAAATGCAATTTTTTCTTAGTCCTCCAATTCAACTTGCTCAAATTCGCTGTCTCAAATTCAGCGTCTAAAAATTCGCTGTAAAAATGGCCAACGTTACTTCAGGTCGCAGACATTAGCAGTGGATGTCCGATTCCAACATCCACCTAATCACGTGACCCAAACCAGTGTTTTAAATCAGGCTTTAAGATAATGTATCAAACTTCATGCGCAAAATAAAATATACTACAAGCACGGGTCTCTTGCAGTTCACAAGAACTGCAAGAGACTTCTTCAATATGACGGTTGTGTCACGTGATTAGGTGGATGTTGGATGCTGCGTAACGTACAGTATTTATCCATCAGCAGCCATGCTAGGGGTCAGTAGATGGAGAGGTCATTTTAAATCCTTAATGTCAAACTAATTTATTTTAACTAAAAAAGAAAAACTGATGCCAGTACCTGTCTTTAATCCTAAAAAGCCCATTTTGGAGTAACTTGCTCACCTGACATGAACATTGGTTAGTTAAAGATTATGCTAGACAACATACCATCATTTAGTTACTGATTTTTACATGTCGCCAAACTTTTACAAACCACTAATTAAATTACTCTGCTGATCTAAAAGTCAACATCAGCACCTCTTCTCAATTCTGGCATAAGATGTGGGGGTTGTACCTCAACTGAGGAAAAGGGATATTACAAAGCACTTTATAAAATACTTTAAGGCAGTGTTTTCTGAGTGCGCATTACTGATATGCGTGGCAAGCCTCTGCACTTTCTGGAATGTAAAAAATCTTATCTGATAAGAAAAGGCTGTATCATCTACACTGATGATGGTGTGACAACATAACTCAAAGGAATCCAAACCATCAAAACTGCCAGAGAAACCTCCAGAGACATTGTATGTTATGAAACATTTGAATATATAATATTGTTTTGTACTTTGTTTTGTACTGAGGGTTTGTCTTCAATGATTGTTTCAAAAGGACTTCAGTTCAGTGGCCTCCCAGTTGATGTTACAGTGCCACACATTGGCAGTGTTGCTTCCTCTTTAGTTTTTCTCAAAGCTGGCTTTATAAAAGGAAAACAGATCATATACACAAGCTAATTTTAAACTGGATAAGTCAAGAAGGAAACTCAACATACATTCACAGTACACGGAAACAGCTGACCCAATCCCATGGCTAAATGCACAGGCTGGCCCACAATCAAAAAAACTTCAAATATATATTGAACGTAAATACAAATGGTACTATCATCCGCATTATTTTGTATTTTGTCTGTGTAGAAACAGATCTTTTGATGGCACAAACATTAAGAGTTGTCCACTATCTGTGTGAAAACATGCGACTGTTGTGGGTCACTTCGTGATGACATTATCTACCTATGAGGACTTACAGGGATACCACAAAATGATGACCCACATAATAATGCATGGTTCACAGTCTTTTCACTTTCTTACTTTGCTTTCAATAAGAAAGGTTGAGAGTTGAAATCCATGAATTGTGTAATTTTCTGCTTCAAGATTAAAGAAGACTAAGCTTATGTCTATTTTTTTCGCAGTAAAAATAGTTCAAAACAAAAGAAAAGTCAGGAAATATCTTGTTTTATTGCACAAAAAGATAAACTAATAAATACATTTTCATTATGCAGAAGGTGCATTTCTAATGCATTTCTCAGTATTGAAATTTGATCCGTACCCACAGCCATTCCATTACAGGTACATACCTTTTTACCTACAAAGCTTTTCCTCCCATGTTGCGGTCGAGGTGCCACAGATAATTTGCGATTACGGTAAGCAGGCACATATTTGTTGTAGTTCCTTCATGGAAAAACAATACACCTGCATGCCGATAACATATTTTGCCTCATATCTTATTTCCCTTTGGTAAAGGTCTGATCAGACCAGAACCATTATATCACAGTATTTTCACAGTAAATAAATAGATGAATAAAGTAATGGGCTGACATGGTCGTGGTCACCTGTAGTTCTATCCATTCTTTTATATCTAACATTTAAAATGAGCATTACTTATTTGGTAATCAACAGATATGGATGCGACGCTAACACACTTTATTCTGAGCCTTTTTGCAGTTAGTGCTGTAAGTGAAACTTCTCTGTTTCACCGTAGTGTGTCCTCACTTGAAAAGACAGAGCAAAATCATGACAGGTAGCGTGAAACCAGCCACAATTTTGTTCTCTGCGGCCTGATAAATGACATGATAAAAAGACATTTATTTGAAAAGACCTCACCTGATTTAAAACAAACATTGAAGATAGTATGGCGGGCTAGACTAGCCTGCAAAGCTCTAGACAAAGACAACCAAATACAGGTTTTAAATTACAGCAGTAGCACTCAGGCAAGATGATGTGATTGAGGAAAAAATAAAGTCACAAGTTCTCATTCTAAGTGCTGAAAAACCAGAAGAACAAGTCCTCCAGACCCGACATTGCCTCTCTTGTACTTTCTATGACTCAAGAGAACAATGTACTTTGAAGTCAATGGAGGTTGCTGCTGACATTGACCCAAAACAATAGGGGCTGAGGGAGGTGGTTTAACATGTTGCCTGAGGGAATTTCAGATGACTCTGAGGCAGATTAAAGGCCTTGGCAAAACAGGTCAGATCGAGTTTTATATAAAAAAATCAATCATTTGTGTCTGTTGTTAATATTCACAATGTGAGACAGTTGTTCATTTGCAGATGGTTTCAAACACAGAACAAAGACATGCATTTTTCCATGTGTACATGGCTCTTTGGCTTGTTTCGCTTGATTCTGTGGGAACCTTTAAGACAACTCCCCCAGACAAGCTCCAGGTTCACTTTAAGGCTGAGCAAAAAGGTATGTAGAGCAAAGACATTGATGATGATAAAGTCTATAAATTTACGAGATCTTATAATCAATTCAATTAAATGTTTTGATTGCACTCAAACATCTTCTCTAGACACTTCAAAGGCACAAACTAACTCAAGCCATTTAAGTTCTTTAATAATTGTAATACAAACACAACCCAATCAATTCCAGTGTTTTAAATATCAAATTAGACCAGTACATACAAAGGTTTTCTTGCCAGTCCAACACTGGTCCTACTCTTTCACTTGACCCCACTTCCCCATCAGCAGTGTGGACTAGGGATGGGAATCTTCACCACCAAGGCGATACGATACACATCTCGATACACAGCCAACGATTCGATACATTCACGATTCATGGAATTTCTAGTGATAAGATTCGATACGATTCTCCAACCTCCTGCGATCCGGTGCGATACAGAACGATCTAAATTTAAAATGCTGCGATACAGTACGATACGATACGATACAATACGATGCGATGCAATGCAGAAGAAAAGTACACCATGGACTACATAGTTCAAGTTATAGCACGCAAGCTAACTGTGCCTTTTATTTTGAAACAAAGGACGTGCAACTTAGAGAGTGATTGTCTCTCTGAAACTTTACAAGTGTAAACTTCAAACAAAAATAAGATTTCTCTGTAGTGCATGTTGTCCAACAATTAAAGCAAAGGGTTTACATATGGCCATTGTCTTGTCCAACTCTCCATCTCGTTTGTAGAAGCCAAAGTCTTTCCATACCGTTGACCTAAAGCGCGTAACCGAATGTATTATCTCTGTTTCGTTTTCCTCCATGCTAACGTGGTTTCTAGCTTGCCGCCTCTGTCCTCTTCGAAAGCGAGTTTAGACCCTCCTACTCGCGCGAGGCTTGGGGCGAGACTTGAGTGGCAGAGAGACCAGCATGCACGCCGTAGGCAGGCAACAGGGATGGAAAGAAACGCAACTAAAACTCAAAGACACGTTTCTAAAAAGTTATAATAGAAGATAATAATCGGTTTGTATCGATGCAGGTAGTTTTGATACGATGCATCTCGAGTTTATGTGCGGTTTTTACCGATGCAGACGTTTGCAAATCGATTCAACCGTATCGCACAGGTCGTTCCGATGTTCCGATACGCATCGGTGAATCTTGCCATGCCTAGTGTGGACCTATGACAGCACAAGCATGGGATGTTTTAGGGTAACCCGAGGCAACCTTAACAATGAGCTTTCTGAAAAACTGAAAGTTCTAAGCCTAATCTTGAATGTGGAGAGGGTGCCTGATCCTGGACACATACAGACAGCTGGCTCCAGAAGAGGGGCTTCTTCTTCCGGCTCTCGGCGAGTGCAGACGTGTTTCTCTCTTCTCCTCCCATCCCCTGTCCTTGGGCCTTGCTTGCTATCTCTGTCCTGTGTCATCTCAGAGCTTCTCTCTGCATTTTTACTTCCTAAAGCCTAACATCAACCATGGATTTGGTCGGCTGGTCTCTCAACGCAATTGACAAAATCTTTTCAACCCAAAGACAAGCTGCAGGGGCTGCAACTTGTCCAGCCGGGACCTACCCTGCGGGTTACACGATGGATGCCTGGAGGAGCTGGAGGGTTTTATGCCTTTCGGTTCTTTCCGTGGAGGACGTCGAGGACCTATACCTATTTGGATTCATGATAACCGGGTTCCTGCTGATTGGAGTTGGTGGATTCCTGGTTTTTCGAGAAATTCGGAAGCTGAGGGCAACTGGTGGCGGGTTGCCTGTCGAGCCGGTTTACCGGAGCATCAACACTCTGACTCAAACCTTGTGCGAGTTGTCTCGCAAACATGATGCTCTGGTAAGCAAAATGGGGACGATGTGTGACAGCATGAGGGTGATGGGGAACAACTTGGAGAAGTTGGTGGTTCAGATGGATGGAAATTAACACAATTCGGCTGAATTGGATCGCCATTGAGAGACCTGCTGAGGACTTAAGGCAGACAAAACACGCTCTGTCTGGAACAAAGCTCTCTTATCTCAATCTGGCCTACCGAGAGCGGCCTTGCAGCTGCTACTCTGCAACTTTGCCCTGGATGAAACTGCAGACCGACGCTTTGCCCTCCCCACCCCCCTCCCTCCTCCCAAGCAGGAGTTTGGGCATCACAAGGACAAATTCCATCCTGCCTGTGGATGTGGACTTCAGCTTGCTTACACTTACACACACACAAGTACAGACTTCATGCATTCCTTGGACTCACTGCCTCGCTGTTACCTTTCCCCTTCCTTTCCAACCCCCCCACCCCTCCCTCCCTATGTGTCCTTGATGTTGTGATTGACTGTATCTGTGCTTCAGTGTAAGAGGTGTTTTTTTTAAATCACTGTTACGTCCCCTGTAGGGGGCATGGCATTGGGCCTTTTTTTTTCCCCCTCTCCCCGCAACTGCTTTCCCAACGTATTCTTTTTGGTTCTGAAGATGTCTTGGCGCCGAAAATGGCTGCCTCGGTGCTTTCACCAAAGCAAATTCCTTGTATGTGTAAACCTACTTGGCAATAAACCTAATTCTGAATTCTGAATTCTGAATTCTGAATTCGGAGTTATGGGCCCATGCTCGTTTTTAGGTTTCAGAGGAATTCTGGCTGCGGCAGGTTTGATAAGATCATTTCATTGGACAGCCCTGTAATATAGAATAGAGAACAGTTGTCCAATCTTGAAGGAATAAATGCATAGACTGCTTTTTTTGTATTACTCTGTGACAGGATGTCCACAAAGGTAAGGCAATCTTACAAAGTTAAAAGAAGGTAGTCCTTGAACATTTTTTAAATTTTTATAAATCTGTCAAAGAATCTGTCAAAAACATCACTCCCTCAGTTTATATTACAACTCTTTGACAGATATTTCCCTCAGAGTTTTTTAATCTTGATTATGTGTTTGAGTGATCACTGAAATTCATATTAATGCTGTTTTGGATTCAGAAAAGGCACAGAGAATAACAATCATTTTCTTCTTTGTATTATTAATAACATCCATCCATTTTCGTAACCTCTTATTCCCTAATGGAGTCGTGGGGGGACTGGAGCCTGATCCGGTAGTCTATGGGCGAGAGGTAGGGAACACCCTGGATGGTCCACCAGTCCATCGCAGGGCCACACAGAGACACACAAGGACAAACAGCCACGCACACTCACACTAAGGGCAATTTGGAATGCCCAATCAACCTAACATGCAGGTTTTTGGACGGTGGGAGGAAGCTGGAGAACCCGGAGAGAACCCACGCAGACACAGGGAGAACACGCAGTAGTAGTAGCAGTAGTAATAGTAGTAGTAGTATGCAATGACTTATCTAATGTTGTTCAATTAATTTCCTTATTACCACATACATGATGTATATCATTAATTATTTGTTGTGCGAAAAAAGATTATATGTTGTTTTCCATTTAAACCAACTTTATTAATTGATCACACTGTCGATTATATGGTTTAAAAATGTCCTCTCATCATGTGTTTATATGGTTCACATAGGTTCCCACTGGGAAAAAGTAGTACGTAGTCATTAAGCACTGAGTAGTATTGTCACATCCATGAAATCTTACTTTAATGCATAGTAAAGAAAAAGATTAAACAGGGTCCACAATCACACATGTTAGATTACATAGATTCAAGACTTTTATTTGATCGGAAGGTTGTTTTTTTTTTTATAACATTTTTCAAATTCTTTGGTAAGATGACATTTGTTAAATGTCTGCCCTTGTGAGCTGTATTTAAGAAACCTAAGTCTCGAAGTTTAATCAAGTTTCCCAAAATGATCTTAACAGAGTTGTCAAAGTTTAGATTATTAGATTATTTAAAGATAAAATAAAAGCAAAAGTGCCAAATGTAGCATGAAAATATGTATTTATTCACTTAAATATAACTTGAAATGCCTTGAGCATAAGCTGCAGTTGCTTTATGGTGTTATCTTACCTTGTAACTGCTTTAAAGTGTATTTTCTGAGCTTATTCTGGATTAAAATTAGATAGAGTTAATCATTTTTCTTCTTGATCTTTATCTTACTCTTTCACCTTTCAACAAGTTAAAAAAGAAACAAGGAAACTACTGGGAATGATTAAACCTGTTGAGTAACTGGCAGCCCAGTAAGTATCTCCCTTACTAAATTTCAGGAAGTGACTTACCTTTTTTTTTCTTCCCTTTTTTTTTCTTTTAATGGTTTGACAGCCCCTATTCTCTGTCAGCTAATATCACCCTGCGTGATCCTAGAACACAAACAGGACACGTTTGCGCCAGACAATGGAGAGAAAATTTAAGGTGAGGAGCGGATTATTTTCTCTCTTAAAAACAACTTTCTATGTTGCCGTGGTCATGGAGCTGATTGCTTACGCTGCGGCTTTATTTGATAAAACAGGTCATGGTGTCTTTAACAACAGCTGTAGCTAGTGTTCTTAGAAGGGCATGAAGTACTTTTGAGTTAGTTCTGATTTTGAATTCCAGTGAAGACTTGACTGACGTTTTGTTCACATGACAGTCCAATAATTTGGAGTAACTGGAGTATGTATAATGCTTTTCCTATTTCCTAATGTAATGAAAGAGCCAACTGATGTCGTCTTTACCTTGGTGATGAATTCTTAAAAACTATCCAAATTAGTATTCATGTTGGCATTCGTACAAAAACAGGTAATCCAAATGAGAAAATATAAGAACAAAGTTCTGTGATGGTGTTCTGAGAAATTTTGAGGGGTAGAAGGGTAGTAATGATCTATTATAACTGTCTTTGCTGGTATCTATGAATGCATGGACACATTTTTGACTCAGCGATGTTGAGATTCAGGTTCTGTGGTACAGAGTTAATCTGTGACCTTATTGTTCTTTTTGCTACACTAAACAAAAGTATTTCCCATTGTTAGATTATACAGCTAGTGTTCTCTATGATTAAGCCATTATCTTCTACTTTCAGTTTCCATGAATAACATTTGTTTATGAATTTGCCCTAAATGTTTCGCAACAGACTATTTTACCTGTCATTTTGTAAGACGTTTGCCAAAGCCAACAATGACAAATGAACTGTCGGCAGTACAAAAATGTGAGTGTGTGGACTTTTCATAACTTACTTAACTGTATGTTTCATATGATTGTCAGGAAACCTTTTCTTTTTGCAGTTTCTTAATGTTCTGATAAACAACGAAAGATGTTTTATTTGAAAGTAATATGCCGATAAACATGTGACCTTTGCCTGTAAACGAACTTGTTACCATTGTAGATGTCAGCATACATTGAAAACAAGCCAGTATTATTCTACTTAATTGGCCGTGGCTCTGGAGAACCACAAATGAATTTAAATGCGCTGAAAAAGTAATCATTTTCAAGCAATTTATTGACCTTTGATAGCGTTTAAAGATTGCTAGTCTGAAAAAAAAATACAGATATTGGTTGACTTTGTGCTGGAATTTTATGTTTTAATAGTAGAAAAACATGTCATCCAGTCAGAGTTAGTTAAGTCATGGGATCACAGTTTTGGCACTCAATCTTAATCTACATCTAGGTCATTTTCATCAGACTTAGCAAATTTCCATTGATTTTTTTCACATTTATCTAATTTTACACTAATTTGAGACATTTAGACATATGCTTATATGTGAGCGAAAATCAATTGTTCTAAATCTAAAATCTCAATTTTAAACTTAAATGTAAATGTTGGATATAAACCTAGATGTTATGTGTTAAATGTGTATGTTTAATCTGCATCAAAATGTTATATGTGGATCTAAATGTTACACCTTTATTCTAAACATAAGTTAAATCTAAATGCTGAGTCTAGATGTCAATGTTGCATACTAAATCTAAATCTAAATGGGCAGAGTATAAAGCTCCACATTTAAAAAACACGCCCTTCACCACACTCCTAAAAGTACTCCCAAACGCTCCACCGTGCCCACACCACTGAGCAGGCTCAGTATGTGAAAGAGACAGGGGCCCGATTTTGGCAAATGATGGATGGTAGGGGAAGTTACCGGCTTTTACGCCTCTGTTTACAACTTTTATTGCATCCTAGCATTAGATGTTTCATGCCAATGACACCTCAGGCGGTGCCCTATACCAGTGTTTTTCAACCTTTTTTGAGCCAAGGTACAGTTTTTCATTGAAAAAAATCACGAGGCACACCACCAACCAAAAATGTTAAACAAATCTGTATCCGCCTATAGTAACACTATAGTTATTCTTATCTTATCTTAAGTGTCTTGAATAGGAATCAAATAAACACAAAAATATATTATTATCATATTTTATATTTCTTCTTTCAAATTGCAATTAACATGTCCACTTCAATATGCAAAATTATATACAAAATCTAGTCATAAGGAATTATTACATGATTACGCCACCAGTCACTAGTACAGCACAGATACTTAAAAATGGCATATTATTTGCAGAAAATTAATTCCTTATCAAGATTTTTTTTTAAACCAATTAGGAGAAATAGGATGATTTTCTACGGCACACCTGACCATCACTCGCGGCACACTAGTGTACCGAGGCACAGGGGTTGAAAAACACTGCCCTATACTACAGTATATTTGAGCAAGTTCGGACTTTATTTAGTACAGCTACACAGATTGTGGAAGGCTGATGGATTTTGGCTACCAGACTGTGCCTCGTCTGTTTAAAGCATGTATTACATCTCATCATCAGATGTTTTATGTCACACAAGCCTCTGGCCATACCCAATAACTACACAAAATTGGAGCAAATTTAGAATTTATGAAGTACATTTAAAGTGGGGGCACATTGTCTGGCAGCCAGTAAATCTCCGTCTACCAGAATCTCTATCCCCTCTGTTTAAAGATTGTATTCCATTCAACCATCAGATGTTTTATCTCACACACATCTCAGGTCATAACCAATAACTAGAATAATAGTTTTAATTTGATTTATTATACTTAAATAGGGGATACAGATGGGGACAGGCTGATGGATGCTGACTACAAGAATCCATGTGCCCTCTTTAATTGTTAGGCTCATCAATATGTTAGGCTACTCAAATGCTGAAAAAAAGTCAAATTGAACGATTTAAAAAGGATTTTATTTATTGTGGAACAACCAAAGTAACATAAACACTATGTTTATGTTGACTATTACCTTCTTATTTTTTTATTTGAGAATAAAAGTTCACAGCTTCAATATAAGTAAAGGAGACTAGATATGATATTTGTTACAATTTTAATCTCAAATGAAAAAAACTTAACTGGTAGACACAGCAAGAGTCATCATAAAAGACAATCCATCCAGTCTCAATACCCCTTCTTCCCAACGGGGTCGCGGATAACAGGCGAGAGGCAGGGTGCACCCTAAGCAGGTGGCCAGTCCACTGCAGGGCCACACAGAGACACACAACCACACACACTCCTAGGGGCATTTTAGAATGTCCAGTTAACCCAACATGCATGTTTTTGGACACTGGGAGGAAGACAACTCACACAGACACAAGGAAAACATGCAAACTCCAAAGAGAAAGGTTCTGGTTCCCCTGGGGGACTCTTGCTGTGAAAATGTATATTTACATATAGCATTTTGATTGCGACTAACCTTTACATTTGATATTTAGATTTAGATCTACTATTACATTCAAGATATTACATTTGAATTTACATATAACATTTAGATTTAAATCAAACATTTAATTTTAATATTAGATTTACATTAGATATTTACTTATAGATTTACATTAAACATTTA
>JABUIW010044440.1:0-12832 GCA_013363375.1 Menidia beryllina
ATATATATATATGTAGGTCTAAAGTAAGTGATAGTGATCTCTGGTGGTGCTGCTGGTGGAGCTGCTGTTTGTTATCGTTCTTTCAGCCCCAGCCAACAGACGGGTATCAGTATAGAGTTCATTGATTTAATCCGAGAGCAGCCTGGGGTTTGTTTTATAGCCGAGACACATGCAGTATGTCGCGTTACACCAGTAGAGATTATCAGGAATGCATCTCTTAATAGTTTGCATTTGTGGTTATCGCTGCTGGAGGAAAACTGAGCAGTGAGCACAGGAACACAGAAGAAGAGAGACTTTCTGTCTAAAATCCTGGACTGGATTTACTCTTTTGCCTCACATCTGGAGGTGAACTGCTGCTCCAGACAGGAGGATTGCTTGCGAACATCGTCCCCGAGGAGCTGAGGGCAGCCGGGAGCGTCGATGTTTTTAAAGGAAAAGCTGAGACCCAGATTTGTAGCACAGCTTCCTGTTTCTGTGTTACGGATTTCTGCCGTTCTGCTTCGGCTGGACGTGTTGCATCATACTGACCTCTGTGGGTTTAGCCCACTCTGCTGCCCTCTTATCTCACGGTTACTGCTCTCTCCTGCTTTTATTAACATTTGGTTGGCCAGTTGTTGAAGAGAAAGCATGACTCTCCATGCCAATTTCTTTTCTCTTTTTTTTAAAAACAGTGTGTATTTGGAGGTTTTATGAAGGGCGTCTGTGCAGAATGAATAAAAATATAAAGGCAGTCTTCATCAGGGCTCGTTCTTCCATGGCGTCGTTCTGTTTAACCCTGTAATGCCAAATGTATAATATTTGATACATACGGTTTCTGAAATGTTTTGCGTCTGACACCTTTTGCATGATTTAATGGTAAAAACTTTGCTCAAAATCCTATTTTACACAATCAGATACACCTGATAACAGGGGGCAGAAGACTACACAAAAAAAAATCTTGACTTATTGCATAGTAATAAATTATTAATGTTAAAATTTTATTTTTGTTTTTTCCTTTTTACATATTTTGTTAAAAGGCCAAATAAAGACAAACCCCCAAAAAGTAATTTTCCGTTTTGTTTTATTCTTGGACCAGGCTTTAAAGGGTGAAGTTGATGCTTTACTGGCTGAATTAAATGTGTTTTTCTGCTTTTTTTTTTTTTTTTAGGAAAGTAAAAGTTTTGAAGACGCACAAATTAAGCAGAAAGTTTGGAAGACAACAGTTTTAACGTGTCATTTTACATCTGCTTGTGCACTCAGACGGAGCGGGGGGGTGGTGGGGTGGGGCTTAAAGTGCACAGTAGACGTGCCTCCTCTCTTGTACATTAGCAGTCCCGTCCCGGCTTTATGAAGTGGTGTCTGGCTCTCCTGACAGTCTGAGATTAGATGGACAGCGGAGGAGTGTGATGGCATGGTAATTGCTTTAGTGTATGATTTATGCCTCTGACGGCGGGGATCGATGGGAGGAGGGGAGGACCCTCACCGGAGAAAGAGCGCCTCGCCGTATATTAGGAGCACGGGAATAAAAAAAGCAAAGCTTTATTGATGGGTCATGCGTCAAACAGAGGCGTCATACATCCTGCACAACTGCTCGCCCCGACCTCTGACCCCCCCTCATCATCCTGCATGTGTCTGTGCTGCTGCAGCCTTGATTTACGCTGTTATTTTTAGCCGCCGTCGGCCCGGTTGGGTGGGGTCTATCTTTATCCTACATGACCAGAGAACAAATCGATACGAAACATACCCTGGGCCAATGTTTGTGTAAGCGTACAGTGTGGCACAACAACTCACCAGAGCATGAAAGAAGCTGCTGAGGGCCTAAAGTCCACCAGCGTGTTTCACTGGAACCAACTAAAGCCCAGTTAGAGTCAAATAAGGAACAAATGATCGGCTCAGAGAGCTGCGGTGGAATACACATCACTATGTTCTTTATAGGCATTAAGTTAACAGTCCCTTTGAGTTTGTAGTCTTTGTAAAATCGAACGGTTGAAACCCGACTTTTAGGAATTAAAAAAGATTCATGTGAGGATTTTCGGAGAAAGCAGATGGTGTTCCATATTCAAAGTTTTTGTTCACAGATAATATTAAGGGCCTATTTGTTCTTCTAACGAGAATTTGATGGGTTTGTAAAATAACTGAGCAGCTACATTAATGATGTGAAGAATCCAACACTTCTCTTCTTCATCAAATATGACACAGTTTGGCTGAATATCTGCTCTGAGATCTGATACAAGAACAACAGCTGGGCTGGATTGACAGTGGTTTTAAAATCGTATTTATGCACAAAACTGTCACAGCCAAATTATTACATTGTCAAAGCTCTGCAGACATGTCATGTTTTGTTTTAGCGTTGTGTAAAACATGAGACTGCTCAACAGATGTGTGATCAGCTGCATCTGTTTGGACTGAAGGGCAGAAAACGATGGAGTTTAAAGGCCAAACTGACCTGGTCCCATCAAGCATCGACATCACTGTCAGTGAGGATTAAAAAAGGAAAGAATAAGAAAGAAATAAGGGATTAGATAGCGATTAAATCAATCAACCACCAGTTAATTTTGTAAATATGTTTAGTGTCAGAAAGGTCATGAGGGACCCGGAGCCCATCACTCAAACCTGCAGGAGCCCCCTAACCGCTAAATCATGAAATTAAATAAAAAATCCTTCTTCTTTGTCTGGGATGAGGTGGTTTTTGGGCCCAGACCCGGAGAATCTGTAACTCCAGTTCCTTACATTTGCCACAAAGGGGTTCGATGTTGAAGCCAAATCAGGCCCGCTGCTTTATATTTTCCGAGGATGAAAACCCAGAAGTGATTTTTAATTTCCTTTCTAAGCAAACATCAAAAGGCGTTTTGGGATGGAGAGCAATTAGTGAAACGGCTCATCAGTTTCCAGCAGAGTCAGACCGCACACCTGCTCAGCCCCCCCTCTCAGCAGCCGTGCGTTTGTCCAACACATATTGTCCCCTTGAAAATGTAAATTTTCCGTGTTAAAGTGGCTTAAATAACCACTCGATTTTCAGTGCCTTTGCACTCTTGATTACATAGAATTGATCCCCTCACAATGAAAGTGTAATTACCAGCAGCCCAATCTCCGTTCCAGCTCACCGGCCGCATCCCTAAACTGTGGAAACATCCCGAAGAGACCCCCTGGTAAATGATAATTAACTGCAGACGCAATCCATTCATTTTAAGGAGGTGCGATTCGCTTCCTTTTTCTAGTTTTTTCGTCCCCCTGCAGTGGCACAGAGAAAAGCGCGGCAATACGGCGTTTGATTAATTGGTGGTGTCCGCGGCGCAGTTCATTTGCAATCTATTACGGCGTATTTGCTTTGTGTCAGAAGGCAGCCCAAACACACTGCATCATCCCGGAGTCGGGGTCCGGGCGGTGCCCCCCCCCACCGGGGAGCCGCCTGCTGATGCTAACGCAATAACTGTAATGATAATAGTAATGACTGGGATGGATCCATATTATGAAGGCAGTTATTTCACTGCGAAGCCGGTTTGTGCTCTCACAGGTCACATTTAAAGTGGAAGTTCATTAAAATTTGGTTTCCACCGATTAGATCTTCGGATCTCTGATGTAAAACAATCATTCTGAGATCTGAATGGAATCAACCTAATTAGCCAACATGAGGACATTGATGTGGATTAAAGACATTTTAAGACATAATGTTTCAGAAATACCAGATCATAATCTCATCTTCTAACTCAACACAGCAAAAACACAAATTTCAGTGTTCAGAATGAGGTTTTTGCTAAAAAAAAAAATATATATATATATATCTTAGATTTAATGTTCCGGAAAAATACATAAAATAAAAATAATTTTGGTCTATAGATGATAAAATCCCTAAATTCCTGCTGTCATTCACAGAGAAATTGGGTTCTTGGACTTCTTTCTTACCCCATCTTTTACTGGACACGACAGAAACTTCTGAGGATACTTCCTTTACATATGACAATGTCCTGTTTGCAGCTCTCTCTTTTTCTTTTTAAACATGCTGCAGACATTAAAGTAAAGATGACTGAATACATTTATCAGTTGTGTCAGTTTGATCTTTGAGATTAGCATCTTTTTACTCAATGTCCCAACATCATTTGAGTCAGGTTTAATATCAGAAACTCACTTGATAACATGTCCGGTGCACATTTTATTTTTTATTGTACTCATTGTGACCTCAAGACTATTAGAAAGATGTAAGACAACTTACAATTTCGGGAACTTAAGAAACTAACAAAATTATTTTCCATTTTGTGTTTGAGTTGTTTTGAACCTGATTAAAATATCTGGCAGCAGACAGTTTTTAAGTCGTTTTTAAGTGGTTTAATTCCATTTTAAGTCAAAATGTTTTATGATTTTAGCCTTTCAGACCCAAAAATGACCTGTGCTTATGATACTCAGAGTAAAGACAACAGAAGGCCCTTAGATCAGATTTTCTGTCCATTGTGTGACATTTTAAACCTAATTTCCCGGCTGTGGACACAACAGGAATCACGCCCTGTGACAGGGCGACAGAAAGGTTAAAGGTGGCCGACTTAAACTGAGGAAAAAGAGGAGGGAGGCACAAATGAAAAAGCCAACGTAATCTATCATGACTTACCAATATGTGGGAGGGGGAAAAAAACACAGCAGAGCAGGAACAACAGTAATTACACAGGAAGGCACTTAAATTGAATATGAGGACTATCGAGCAGGAACCGAGCGGGTAACGCCAAAGATGATTTGGAGTAGGAAAAAATATAATGAGGAGTATAAATACTCTGAGTCGGGGGGGATGACAAATGCAAACAGGTGTGCAAGGTGCAGAACCGGGGAGTAATTAGTCTAATTCAGAGCAGCTGTGGAAGGAGGAAAAGGACTGAAATGGCCTGGAAAGAAACCAGGAATCCACTCGTTTCACCAAACAGACACAGCAAACATAAGGTCAACGAACCAAAGAACTTTATCCAAACCCATCTAAAAATGTCTAAAATTTTTCTTAAATGTACGTTTTATAGTTCAGTTCATCAGTAAATTGACTGTTTCTGGGTTAGAGATAATTGTCAAAGGTCTAGTGGCTGCTTTCACCTTTTAGCATAGATGGATAAAGTACTGGAGTAGAAGTACAAGTACTATAAAAAAAAAATTGACCTGAGTAAAAGTTGAAGTGTTTTTTCAACACCATACTTAAGTGAAAGTACGGAAGTACTCTTTTTTTCTTACTCAAGTATTGCAAGTACAAGTTTAAGTAAAAGTACAAGTACTGTGTATATAAAAAAGGCAGTCAAAAGTTTGATAGATATTGTTTATATTATTTCAAATGTGTCAAATAAAACACAAATAAAGCATCTCCAAAGTCCAGAGGGGCGAGTTAAGCCTGGTGGAGAACCTTAAGATGGACCAGAAGCTTCAACATGAGGCATCGAGCTCTTCCACCAACAGACTAACCATGGCCTCCAGGTCAGCCTAACCAGGTCTGGCTCATAACCAGATACTGGGAATTCCCCCAGTAGGTCACAGACAATTTCACAATCTTTCGGGAGGCTTTTTTTTAAATAGGCTATACTTGATGGCTTAAATCGGCCAATGAGGAAGCCAGCTTCCCAAACCCTGACAGAGCTATCTGCAGCTCTGGCTCTGACTCTATGACTGGGGAGGATTCATTACGTTTACACATCAGTAACGAGTAACGATTCAGCCCTGAAAGTAAAAGTATTAAATGAATCAAAAATATGTAGTAAAGTAAAAATAAAAGTAGGGGGAAAAAATATATACTCCAATAAAGTACAGATACTGCATTTTGATACTTAAGTACAGGACTTAAGTAGTTCTACTTCGTTACTGTACATCTCTGCCTTTAAGTAACTGAATTCCTGGATTGCTCTCTTTGCTTTGCATCGTCAAAAGAAGACGGCCTGGGATGAGCAAATGAGTCGGCCAGCAGTCCGGGGCTGAGGAGACAGAGACGTTCCCACCTCTGCAGAGCCCTGTTAGCACCCGGTGGGAGAGCCGCCCGCCCACACTCTGGGCCCGAAAACAGCTCCAGGCCCAGAGACTCGGGTCCAGGCTGGGGCCCCGGGCCGGAGCAGCGGGGGGAGGGCTCCTGGATGGAGGTGGACGCGGAGTCAGAGCCGGACAGATGGAGGAGTGAGCGAGGGGCGAGCGAAGGGGAGGGAGGGAGCAGACAGAGTGGCACTTCAGTTGAGAGGGGATGAAGGTTATCTGGACCAGATGGACTGGTTAGCAGACCGCGTTAGCATGTTTTTGTGTGTGCCCAGACATCAAACATCGTCCCTATCTGATGTCCAGGCGAGGACTGAGCTGATGCAGCTGGATGGATTTCTCTGTTCTGAGAGGGAAAGCAGCAGTAACAGGTTGTTTTCTTCCTCTCTCTGACTTCTGGCTCGCTTTGCAGACTGTGAGCGAAACAAATGCACCCTGAAGCCCAAAAAAAGGAGCCAGAGAGGGCTTTCAAAACCAGCAGCCAAACGCAGCCAAAAGGGACTTTTCACTTATGCAAATGAGTGAGTGAATAGCTGGCACACATAACAATGACTCACCGAGGACTGATGTAACCAAATTTGTTCTAAAAATTCTCAAAGACAACTGTACCGAATTTCACGGACCAGAAATAGTGCAACAAAAAACAGCTTCCAATGGAAATGAGCAACAGGCTGTTCTCCAGTCGGTGCACGTTCATGCGAAACCCTCTGATCTGAGGTCGCTGCCATTAGGAAAAACATAAACTGTTAAATTAAGAAACAGAAAAATGTCCGTTAATTAGCCCACACGTCAATTTGATTAAATACACAAGTGGGCATTAAATGCATTAACATTTCACCTTTTAACTACTCGGAACGACCAAAATCGCCCTTTTAAAGTCAAATCAAATCATTAAAACAAACGGCATTTTTCAAATCGTCGGCAGTGCTGAAGCTTTGCCGTTCTACACATTTCGGCCGCTCTATAAGAGCTTAATCTTTTCTTTTGTTTTCGCCGCTTTTAGCAGATTTTAACCCTGTAATGCCAAATCTATCATATTTGATACATACGGTTTCTGAAATGTTTTGCGTCTGACACCTTTTGCATAATTTAAGGGTAAAAACTTTGCTCAGAATCCTATTGTACACAATCAGATACACCTGATAACAGGGGCCAGAAGACTACACAAAAAATAATCTTGACTTATTGCATAGTAATAAATTATTAATATCAAAAATGTATTTCTGTTTTTTCTTTTTACATATTTTGTTAAATGGCCAAAAAAAGACTTAAAATAAAAAAAAGTTATTTTCTGTTATGTTTTATTCTTGGATCGGGCTTTAAAGGGTTAATCTGAATGACATCCTGTCCTTTGTGCACGATCACTCAGCTTTGAAATTTTCTAGCATTCTTTTGTGTGTTGACTTTTTAAAAAAAAAGCAAATGTATTCTAGCAAAACCTGAAAAAGAGATTTGTGTATGAGCTGGAAGTGGGCACTTCCTTGAAAAAAAGATTCAGGCCGTCTTAGTGCCCTGTGGCGTCCCCGTCCCCCCTGGAGGCCCCGCTCCGGCCCCTGGGCCTCTGAGGAGGTAAGGGGCTCAGACTCTGCTCAGATGGCCGTGTTTACTGCGCTCCGGAGCCAGTGTTTGCAGGCCTGGCAGACCCCGCTGTCACATCAAATGGTGCTGTCGGGAAAACAAACAGTCGTAAGGAGACCGGATCTGTCAGCGAGGCTGCTGAGGACCACCTCTGTCACGCAGGTGTTCCAGGACTCAAATGCAACACACCAGGAAGGCAAATTTAGCAGTCTTTATTATAAGGAGGTCTTCAAAAAATCCAAACACAAAAACTCTGCTAAGCAGGGACGATGAAAACAAAAGAAATGTCCACTAAAACAGAAAAAGGGTGCACAAGGCACAAACAGAATTACCACGTGCTGGCACTGTGGAAAAGTCCAGTAATCGGGCAAAAGGGCTGAGGAGCAATGCAGATATCCACCAAGAGTCTCACAGATGAAACGAACTAGCAAGAAGGGGGAAAACTGAGGGAGCTAAAATACTGGGCAAATGAGATGGGAACGAGTTACAGCTGTGAACTCAGGTGTGAAGATAGCAGGGGGGGAAAACAGGGCAGATGGCCGCCCACCCTGAGCCATGGTTCTGCTCGAGGTTTCTGCCTGTTAAAAGGAAGTTTTTCCTTGCCTGTGTCGCCTAGTGCTTGCTCATGGTGGGAATTGTCGGGTTTCTGTAATTAACTTCAGAGTAGGGTCTGACCTGCTCTGTTTGGAAAGCGCTGTGAGACAACTGTTGTTGTGATGTGGCGCTATATAAATAAAATTGAATTGAATTGAATTGAATAAAAGGTGGTCCGGAACGGGTGACTCAAGTAAAACAAAAGGTGGCTGAGGTAAAAAAAAAAAAAGGGAATGGAATGGGCAAAAATGGCACAACTGTGACAGCCTCGGCCCGGAACGCCGGAGGATGCTAGGGAAGGCTAAAGGTCTTTCAGTAGGTTTAGAGCAGGGGTGGGCAACTCCGGGCCTCCAGGGCCGCTGTCCTGCAGGTTTTAGAGGTTTCCCAGCTTCTGCACACCTGATTCAGATCAAACTGATCTCTTCTAAAGGCGCTTCAGCTCTGAACAGGACTGCTGGGAACAGTGGGATGAATGAAGGAATGCTAGATTTTATTATAGTATTCAGAAAAAGGTTGGAGAAGTAAGGAGAAGATATTATATCTAGAATAAGATTTGGACACACAGGGTTAAATAGTAATCTTAAAGTAATTAATAAACATAGCACGGGGTGTTGTGGTTGTGGGAAGCTGGAAACAGTCCAGCATGTTTTTTTGGAATGTGATAAATATAATCAAGAAAGAGAGAGGTTACGTAGGGAATTAGGTATGAATAAAATAAAATTGGATATTGGGGATTTGTTTCAAAGGTCGTCTGGGGGTGTGGTTTTTGGAGGTATTTTCAGTTTTTTAAGAAAAACGGGTGTGTTAGGAAGAATTTAATAGATTGTTGAATCCATACTCCAATCTGGAAGGTGGCGGTAATGCACCAAAAGGTTGTTTGCCAACCGCCATAAAAAAAAAAAGAGAAGAAGAAGAAGAAGAACAGGACTGCTGATGTTGTGTTGATGTGAATCAGGTGTGTAGCAGCAGGGAAACCTCTAAAACCTGCAGGACAGCGGCCCTCGAGGCCCAGAGTTGCCCACCCCTGGTTTAGAGGCTCTCCCCAAGGAGGCCCATCTCCCCTCTGACTCTCTCTGGTTTGACACATTTTGGTTGAATTCCGAAGAAGAGTTGAACTCATTTAATTGATCCGGGCCCCCTGATGGAGGGACTCGGGCGCTCCACCTGAAGGATGATGATTTAATAGGCCTCCTACAGGAAATTATGTAAACCCGGTGTCGGGGAAAGGCTGACACCCGATTATTCACGTCTGTGGCGGGGCGCGCTCCGACCGTTAGACAAAGACGGGCGAACTGCTGACGCCGCCGCGGCGGGTTTTTGCCAACGCTTCACTAATCTGAGGACCGCAGCGAATCTGGGAATTTGTCAAAACCAAGTTGCCGTTTGCTGTTATCGTCTCCGCATCCGGATAAGGTGTTGCTAAGTCCTTGTTGCTGCATCAGAGTGAGAACCATATCTAGTTTTTAACCAACAAAGTGAGGTCTTTTTTGGAAAGTGAGGACATTTTCCTGGTCCTCACTTTATTGCATGTGTGTGTGTGTGTGTGTGTCTGCGTGTGTGTGTGTGTGTCTGTGTGTGTCTGTGTGTGTGAGCGCTCACCTTCATGTGTCTGTGTCTCCGGGAGCCGTGAGGAACAGGATGAATTTTTAATGAATAGCAGCGTGGATTCTCTTTGCTCTCTCAGATCGCTTTCCAGGACAGGGTGTCTCTCATGATCCTGGCGGCGTGCACGTGCGTGCGTGCGCGCGTACGGGCGGCGAGAGGCGAGAAAAAGCTTCACACACACTCACACACACACACACACACACACACACACACTCGCACACACGCTCGCGTTCACCTGGAAGCGGCCTCAGACATCGGGCAGATGTTGACTCCACCAGCACGTTGCCTCTGTGTGTGTGTGTTTGTGTGTGTCTGCGTGTGTGTGTGTCACGCCGTTACATCACCAGCGTACGCCGCGGCGCTCCTCCGCATGGCTGCACGGACAAGTTGTGAAAATGAATCTTTTATTTGCCCACACTGTTCCTCAAACGGCTCGCTCCAGGTCACACAGTCATTCCGGAGCACGGCCCAACGGAAGGCCACAGATGAGTCCACACGCCTCCGTTTCCAACCAGGGAAATCCAACTTCTATGGATTCATTTCGGTTTAAGTTTAAGGTGATGGACGCTGACAATGAAATGATGCTAATCAGTGTTAGCCCGCTTCTTTAGTTGGAAGCCTGAGAATAAACCAGAGCAGATCAAGAGTACAAATATGGAATTTATTGGTCACAAGCAAAGTAAATCAGACCAAGTTCCCGTAGGATCTCAGTTGAAAAGAGCCTCGATTTCCGGGTGTGATGGGCAGTTTTCCTCTGGGCCTCGAACAGGAGGACGGCTGGACGTAACCGAGTGTTATTGGCCAGTTAGCTCTGACATGAACAGGCCAGGTCCTAATTCATGCAGGTTTCGGTGGAATGTGATAAGAAAGTGTGGATGTTGACACCTTAAAGACGAGTATCTACTGTAACAGAGAGAGGAAGAGGAGGCACAGCCAGAGAGCTTAACCCAAAAGTATATTTCTAAAGGCGATAATATAAATGTAAAAAGCAATAAGACAATCAGTCATTTACATGGATTAAGTTGTAGCATACTGTGCTAAAGTGAGCAATTATAGCCCGATTCTAACTCCAGCCAAACAGCCCGTTTGAAACATGTACAAATGAGCAAACATGATGAGACGGAGGCTGGACGTTGACTGTATTTGGTAAGAAATCAAGAATTTTGAGAAAAAAAGAGCAAAAGACGTCAGATGTGCTGTGTTGTTGACTCAGTTTTGAGTGTGTTTTTGCAGTTTTGATGGTGGCCCAGCAGCATTTTGGACTTAAGTACACGTCGTAAAAACAACAACAACATAAATCTCACGCAATTCCAGCCCGTGAAAACGCAGCGTCCACCTCAGATTTCCGGAAACGGCGAGATTTGTACCCCAGTTTGCATTCATAGAAATGCTTTTCTTTAAACCCACATCTCATTACGGGTTAGCACTTTGAAGCAGAAGTTTGTAACGGTGAGAAGACGCTCTCAGGCCGCTGCCTCCCCTCTGCTGTGTTTGGGCTCGGCCTTAAGGCCTCCTCTCTGTAACCATGTAAAAGTAGCAGGGACTAACACCTCCCAGAGGCTCACCTTTGCACCGATTGGCTGCTTCCACTGTGGGTTTCTGCTGGGAGCTAGCCCGGCTGCTTTTAAAAAAAAACATTATTACTTTTTTATTCCAAGACAGTGACAGTTTCAGTAAATATTTTCTCATCCGAGCTGTCGTGCTCTATCATAACACGGCACACGGCTGTGTGCTCAGGATGTAAAGTGATTACCCACTAATCGGAAGGTCAGTGATTCGATCCCTGGTTTCCCCAGTGCACATGTCAAATTGCCTTCGGGCGGGATGCTAAACCCAACAGTGGCCCTGTTGTGTTCAGCAGACTGTGTGTGTTGTAAAGATACTCGCTCGATATACAGTATAATATAGCCCGAAAAAGGACGAATGTGGCCCCGGTAAACGCTCCAAAGCAGCAGGAAAAAGTGTCGGTTAAATCTCAAACTCCCAGGTGAGCGGCGGGGTTTGAAATAAACTTTTTTTTTCGATGATCTAACTTCCTTCCAAGTTGTAAATTCAAAAGAAATCCAACTTGCATACAGGTCAGTGAACAGCTTAAAGATGACAGGCAGGATTATTACATGTTTAGTTCAGGGACTTAAGCTAAACAAGGAAACACAAGGCCTGATTTTTGTTTTCCCATCACGACGCGATGCTTTTCTTTCTTAAATTCGCTCGATAAGCCACTCTCGTTTCATCAAAACGCTCCTTTCCAGTGAATTTTCCAACTTTGTGTTTCGTATTGGAGCTATTTGTCATTGTCAGGGGCCGGGGTGTAATTTGCAGTGCCATTAAGGCTCGTAAACCGGAGCGAAAGCAAATATTTAAGCCCATCTTTTTTGCGTCTGACTCTGAGCAGCTCGGGCTCCTTTGGTTCCAGATTCTGTCCCGGCCGCTGCTTACACAACCTTGAAACATCACGTCCCCGGAAAAATTGACATTTGCTGATAGTCGTGCACATTTCCTCGCTCCGGCTTTGGACTCAGACATGCTGCGTGCGAGATTCTCCGGGAGGAAAATGTAGGTCACCCTTCTTCTCCGAACGTCATCCGTCAGAAAATGTGCTCGTAGTACAGAGAGAGACGGGAGGAAGTCTCCCACCACACGCAGAGGCTTAATTAAAACGATTACCCGACAGAACGAACTGACCGTCAGACGGCCTGTCATCTCCTCCAGCTCGACCCCCTTCTGTTGCTCCTCGGAGGCCGCGGCGTTAAGTTTTTCCCGAGCAGAGGCTGCGTGGGATTTAAGCGAGGAGGCATGCAAAGAGGCAGCGAGGAATCGGTGGTGGTGGAAACGGTGTGCGAGGCGATGTTTGTCTTTTATCAGGCTGTGAGATGAAGAGGGAGGGAGGGAGGTGAGGTGTGGGAGTGGGCTGCCAACACACACACACAAATGTGCACACACACACACACACGTTCACACACGTGCACACACGTGCACACACGTTTCCCCAGCAGCATTAACATAGATGTAATGAAACGGGGAAATGGATGGACGCCTGCCTCCATCCATCCAGCCATCTTGCCTGCCCTTCCTTTGCCGCCTTCCCCCCCCC
>JABUIW010044440.1:13232-33483 GCA_013363375.1 Menidia beryllina
TTAAATGCTTGAAGAGAAACATTTTATCAAATTAAGTTTAAAACTGTTCAGTCCCACAGCGTCATTCAAATATCGTAATTGAAAAACAAAGCGTTTGCATCGTCCATTCAATGATCATATTATCTGCTTTATGATCAGCCGTGTATTTTCTGAGGTGGCTCAACAATCAAACCGTTGTAATAGTTGTGTGATTCACCAAGTGAGGTGTCCAGAAGATGTGAACTAGAGCTTTCGCTTGCATTCCATCCCGATTTGTCAAATTCCTCATGTATGAAGTTTTGCTCATAAATCGTTGCATCTGTTCTGAACACAGAATTGTTTTTGGGGCACGAATGTCCTCCTTTACTGTTAAAATGACCATTGTATTAGGGCAACATTGATGACTATATTAGCTCTCCTCAGTAAAACATAATTCATTTTGCATTTTAACTGCATTTTAACAATTGCTTGTCTGGCAGGTTGTGGGTCAAAATCTGACGTTTGCATTAGCTTGTGTGTTGTTAGAGTGTGTTTTTTAGGTAAATGTTGCCTGTGTTCCTCAACAAACACACACACACACACCGAGTCACTGCTCGGCTACTTTGCTGAATTTTGCATTAGCAGTTACACGGTTACACATAAAAAACTGTATTTATTGTTAACCTCAACTTCTGCTGCACTTAATGGGTTTTTTAAAAGCGCCACAAGCTTCCGATTTATGCGTCTCCTTGATGGGATCTGATTACTTTGACCTCTGACCCGATGAATGGCCAATGAATCACCACAGTTTTCTTTCTTTCTTTTAACTCCCATCTTTACTCTGTCAAACGTTAGGAGAATAAAACACTCAAGTTAAAAAAATACATGATTAAAAGTAAAATGTTGAGCTTTTTTAAACCAGCTAAAGCCTTTTGGGAGCCACCTTCTTCCTTTACAGTGAAAAGTGTTCAGCCTTCACATTGAGGTAAAACACAGAGGACGGATTTTGTGGCCGTTCTGACAGAAAAGTGACCGGTAACGACGGGGATCTCCGGGGAAAAGTCACTTTTCATTTCCCTGTTCCCAAAACGCCTCTGTTTTCCAACACGGCGTTTGATATATTTCAAAATGAGAGCGGAGGCTTCATAAAATAAACCGAACAAGTCTGCATTTTCGAGTGTCAGACAATTCAATTTGTTATCCCGGGCAGAAAGCAGCTGTCTCCTAGTGCTGGAATTTGCCTCTCCTGCTGATGTGTGATGTCGGGCCGAGCTACCCCAGAGAACTTATTGTAATTGGCGGAAATGGGAAAGGTGACTTTGACAGTGTGAGCGTGCGTTTTCTGATTCCCAACCGTTATCTCGGCTTTTAAATTGGAGCTGGGCTTTAGTGGAAAAGCTCAGATATCCTTTGGAAGAATCACCAAAGTCAGTGTGGCGTTCGCTGTCGGTGGAACGGCTCCAGGATGATGACATCAGCCTCCCGGCTCAGACCGAGAGGGGTTCACGATCACAAGTATTGATCCACGGGAGTCATGTGAATGAGTAAACTGAGTAATGCATCCACTAAAGAAACATCGAAGACGGCTCAAAATGTGTAACAGTAAATCAGGGTTAGCCAACCTCCCAGGACCGCCTCACCTCCCCTCATTTACTGGAAATAACCGCCGTGACTTTGCCGTCTTTCGCCACTTTAATTTCTGCAGAAACTTTGCTATCTTTCCTCGGTAGCTTTATCTGCTTGCTGCTGCTGATGTCGGCAGTTTCAGGAACAAGAGGACGCTGATGGAATTATTTAAGCTGAGTGAAAAATCTTTTGAAATACCTTCCTGCGAGACGAGTGTGAGAAAAGACGAAGCCGCCGGATGCACACGAGACGAAATATGTTGAGGAGAAGAAACAAAAATGGAGTCACTTTCAACCACATGAGCAGGTGTGACAGTCTATAAGAAGTCTATAAGTCACCAAGCAGCTTACAAAAGGAATAAGTTGTTGCATTTAAGCTGGTGTGTTGACTCTTTGGGTCCCATCATCCATTTAAAAACAGATGATGTGATGATTGTGAGTGTTGATTTAGAGAGGAGAAACAACAGAAAAGCAGATGAGAGAGGGGGTGTCACGGTCATCGAAATAAAAAGTAATCATATTTAACCAATTTCACAAATTTACTTAATGTTTTCTCTGGCTTTGAAATGATGAAAAGCTAATTCAGAGCCTTCTGATGACTGCAAAAGGTCAGGTGGGACATCGAACCTGCTGATTGTTCAGCCACCCAGTTTATTGCAAACATCTAACTAGAAAGAAAAAAGGCACTAATTTGAAGATATATCTTTGACTAAACTGTTAACAGGTGCTTTCTCAGCTGAAGCATGCATCAGGCAACAAAAGGTAACACAATTTAAAGCAGAAAATTGAACAATTAGAAGGAACTGAGGGGTTTGGACGTCTCCAAAAGAGCAGATCATGTTAGAAATGACCATCTGGTTCAGGATTAGTGAGTACCCAGTGCTCCGGAAATGGAACCACTGCAAAGGGAAAGGAGCTCATTTCATCCAGGGGTGGTTTCAGGAGCTTTGTGTAGATTTCCAGTGACAGAAAGTACATGAAAGGCCCTCATAAAAGCGTAAGACCAGTTTACACAGCAGGAAGTGTCACTGTGGGCCGTTCACACTAAACCATATGCAACATTAGACCAGTCTTGGTCAAACTTTTCCAGCTGCTATGTTGACGATACCAGCAGTTCTCGGTGATTAAAGCTGTTTTTCTCACTTGTTTTTTTCTTAAATAAAACTGTTTTTTGCCCCTCTGTCATGTAAACACACTTGGTCACTCTGTGAGCCTGAACAAAGGTGTACAAATCTACGCTTCCCAAAACTGGACTGATGGACACACTCGACCAGACTAAAACAGGCGTTGGTGCTCTGTGTGCTCAGAAGTGGTCCTGTGATGCATCTGAATTCCCCGAAAATCTAGTTTCATTCAAGTATCCATCTATGTTTTTCAACTGATGGCAAAAGATGCAAAAATTGTGGTTGAAATGATCCATTTACGGCCATGTGTCTAAACAAAAAGAAGCTGAAAGTGGTTTCAACTTGTGGCTCAGTTCATGGCTGAGGGACCACAAACGTCATAAAGCAGGTGTAGAAGGAGCTGGAGGTCGGCGTGGTGCTGAGTTTGAGTCTAAATCCCCTCCGGTTGTCATTTTGCTTAACATAGATTGTGACACTCCAGCCGGTTCTGGTCTGAACCTGCTCCTCTGCTCACTGCAGAGGCAACACAGACCTTAAGAAACCTCCGATGCAAAAAGAACAAAACAGAAAAGTGGGAGAGCTTTGTTTTGTTTTTTATTCAATTATCCCAAACCAGCCGGCAGCTGAAGCCACAAAAAGCCGGCAGTAAATATCCCGTTAACAGAGTCCCGTTCAGCGAAGGGTCAAACACTGAGGATTCTGTCCTGATGCCAGCGGCTGTTTGGGGAGCTGAGATATTCCTCGCTGTGTCACGGCAGATTGGTTGGCCTCCTCCACCACTTAGCCCAGACACAGACACACAACTCGCTGTTGATCTTTGGGAACCCGGCGGATCCATGTGGCCGGGACGGGGGTGCAGCCCCCCCCAGAGGGTGATGATCCACCATGTGCTATCCCCCAAAACCATCCCGTTTTCACTCCAGAGACAGACTGACATATGAACACAGAGTGAGTCAGGCTCATTGTGAATGCAGCCAACTGTAAAAAGTATCTCTCACTCCTAGGGTTGTCACGATAATAAAATGTTCAACTCAATACCGATACTCAGGAAAATATTAGATGCTCGATACCATTTTCGATACCACAAGGATAAAAACAAAGACCCCAAAATTTAACTGTATTTACAGAAGTTAGTGTCTTTGGTTTTTAAACTTACTTATTAGCCATTAGCCGCAGCTAGCAATTCAAGGCTAACATCACTCAGGAAAATATTCGATACTCAATACCATTTTCGATACCACAAGGATAAAAAAAAAGACCCCAAAATATAACTGAATTTCCACTAGTTGGTGTCTTTCGTTTTAAACTTACTCATTACTGATGCCGGTGGCCCGCATTAATGCTGGCGTGTTATTATTAGCCATTAGCCACAGCTAGCAATTCAAGGCTAACGTCACGTTAATGATCATAAACAACATAAATAAAGCAGAGAGAAGGGTCTCATTACGTTTGACAATGAGTATCGTATCCGGATACAACGTTTTAGTCTCGATACTTTATTGGGTATCGTTACTTTTGACAACGAATAGGATTATGGTTCTGAGCTCCTGCACAGGAGTTTTACAGCCTCCCCGTTGTTTGTGGTTTGTTTTCCGCTTTACGGGCCGACCATCAGGTGCTGTGGCAGAGTGCACATGGGCCCCACTGGTCACAGTTCAGGGAATCCCACCCGGCTTGTTCCCTGTCCCCCTTTTGGTCCTCCTCTGTGGAAAAACCCTCATAAATGGAGGTTTTTTGGTGCAGGTGTGCGGGCGCCTGTGCTCTGTTTTGTGTGTGACGGAGACTGTGATCGTGTGTGAATCTCTGAAAAGCCTTGGACAGGCTGTGGGGGCTCCGGGGGCCTCAAAGCCCCCCTGCAAACACTCCAGTGAGTCAGCCGGCGCTCCGGGCCTGCCGTCCCGATCCTTTCAACGCGGCATAAACAAGCCGGCAGCGTGAAAATATCCTGTAAATGAGACACACGCAGGCTCGGCCGTTCACACGTCAGAATCCGCCTCTCTCAGGGCCGACTGAAATCTGAGGGATTTGTAAGGACAAGTCTTATGGACACTAGATCATCTGGTGTGCACATGGAGGATTGAGGAAAATGTTCTATATGATGTGTAACTAAAATTTAATTAGCTTAAATAATCTGTATTTTAGGGCCTGCTATTGGGTTTTCTTCCTTTCATGCCAAAGCTGACTTTTCATTGCTCTTTTCTCTAAAATGTTTCATGCACACATAGATCTATTCACATGAAAAGAGAAGGATCTAAATGTGGAGCAGCAATTAAAAGCCAGAATGTAAAACACTGGGAATTCAAGAAGTTCAAAGAAACAAATCAAACAGCAAATGCCGGCTCTCACTGGATGGAGTTCATGAGGAGTGGAGTGGTGAAAAGTGGTGTGAATAAGCTGATTGGTGTTTGTTTGCCCACAGAGGAAACCTTTATTTAAGGTCAGCCTATGATTTTGGGGTTTTTTGAAAGATAATTGATTTGATCTGTCAAACAAATCCTGAGAAAAGCCACAGCTGCTAATCTTAAAACAGATCAAACTAATCAAAGCTTGTACTCCGCGCCTTTTTTCTTAGGCCCCATTTAAGCCGAGAGGCCCTGAATAAATGCCAGAAACGATATTCCATCTTGTGCAGGGATGTTATTCTGATGCTCAGCTGGTTTTTGCTTCGCATCAAAGCAAAAACAAAACAGAGAGAGCCGGTAACAGCAGCGGCTCCTCGCTATTCCTCCCCAGTCTCACTACTCATAAAGTACCCTATTTTCACGACCATAAGGTGCACCGTACTAAAAGGCGCAGTCTCAGTTATGCGTGCCATTACTGTATTTAACACAGGCATAAGGCGCACCGGATAGGGTGCGGGATTTATATACAGGTACATATCCTCTACTACGTTTAAATACCTCTACTGCGTATTTAAAAATAGAGCGGTAGCAAAACTGAGTATGTTTGTGCTTTATTAATGTATTTATTACAAAGTATTAATCAAACCCATCGAAGTCATCATCTGTTTCTGAATCAAACAGCTGCGCTAAATCAGACATGCCAATTTTCTCTTCTTCGCTGCCAGAGTCACGGCTCTTCGGAAATGATGCCGGCTTTTGTGAAAGCTCGAACAGTGCCAGCAGACACGTTAGCCCAAGCATCTACAATCCATCCGCAAACTGTGGCGTAACTTGCCCGGCGCTGCCTTCCACTTTTCGTGAAACTGTGGTCTCCGTCGGTCATCCATCGCTCCCACGCCTATGGCGTCATGTTTATGTCAAATGTTGTGAGCGTGTAAGACATTCTCACGAGCACATTATATTATTTCACACGCGCAAAAATTAACCTTCCCGCGCGACAGTATTCGCGCACAAATTCAACAACCGAGAGTTGCACAAGTTTCTGCGAGCGAGCGCCTGGTTTGTTGTCAAAGAATAACTCTGCTTGCACAGTGGATTTCTCCTCACGCGCAGTGTGCTTCTGCTCGCGGAGCGCTGTTTTGCTCGCGCAGTGGATTTCTGCTCGCTGTCTACAGGACTTTTGACAATTTGGGGGCGGAAACCACAGGGACGTCCTTGTACCTTGATTGACAGCTCCTATTACAGGAAGCACGGAGTTGGGTTAACTTACCACTGAAGAAGAGTGGGGTAAGTAAATGAATTAGATTGATTTAACTATGACCTGCGCAGAATTTTATACGCAGTCTGAGACATTTTATGGTCTCAACGTCCGCAGTAACAACACACATAGGGCGCACCGCACTATAGGGCGCACCGCACATTTTGAGGGAAAAAAAAGACGTTTATATGCGCCTTATAGTTGCGAAAATACGGTCATCATTATAATCTACAGAAACAGCTGCATCCACCGCCTTTGATTTGTGATCTTTTATAGTCAACCGTAAAAGTAGCCCCCCCACCCCCCCTTACCTCTTTAGATCTGTCCCATAGAAGTCGGGAATCCAGTTGATTCCAATGAATGTGCAGCCTGTTTGTAGGATCAATGGGCAGCTGTTTTTAGAGGGAATTCATCCCAGCTGTGCAGATTGGGAGCTGATGACGTGCGCTCGATTGCAGGCTGGGTCGCATAAATCCCAGGAAAAGGCCAGCAGAGGGTCGGATCATTTAGGGCTTCATTACAGCCAAAGAGCCTCATCACCAGCTCCGGCGGGGAACCGACCGCCCATTCATCAAACCCAGCTGAACGGAGTGTGATGGTTTCCAGGCTGGGAGTGTAAACCCGAGGGTTTTTTGTTTTTTTTAACCTTTATTTTACCAGGAAGTCCCTTGAGATAAAATCTCTTTTTCGAGGGAGACCTGGCCAAGAGGCAGCAGTACAGTAAGACATATAAGAACACAGGACAACATAATAAAATCAATCATAAACTAGACTCTAGAGTAACAGTTACAATGCTCTGTGCAAGCGGTTTTCAATAGTGATTTAAAATGCTGTAGCGGAATAAGAGTCCGTAATTGCAGGGAGCTTTGAATATTCTGCATAGAAAAATGATGTTTTGCCAAGATCTGTGTTGATCCTGGGAATAGTGTAAAGAACACGACTTGAAGAGCGTGAGTTGTAACCACTGTTAGCTACAGACATGAGGTGACACAGGTATGGAGGGAGTTTACCCAGGATGGCCTTGTAAATGAAAGTAAACCAATGAAGTTGTTGCAAGATACCTTCCAACAGGCAAAAAGCAGCCCATCACCTTCCCCTCAGGGATGGAAAGACAAAGGTTATCCAGCTAGCTTCTGGAAACTGAAAGGCCTTGTTAGCTTTTGACAAAATTAACTACTTTACATTGACTACGTGGCTTTTAAAATAATATTAGGAAAAGTTTTATGGAGATTTTAGTTCTGGTGTGAGGGTTTAGTTTGCGTGATAACTTTTTTGTCCATTATTGAATTAAATGACATACAAATCAGAATCTCAAAAAGAGAGGTGATAACCGAGTTACCAGATATCTCTTATACTGTAATCCATTCTCTGTCCATATTGACATAAAGTTGGAAGGGAAGGTGATAAATTAGCTCCTGCAGCCACATCTTGGAGAAAAATGTGTATTTTTTTCTTGAAATTCCTTATCCTCCTTAGACGTATCCATTTCAATCTTAAAACCATCTCACTCTTTGCATTAATCTTTTCCCAACATTATTTGTTATGTGGGCTTCACTCAGTTAGCTGACAACCTTTTCGTTTGAGCGGTCATGCATCAACGCAGAACACATTCAGTCGGGACGTCTAAAACTCTCAGAAAAATTACCAAAAACTCCTAAAAATTCCAAGTGGATGCGAATAAAGCCACTAGTGAGATGACACTTAAACAATGTGATTACTTCATTTTTCGACGACTTCTATCAACGCTAAAATAAGCAGATTTTTCCCTTTTTTATGGTTTTATAAAAGAAGATGGGTCTCTTGTGTTGGAGGTCAACCTTCGTTTTTTTAAATGCCTTGAATTGTATTTTTATTTTAACCCTTAAAACTTTGCTGCGTTCCTTTAAAATGAACTGAAACAGAGCAGCTGGCTTCAGATATGCCGTGTCCTTTCCTTTCTCATATCTTACCTTTCAAGCATCTATCAAACAAAACCAAAATATTGCTTTTTTCTTTTTCCTCTTTCCCAGAGCCAGCGGACAAAATGAATCCTGAGCGTTTCAGTGTTTTGTGAATGTGGAGCTATTTTGTCTGTGTGCATGTGATTCAGGACTCAGAGCTTTTTGGACTCATACCAGTCCATCAAACCCAATCTGGCAGAGCAGCTTTAGCTCCTCGGTGGTGTTTTGGTTTGGACTGATTGATGTGGGGCCGGACAACCACCATGATGTTGAGACTAAGTGGTGAAACTCATAATTAGTGGATGTGCGTGTCATCAGCAGTGAGTGAGTCAGCACAGGCCTGTTCGCTGCCTCCCGATTCCAGTCTTCAGGCTGCATTCACAAATTTCTCAACGGGCTCCACAGCCCGAACGCAAAACCAGAAACGTGTCATTCATTTGTGCCCCTGCGCTCCATTTCTCAGTGAACTCATCTGGCCGACTTTGTGCTCCTTTCAGATTGAGGAGGCTTTATACCTGCAAAACTGCAGATTTTTCTGCAACAAAAGCATGTCTCTGCTGTCTGTTTGTGCCGAGGCAGATGGCCGCCCACCCTGAGCCATGGTTCTGCTGGAGGTTTCTGCCTGTTAAAAGGAAGTTTTTCCTTGCCTGTGTCGCCTAGTGCTTGCTCATGGTGGGAATTGTTGGGTTTCTGTAGTTAACTTCAGAGTAGGGTCTGACCTGCTCTGTTTGGAAAGCGCTGTGAGATGACTGTTGTTGGGATGTGGCGCTATATAAATAAAATTGAATTGAATTGAATTTTGCAACAACACCAACGCTTCTCAGCCTCTGATGGAAGTTGAGCTCGAACACCTGATATTGTGGAGCTGAATGCATGCTTGGTGCTGTTATTTGCATTTGATTTTTACACTCCGGGAGTACCTCTCACTGTGGGGACTTCTCCGGGATTCTGGTGAGAGCTGACCAGAAGGCCGTGACGCACTCCGCTGTGGCGCCGCTGACTCACTGGTGCTCCTGTTCCCGGACCTGTGAAATCTCACCCGTCCTCTTGTTGTGGTCCCCGGGCAGCTCGGGGACCTCGCATGTCCTCGGGTTTCCACACGTCTCGGCCGAGACGCACAGATGGCCCACGGGCGGGAGAAACCCACTCTCTAAAGCACGTCCCCAGCTCCGGGTGGCCGTTTTCCTTCTCATTTATTTTGCTTAAAGTGCAGCAGAGGAGGGAAGCCCCACGCAAAATATTTAGATTTCACGGGCATCTCCTGTGACCTGGAGGATACACGTGTAATAACCCACAAGCCTCTTTGGCTGTGAGACAGAATAAGACAGTGCAGCTTGTGTTGGGTTTCTGTCTCTTTTCATGCATTTGGCATATCTCAGATGGAGATACAGCTAAAGTTACATGTATCCCCAGCTGTTTGAAGAGCCAAAACAGTCCTGTCTATCTAAAAATGGCCACAGCTTTGGTGATGGCACTACATACGGTTGACTTAATGTTTTTGCTTGATGTTAGCTAGCTTTAGGTTTTAAAAAAACACTAAGAGAAAGATCACAGTTTCAAATGAATTGCTGGGAAGCAAACATCATTTTCTGGAGAACAACGTGTTTATTAGCGCTTCCATCCGCCCGACCAGCCCCGGAGCCAAACAGCTCTCTGTCAGTCTTACTGTTGCAGAGACCCTTTTGAGCTTTCTCAGTAAATCTTTTGTTCAAACAAAAGCATCGGTTGGCAAACAGCCTCACATCTGGAGGCTGGAGGCCGGCTTACGGTAGAAATCATGAGTCCAGATTTCACTCATAGGAAAAAGAGGGAAATTTGCCCACAAAACCACAGTGTGCACAGAAGGCTTCTCGTTGGTTTTATATAAGTATTGTAGCTTAAATCACAGGACATTGTGGTCCTTTTTTACTATCATAGGAACCCATAAAGTTATTTGTTGGGTTTATACAAAGTATAAGTATAACCTATTCAAATCAATTGGGGACATTTTTCCTGAATAACTATGGCAACCTTGTCAGTTTTATCAATCATGGAAAGCCTTCCAACCAGCTTGTGATCCTATACATGCATCTACTTCTGGTGTTGTCTGGTTCCCCATGACAAAATGCCTCCAAAACGCTAACACACACACAAAATAAACCAAGAATAAGCAATGATCTAGGCCCGAAATCAGAGTAATAAATCTATACACACAGGAAGCATCAGGCATATTTCATATTTGCATCTTCAGCAAAGTCCTTTTCTTATCCTTTATGTGATCACGCACTGCTTTGGAGGTTCTATTCAACCCTATAATACCAAATGTATCATATTTGATACAAACGGTTTCTGAAATCTTTTGGATCTGAGACTTTTTGTATCATTCAATGGTAAAAGCTTTGCTCAAACCCCTGTTGTACACATTCAGATATACCTGATAACAGCCAGTAGAAGACTACACCAAAATACATTTTTGACTTATTGTACGCTAATTTAAATCAAAATAATTTCTGTTTTTTTTTTTCTAAATATGTTGTTGAGGGGCCAAGGAAAGACTTCAGACAACATAAATCCAATATTCTTCCTATTTTTCTTGGATCGGGCTTTTAAGGGTTAAACATTTAGAAGAAATGTTCTCCATCCTTGTTGGAGTTATGATATATGATGGATAGAGAATGTCCATCCGCTTTGTTTTTGTTGCTTCTTTGCAAGCGTCTCACATTTCCTGAGTTCAGGAGGAAACGAGCCCTCAGAGTGCTGCAGACAGACTCAGACGAGGCATCTCAGATCAGAGACGGTGCACATCCCTCCGCTCAGAGCGTGGAGGAGCGTGTTTGTTGGGAGAGTGTTCAGAGCCGAGTGGTGGGAGGTCAAATGACTGTCTCACATCTGTCAGTCATCGTCCAACGAGCCCAAACCTGATGCCAGTCTGCCTCCCACACCGTCTGCAGAGGCGCCGGGCTGCATACCTGCAGCTCTACCAGCCAGCTAGCCTAAGCAGCTGTTTCAGAGCTTTACACAGGATCCATCTTTTCCTATCCTTCTTCTCCAATTCTCCAATTCTTCTCCTCCCTTTGCTTCCTGTTAATCGAGGACTGCAGAGCCCATCCTTTGACACAGCGATGTCATCATCATGGAAGTTGTAAAACTCACAAAAGCTTCCAGCCTTTCTTTAACACACTTGCTAAAACAAGCCAATTAATTCCCTTCCAAGTACGGGCACCATCAGTGCTCTGGGAATAGACTGTTTACAGAACAAGTCCAGTAAACTAAATTATCTTCTTGGGGGCCGAGACAGAAAATGATCAGAAGTTCCTGATATTTACATCTTTCTAAGCTTATTAAACTAGCTCACTGGTTTTGATTTGACCATAAGGTTGTCAGTCGGTGTTTCGATTCCAGGACTCCAAAGTCTTCTGTATCTGTGACCTGTGTTCTTCTGAGTCGCTTTGGATAAAATCCCCAATAGACCACTAGAAACTAAAGTAAGCCCCCTGAAGTCCTCTCCTCAGAAACATCTGCTGGACCAGAGGCTGCACAGGAAGTGAAGTAACTCCAGAAAAGCTCGCTGCTGCGAGCTGAAGGTGTGGGTTTCATGTCTAATCGGCCCAAAACCTTTTAAAACTGCTGTGATGTTTGTGGTTGAAGTGCAGCGTGGGTGGTGGTGGTGTGGGTGGAGGCAAACGGCCTGGCTCTGCCCAGCAGAGGCCTCTATCCACATCCCAATCGCCAAGAGGTTTAAAAACTATCCAGTTTTTAAACCTCTTCACCTTGTCTTTTTTTTTTAAATACAACTTTCCACAAGTCCACATAGTTTGTTACATTGTCCTACTGTACATAGCTTCCCTATACGCCACCTTGACATCTCCAACAGAAAATATGGACCAGAAAATAGCAGCAATAATAAATGGAAATAGAAATCAGATACACCTTATGTCCCTTTCATGTGTACCCAGAAACCATCCCAGGTCATTCGTTTCTCATCATTCAGTCTTTCCAGCATTCTCTCATAGGAGGCATTGCCCCAGTCTTTTACCTCTTCACCATTTCCCCAGTAGGTCACATGTTCCTCCCTCTGATGATTCCCAGGCCTTCATCGGTGTGTCTCTGCTCAGGACCGGACCTGGAAGGGTCTGTGTTGTGTGTGTGACGGGGACAGAGGAGGATCAGGGCCCCCCCGCCTTCCCAGGGTCATTACTAAGACGAATATAGTGATTATAAGGACGAATAAGGTGTGATTATGAAGATGAATATGGCGATTAGGCCTCTTGTCACCTCCTTTGGGGCGGCTGTTCATTATGAGCCAGAAGTTGTCATCGTATAACATACATGAGCCAATTACCTTTCCGTCCACCAGGGACTTCTATGCAAACACCTGCACATGTGTGCGTGCCGGGGAGCTGCTGCAGAGGTATTCCTGAGCAGAGGAGGCCATTTAGGCTCCTCTCCTGTGGTTAAACGACCCATGTTTGCGATACATCTCTGTCACTTAGAGGTGCGGAGTGGCTACAGAGCGTGACCCAGACGGATGTCAGCCTCCCAGACTTCCTTTAAGTTTAAGCCGGCAGCGGTTTGCAGACGTAACAGCTGCTGACTAACGCCGCGCGCTGTGTCACCGGAGCTGTTTGTCCAGGGGTTAAAGACACATCACCACCTCCATCCATGTGATCCTCCCCCTTGTGGAGGCCCAGATAGCCATATCCATGGCAACTGAAGCGAACAGCTCCGATGTCCACATGGCAACAGCGGCTGTTGGGACTGAGGATGAAGGTGGGAGGAGGACTTGGGGAGAGCAGGGAGGTGGAGGGGGGAGGGGTGTGTGTGTGGGGGGGGGGGGGGGGGGGGGGGAGGGGCGTGTGGGGGGGGGGGGGTGGTCTGGATGCTGACGCACTCAGCGGCTGCCTGGAAAGTTTTTGAGAATGTCGCCCACAGACGAATGAAAAGTGGGCTCCAATCTCTCAGTCTCCAACTCTTTCTCTTTTAAACTGCACCTCCCACTCAGTCAAGTCCTCCTGACCCTCTCTAGCCTGCCATCGCACAACCCTCCCCTTTCTGCCATGGACCTCCTACATGTTTGTGTCTCTTCAAACCTTTGTCTCCGTCTGTGGAGCCGTGGCAGCTGTGAGCCCATTTGATCACTGTTAAAAGGGTGTCGTGTGTGGGCAAGCCTGACCCGGATGTCTCTCTCTCCTGGCTTCCACACAGAAATCGGCCGGTTTTCGCTTGTTTCCTGCCTGCAGATATATGGCCGGTCTGACGAGAGCCGGTATGAATACACTGTTGGTGTTAGACTTGTTTACGTGTGAATTCGGAGCTCCGTGTGTCAGTGAGTCGGCGCAAAGGTGAAAAAGAGGCTGCAAAAAAAAGCCAATTTAAATAGAAAGTCCAGGTTTTTATAACCCGAATCCTTTCCTTGCTTCTTTCAGTCTAGTTTTTAAAGATGTCTCATTCTACCCTAAATCCCGAAAAGTTGGGACGCCGTGTAAAACTGTGCACATCCCTTAAGCCAAGTTTTTCTTCTCAAAATGTTAAAATCTCAGAATTTGAACTGGAAATGTAAGCCATGCAAAAAAGAAAGTGCCATTTTGCAGGTGATAAGGTTATTTCGAAACCGGTTGTCACATTAACTTAAAACAAAGAACATTTTTCTTCTCAGTTCCAAGATGATGGGATGCTCTCTGTTTGGCACTTTCTTTGGAATTGGTTTCAACATTGTTTATTTAATGGAGAACAGAAAGAAGGCTATGAAGAGCAGGTGGTACAAATTGCCTTTTTTGTCTATAAGACCACATCCTGTATGTATTTTGCAGTCAAACTGAATCATGTTTTATTTAAATCAATGAGTCCTTTAAGAAAATAGGCAGAATTAGATGTCTGAAATTGAAAATAAATGTTCTATTTAACAGTGTTTTTTAGGCTTTTCCCAGAAAGCGTCCACATTCAGCAGATTTCTGCCTCTGCTGGTCCATGTGCTTCTCTGACCTTGCTGGGAGAGAGATTATTTTTCCCAGAAAATGAATAAGGAGCAGCAGAGTGGGTCACCAGGCCAGGAGAGCTTTGTCGTTGTTGTGTTTTGGTGCCAGAGCAGTTTGAAAACGGGATGATCAAATAAACCGCGGTCCCTCTGGACCAGATGAAGCGCCTCGCTTTGTTGGGTCACAATAAATCTACACCCCCCCCCCCCCCCACCCCCTCTCTCTTTGCCACAACGAGCTGTCCTCTCCTCTGCGCCCCACTCCTGAGAGCCTCCGGGGCGGTAATGAAGTTTTTTTTACGGCTGCAGAGGACAGGAGAGAACGCGGGGGCCATGGGGGCGGCCCATAGCTCATTCCCACAACATGGAGGCGCATTGACCTGTGGCGGCCGGCGTGACAGAGGAAGTCTGGATGAAACTAGCAGAGCACACAGAGTCTGACTCAGTTTAAAGGTCTGAGGACTTTAAGGCTGGCTCCATCTCAATGGGGGATGTCGCACTTTAAATTGGAAACGCTTTCATTCAAACAGTTCATTCAGGCTAAACGGTATCTGGATACCGAGCCTGAAGACTGTTCTTGATTGGGTTAATAAATAAGGATGCTTGATTTGATGCTGAACAGGTCAAACAGCTGCATCACAGGTTACTCCCCAGTTGTTGTTGCCGCTTTCTGTGCAGATAGCCTTTGAACTACAAGAGACATTGAAAATCTGATTGTGATAATCGATTCTGAGACAATTTGAGTCTTATCTGATAAACTACATGAGCAAAAAATGCTTTTGATCCAATATGGCGGCTTTCAGACTTGCGGCCATTTTCCAGACAGGCCTAAAAGATTGGTCCTCTCACACATTACTCACAAGGATATTCAAATAGGTAATTTTCTATTTTAATTCTGAAATTACATGGTGTCCTGTTACTTTTGACTCACCCTGGATCTTCAGCCGTATCGTCTTTAACTTCTAACTTGTACGATTAGGCGACAAGAGTCAAGTATTTAGTAAACGTGGAAATAAAAGTGGAAATATGGTGACAAAGACGGAAAACCTGGAAGTAAACGGACCTTTTCCTGCCAACCGTACAGGATTTGCTCCACCAGTCTCACGCCTAAGGTTCAGGCCTATGTGGACATGGTTGTGTTGTGAGCATCAGCTGTGAAACGGGAAGCACAGAGGAGGACAACAGAAGGCGGAGACTCAGAAGGGTTCTATCCTCCAGATTTCTGTTATCACATTTGGAAATGTTTCTGTGGTGTTTCCTTTAATATGAAGTGAAGAATCCCGCCATTGTGCTGTGCAAAACCCCTGTGTCCTGTTTCAGAAAGCAGAAACCAAACAAAAAAACACTAGTTGCTCATTCAGAGTCCTGTTGCACACCTGAGCCTTCGGTGACTCCTCTTGGCCAAGGTTTTCCTCCCTGGCAGCCAAAAAAATCCCCTCCGTACTTGCATTCCTGCTCATGGGGAGGTCTACAACACAAAATGCATCATAAAACATTTACCAGCTTCCTAAGTTAACATGGCATACAAGCACAAAACCGTTTGGAGCTGATAAGTGTAACATGAGTTGAACTTTTGTGTTACATGTTACAATTGTTACATGTTAGACAAGTCTGTCAGTGTGCTGATTTAAGAGCCCCTCCCCACCCCCCAGTCCTCTTACAAACCAAATTTTACACCTGCTTGATAACGTTGAGACACACACTGTGTTCTGTGGATCGCTAACACTGCTACTTTGCCCAGACGAGTTCCACCGGGAGTGTGTAAACACAAGTAGTCTTTCAGGAAGTATGCCGAGAGGAGACACAAGCAAGTGCTCCCCTTCCTTTTTCTCTCCCGAAGATGCAACGTAGCTGAAGTTTATGTAAGCAGGCTAGTTGCCTTAGGCAAACAGAGATCATCACCTTCCAGATGATCGGAAAAAGCTTTGTTCAAGTCTCCAACTTGCCACAGAAGAAGAATTTCTATCAGAGCTTCAAGTCCAGAGACTGTGGAGCTCCTACTGGAACTCTCAGCCTTTTTGTTTTCCTTCTCACTTCACCTCTTTTACCTGCCCTTCATACGTTCATCTGTTCTTCCAATTACCTTGACTGTCCCTGATTTTGTCTTATCTTTTCCTCACAATTGTTCTAATTGCCACAGAACCTGTCGATTGTAATCAATGTATCTTTGATTGTGTGCCAAAGCTGAGTCAGTAGCAGAAATGAGTGGTACAATGGATTGTGTCTAAGGGGGATTAGTGGGTATATTTGAGCAGTGGTTCCCACATTCATCCAAAAACGCTGTTTCCTCTCCTCAGCTTGGCAAACATGCCAAAAAAAAGACTTGAGATTTCACCATCTGTAGGCCAGAATTTGAAAAAAAGTTAGTAAAATCAATCACAAATCCCTCAGACACTGTTTGAAATATGAGGATGGTGTACAGACAAACAGCTGGAGGTCAAATTGAGCTTCATTTATAAAATCAACAAGGAAGAAAACTAGAAAAGACAGCACTCTAAGAGTAACCAAAAGCTAAAGAAAAAGATTAGACCCAGCTGAGGGGGTTCAGGCATCTGGACATTATGCACATAAGAAAGGTCCTAAAATGAAGAGTCCATTGGAAAGACCTAGAAACTAGATAACTCAGTGTCCCTCCCTGAAGAGTCTGCACACAATTCTGAGAATGTTTATTATTTTATTAGCAGCTATGCCTGAAGTTTCACAGTCAGCGTGCATCTGCTTTGCTAAAGAACAGGGAGTCCCGAGCAAAGTTTTGAATCCAGTAGAAGTCGCGTCTTCACAGGAAAAGCCAGAAAAACACAGATGAACGCGAGTCGAACGCTAAACCGTCACCATCATAACCATCATAAGATCCAACCTGAATGAGTTTAAATGGCTGAAATCCTCTTATGTGGGAAAGTAAAAAGCGTTTGAGCATCCTGAGGTGAGGTGGGGTCACATTTAAAACAGAAACCAGAACAGATTCTGCTCCTAACCAGGTCTGTTGAGAGGTGGAGGGCAGATCCCGGGAACTCTGATGCCTTCTTTCCCTCGGGTGTCACTCCTTCTCATGTCTGAGTGCTCCCCCCCCTCATAACTGCCCCCCCGCTGCGCCCATCATGCCTCGCCGCCAAAGCCTCCGCTCGAACACCTGGCGCCATGGTAACCGACACCTGTTCCCCTAATGAGGAGGACACTGGAGGGAGATGAGATGAAAAAGGCAGTGAGACGCTAATCTGGTCCAATCACGGGCCCCTGGCATCTGCCCGTTAGCAGCATGGTCACAGTAATGGCCGCCTGATGGGCACGCCACCTTCCTCCGACCTCGTCAGAGCCAGCAGCCAGACAGGGGGGGGGGGGGGGGGGCACAGCTGGAGCGGCTCCAGGTCGTCGGCTGTTTACAGGCCCCAGGTCCTCCCCACGCTGTGGTATCTGAAATACACAAGTTAAGCCCAGCCTGTTCTGTTTGTGGAGCAGAAACACCTGAGAAACACCTCACCAGAGTAGAGTGTAGGGAGGATATTTATGATATAGATCATGGGTGTCCAACTCCGGTCCTGGAGGCCCGCTGCCCTGCAAGTTTTAGAAGTTTCCCTGCTTCAAAACACCTGATTATTAGTGCCAGCATGCCATTGTCAGGCTTGCACAGAGCCTTTGAACTGATCTACTTAATCAGAATCAGGTGTATTGAAGCAGGGAGACCCCTGGTATAGATATATTCTAGTCTAGCAGCACAGAAACGGCCCGACAGAAGACAGAAAGTAAATGTTTATGCTATGGATTAACTACATCCTGACTACACGCCTGGATGGAAACAGCCTGGTGTAAGACCAAGAGCACAGATATGGGAGGATATAAGGGCAGACACACCCGGAGTTAGGCGGAGTTTTCTCTGACATGAGGGGATGAGACATCTCCAGACTTTATGTATCAATCTGTACTTCTGACTCGGACCTGGCTGACAATATAATCCTCTTTGTTCCACCAAGTTCTGAGTTTTTCCTGCAGCACCTTCACTTGAGCTACTTGTTCTGGAGTCGGCCTGTGTACGCCCGCCTCGATAAACCTCTCCGATAGCCGCGTTTTTGCTTTTTTACACTATTTCTGTCGTCTCACCTGACCTCTGTTCTCCCCTCCAGGAAACTTCAAAGGGATGTGTAAACAGATAGACCACTTTCCAGAGGAGACCCAGGCAGACCCGTCTGAGTACTTCTTACGTGAGTATCCTCCTTTTTTTACTCGTCTTTGGGATGCTTGCCCCACTTCATGCCTGTTCTTCATCGGGGCTGTTTCCGCCTGCGTTTCGGGGGAGGCCAACCCGTCTGTTGTTACTGCTGTTACTGTAACACGACGCGCACTGTTACAGTCGACTGTGTACCCTGTAAACACAGCCCATCGACTTCTGCTCCCTTTTCCTTTGAGCAAGCAAGACAGAGGAGTTGTCACACTCATTTGCTTACTAATCCTAAAAATCACAACAATGACTCTGAGCTCATCGTGTGCTGTTTCTATGGTTTGGTCAATAGTGTGTCTGCGCGGGAATCGGAGCCCACTGTCAGGAAATTCTTCTTTTTTCTTTTTTTCGTTCGGATTTTGTTGTTTTACAATGACAGACAACCTGTGAAACACATTCCTTGAACTTCCTTTAAGGAAGGGAATGGTTACAAATTTCTGGGGAAGCATGTTTTGTGACTGAATTACATCCTGATCCTGCCTTTGGTTGCCACAAATCCTCGGTAACAGTAAAGTTACATGAAAAATATTGGGAAAAGTTATTTTAGATGAAAAAGAATGCAGATTATTTGGTGTGAGCTCCTTCCTCCTCCATGTTTGAACCCTCTGCCAGAAGCTCTTTCTGAAGGACCTCACTTTCAGATCCTCTTCATCTGCTGGATTAGAGAGTTTTTTAGGCCCAACCTTTAAAACAAATGTTTTAGGACTCACTGCACACCATGCTGAGATTTAGCACGTTTTCAGCCAGCAGCTCTTTGGGAATCATCAGAATAAATGATGCGTCTTTGTGACCGTATACTAGTAACAAAAAGCCTAAAGATCCAATTTAAACTGCTTCTTTGCTAAGTTGTCTGTTCTGTAGACACAACACTGGCTCATCATTTATCTTTGGGGCATTTTTCTGATTTAGTGATTCATAGGTCAGAGTTAAGAGCACATTCGTTTGAAAATGCTCTAAAATGAGTTAAAAAATCAGTGAAAAGCAACAACAGTCTATAGGATAATTGTATACCCTTTTAAAGTCCGGCTGCCTGGAGGCTAAATGTAAGGAAATAAAGTCCTAAATGAAGTCCTAAAGAACTGTATATGTGGATAAATACCCCAAATATATGCTATCCATTTTTAACTATCAACTGACCCAAACATTTTGGGACCCATCAAAAGTCAGATGGTACATAACCTCTTTCCCATCTATATATGCAAGTAAGACAAAGGAACACAGCCCTGCATACATCTATTTCTGGAAACCCTCATCATCACCAGAACCGTTCCAGATAATCCAGTTCCTCCGACCCAGCCTATGATTACACATGTAGACTGCACAGTCACTCAGTTTATTAACAGCTTTATCTAAAAAAAAAAGATGGCTAATGACAGCCAAAGGCACCTGGTTCCGTGCATGATCCCTGATCTGTTGTCTGTTGTTTGCATTAACACCTTTATTCATAAAAAGTTGTTACACACAGAAATTTGGGTGTACTCTGCTGCTAGCAGCCAAAGTCGCTGGAAGTTTTAAAAAGCTATTTGACGAGATCATTTCTTTAAACACCTCACACGCAGATTCTCTTTTTCATTTTCAAATTTGCTCTCTTGTAATCGTTTCAGACGTGCACAGCTTCAAATTCTGGGCACGAGTTAAACCTGCTTGGATTTAATTTTCTTATCTTCCTTTTTTCTCTAATTTGTTTCAAAATTGTAGAAGCAGTTGAGTTAACAGACTTAGTTTGCATATTGGGTTGAGTTGTGCTTATATTATATTCTATTGTATTACATTATATTATATCATATCATATTATATAATATTATATTATAGAATATTGTGTAATTTTATTTTATATT
>JABUIW010044442.1:0-32321 GCA_013363375.1 Menidia beryllina
ACAATAAACAGCACGTAAATAAACCTTTCGGAGGTTTTGAAAGTGCCTGGCTGGTGGAAACCACAGACATCTATAAACGGAGGCCACTAAAGCGTGCCCTGAGGCAGACACGCCCAGCCCAGATCCCAAAGTAAGCCATCGAAAGCGGGGCCCCACAAACACTCGGCGGGGGGGGGGGGGGGTTTCAAAGACAAAATAATATTTATTTTCAAGGTTTCAGAAACATGGCGCGATATACACGTGACAAACAAACACTTTGTGGGAACTTTAACACTGTTTAAAGGAGACTGACGGGAGTCAGGGGGCAGCAGATTTTACCGCTTCCAGATCTGGGAGATGATCAAAGGTTAGAGTTTTCTTTTCTTTTTAATCACCTCTTTTATATTCATATGTACAGGGGAATATCTTAAAGCTAAAAACGACAACAAAATCGGTTTTCCCCCCCATTTAAATATAGAAAAATACAGTTTAGCCCTGTGCTTTGGGACATCCTGAAAGGTCTTTTTCTGAGCAGTTAGTGAAGAAATTAACCTGGAAAAGGAGAAAACAGAAGGAGTTTCCACAGTGGGCATAAATCCTCCATCTGGGCCCCGTCTGGGCCTTTAAACGTGGCTTTCCTACGAGCACCCGGCCTGAGGACATGCCCGCTTTCTTCTCATGTTGATAAAAATAAATAAAACTATGTATGTGTATTTATATTATGGCATACTGTTTTTAATATATTGAGACATGGAAGCAGCAAAAAAGTGAAACCTCCCGGATAAATGAAACTTTTACATGTGATCACAGGGGTTAAATAATGCCCTCTCCACACACAGACATCAGCCTGAACCTCCTCACAGACTAAATAAGATGATCATGTAGGTGTTTCTTTAAGAAAATGTGTAGTTTCACAGTTTTTACTGATGTCGGAACCGTTTCCGTTAAAGCTTGGGACGTAATAGTGGGTGCTTCTGGACCACACGGGTCTTTTCCAGGGCCAGACAGGAGCTCCTGAACACATCTGTAACCATGGAAACACCAGCGGGGTGCGTTTGGTCCGGGATCACAGCGTCTTTGGTTGATCAGCCTCGAGGCCTAAAGACAGAAAACCAGCTCTAGGTGGAGGAATAGAGCAGGAAAATGGTCTCCTTTGGTCGGGGGGTTCTTCCTGTGAGAGACTCCGGCTCTGGATGCAGCAGGAAAAGAGGAACCTCACGTCCTCCAACACTCCCAGTTTGATCCTCCAGCAGCTCCTCCCTCAGCACTTGGTTGTAGTCGAGGTCTTGTTGATTGTTTTTGTGTCCATCTTGGCAACAAGCAGCCTGAGAGAGTCTCCAGAAGATCGAATCAGCTCTCTGCCCCTGAAATTAAGACACCAGAGGGCTGTGAGATAGGCAGATTTTTTTCCATTAATTTTACTTTTACTCCACTACATATCTTTTATTAACTCATTGGCTGCCAAAGACGTCTATAGACGTCTTTTATGTTTTTCAACGAGAGTGGCTGGGGAACGATCTGCTAAAGCTTGTCCGTAAATATCAGGCTTCTAGACAGAGTATGTAGTAACAAATTGACCCTCTAGGGGGCAGTGCCACTTTTGATGGGAGATGAGCATAGACTGTAGGCAGATAAGAAAAAGGTAACGGTTCGCTATGAGAGAACATGTCACCGGTGAGACGCAAGTCGAGGAAGAACGGAATAAGGTAGAAACTAATTGTTTTTCCTGATGAAAGAGAGTCTACTCTTTCTTTTGGTGTGTTCAGTGTTTACATAGTCATAGCACAAACTATTCTGTGGCTCTTGAAAAATCAGTCAAAATGCTCAAAAAACTCTGGCAGTATGGGACTCTCTGTTCTGAAAATGGCTGGCAGTCAATGAGTTAATTTAATACTTTTACTTTCACGGGCTGAATCGTTACTTGTTACTGATGTGTGAACGTAATGATAGATAGCTCTGTCAGGGTTTGGGAAGCTGGCTCCTCATTTGCCGATTTGAGCCATCAAGCATAGCCTATTAAAAAAAAGCCTCCCGAAAGATTGCGATATTGTATGTGACCTACTGGGGGAATTCCCAGTATCTGGTTAAGAGACAGACCTGGTTAAGTTAACCTGGAGGCCGTGGTTAGTCTGTTGGTGGAAGAGCTTTATGCTTCATGTTGATGCTTCTGGGCATTATGGCCAGTAGAAGAATACGCCAAAATATATTTTTGACTTATTGCACGCTAATCAAAATAATTTCAGTTTTTTTTTCTTCATATGTTGTTGAGGGGCCAAAGAAAGACTTCAGCCTAAAAAAATCCAATATTCTTCCTATTTTTCTTGGATCAGGCTTTAAAGGGTTAACTTGTTGAAATAGGGTATAATATGTCTCCTTTAAATTTTGGCCCCCGTGTTTTTGAGTTTGACACTGCTGCCATAGAGAGGTAACTTGTCAAATCTTGCTGTTTTTTTAAACTCTCTCTTCCCTTGTCACTGCGTAAATAACTGTACATTAAGGTCAACAAGATGACATAAAAATGACAACTGTACCGATCCCGTGTCAAGTCTCGCCTCAATCTTTGTCACAGACTTGACACAACTCTGTTTTATTTTTATTATTATTATTTATTGTTTTTTGTGTTTATTTATCTTTTATTTTTGCCTGCCTCCCCTGTATGATGCTAAATGCTTGATAACCCGCATTTAAAGCAATAATGTTTAAAAGAAAAAGGTTAATTTGTTCAATCTAGGCCCGTGGCTTTGTTCAGGTTTTAAAGGGGACATATTATGCAAATCCAAGTTTTAATCATTTGTTTAGGGACATATTATGCAAATCAAAGTTTTTAATCATTTGTTTATAAACAAATGATTAAAAACTTTGATTTGCATAATATGTCCCTAAACAAATGGGACTGTGGACGGCCTATCAGCAGGCAAAGTGTGAAAAAAAATGACTCAGTTATGTTTTTGTGGGCTGCCTCAGTCTGAATCCAGGAGATAAATCAGGAGGTTTCAGGAGTGGGTAGTTTCTGACGTCATTATCTCTAGCTCATTATAATATTCCAGCCTTTCACCTGCATGTTGCCCCCCCCCTCAGCTTACTCCGCCCATCTGTGGCAGACGTCGTGGTAGCGCGAGCGTTAGCATGGTAGCGTTAGCATGGTAGCGTTAGCGTGCCGACGTGGGCACACCTACCGGAAGAAGTGTGTGGATTGCCTGCGTCTCATTTGCATTTAAAGAGACAGGCACTCCAAAGCGAGCGCTCTGAACGGGGCTGTTTTGGCAGGGGGACTGAACTGCTATTGGGCTTCAACCTTATGGGATTTTGACCAAAGCTTGTCACAGACATTACATTAGGACACCAGGGAACTAGTTTAACTTGTTGAAATAGGGTATAATATGTCTCCTTTAAATTTTGGCCCCCTGTGTTTTTGAGTTTGAGATAGAGAGGTAGTAACTAGTTTGCTTTGACTCACGCGTTGTACTCCATCCCCACCAGGCTGACGCCGTTCACCGCCAGGATACGGTCGCCCGTCCGCAGCTTCTGGCTCTGGGCTGCCGGGGAGTCGGGAACCACCGACTTCACATAGATGCCGCTGATTTTCAGCGGCGTTTTCTGGAGAGACACAGAACGAGTTAACACAGACCCCTCCCCCCGTCGGGGACGGCTGAAGGGCAGCTCACGGCCGGTGGGAGACGCACCGTTCCGTCCACCAGCGCCAGCCCCAGACCGCGAGGCCCTTTCAGGATCTCCACGGTGAAAACCTCCTCTCTGTCCTCCGTCTGCCTCTCAGCGCCTCCTTTCGCTGGACAAACACACAGAGAGCTCGCCGGTGAGTAGAGGGAAGAATTGAACCCTTTAAAGCCTGATCCAAGAATAAAACAAAACAGAAAATTCCTTTTTTTTGTTTGAATTCCTTATTTGGCCTTTTAACAAATTATGTAAAAAGAAAAAACAAAAATAATTTTTCAATATTAATAATTTAATACTATGCGATAAGTCAAGATTATTTTTTGTGTAGTCTTCTGGCCCCTGTTATCAGGTGTATGTGATTGTGTACAATAGGATTTTTAGCAAAGTTTTTACCATTAAACTATGCAAAAGGTGTCAGACGCAAAACATTTCAGAAACCGTATGTATCCAATATGATATATTTGGCATTACAGGGTTAAAGGTTTGTCAACCAATCAAACTGATACAGTTCAGTTCAGTAGCTTTTGTTTGTCCCGTTATGGGCCATTTTTGGGCAGTAGTCGTACACATTCACACTTCACTGATAAAAACACAAGAAAGAAAGATCTGCCTAGACCATAGAGGTGTGTAAGTCCTCTTTAAAAACTCATTTATTTGACATGGCTTTTAACATTTTACCCTTAGGTTGAGGTAGAGCACCTTTTTACCTTTAAAAAAAAAAACGGTTTTACCTCTTTATTTTACATTAAAATTGCATATATGTATGTATATGTATGCCCTTTCTTACATTACCATTTAGCATTCCCACCAAGCCTTAATTATACTTTAATTATACCTCAATTATACTCTATATGTATAAGTTGATTCTACTGCTGCTCTGCTGACTGATGCTTCAATACAATGTTTTTTCTCATAAAACAAGGATTTCCAGTCTTATTTAGTCTGATTAAAGCATCTTTTTATAGTTTTTTCTTTTTTTAGAAAAAAGTCGGCTCCCTAATTAAGTAATCTGAACCTATTTATATAATTCATTGAAGCTTCAGATTGGCTCGGATATTTTTTCCAAGATAAACATCGGACGATTAATAAGGCTTCAGCCACAAGTTTCTAATCTCCACCAAGACCTTAACTACCTCTGAAGAAGGCTTAATACCAACCCTCTATGAGATCTTTAAGAGAAATTAATATAATTCTGGACAGGAAAACATTCTGTGAGGCTGCATGAGTAAGACTAATGTTAAGCTAAAGGTAAAAAATTCTGTTCGGAGTTCATAAAAGTTTGGCAAAACCTCCAGAAATTAATTTGCATTTCTCGTTTTGTCCGATCAAAGACAATCTGAGGTGATTAAATCTGTGTTTGGTCAAAGGTTAAATAGCAAATACACGAGCATCTCTGAGTATTTTTTAATAAAAAGGAGAAAAAAACCCAGAGTCAAAGAAATGCTTGATAAAAGAATTAACTTGAATATATAAATAAAATGTTAAAAACAGCATGCAAACAGGACTAACTTTCCTTTGGTGATCCAGATGTGCTCTCAGTTTGGACCACCGGGTTCCTCTGACTGGACCCTGGGTGCTGCCCCCCCCCCCCTGCAGCTCCACCCATCCTCCCTCCGTTTTTTTTCCCAGCATGCAGCCTGCCTGCCCCCCACGCAGGACCTGCCCGGAACAATGGCGCTGCCAAATTAAGATTCCCCGCACCAACCCAGCTGTAAATTCCCATGACGGGCCGGCCGCTGCTCTTTTCTCTCCTGACATCACCACCTCTCTGTCGCTCCTCTGGACAGATTAAAGGATTTGGCCTTTAGCGCAGAGGCATGAGCACCAGAAGCCGAGGTGGGGCTCGTTCTGCGGGCTCAGTGACTCATTCACTCACCTGTAAATAAAACTTAGCTTTATTTTAACACGAAACTGGATGATTAGGAGGATTTAGTAACTTAGTTAAAATCTAATACTGGTGCTTCTCTTTGGACTGTTTTACATTGGACTTAACACTATAATGCCAAATGTGTCATATTTGATTCATAGGGTTTCTGAAGTCTTTTGGATCTGAGACTTTTTGCATCATTCAGTGGTAAAAGCTTTGCTCAAACCCCTGTTGTACACATTCAGATATACCTGATAACAGCCAGTAGAAGACTACACCAACATATATTTTTGACTTATTGCACGCTAATTTGATCAAAATCATTTCTGTTTATTTTTCTTCATATGTTGTTGAGGCGCCAAAGAAAGACTTCAGACTAAAAAAATCCAATATTCTTCCAATTTTCTTGGATCGGGCTTTGAAGGGTTAAAAAGTGGCAAAATACTGACAACTTTCTATTTTTGGTCCTACTTAACCCTTTAAAGCCCGATCCAAGAATTAAACAAAACAGAAAATTACTTTTTTTATTTTAAGTCTTTATTTGGCCTTTTAATAAAATATGTAAAAAGAAAATACAGAAATACATTTTTAATATTAATAATTTATTACTATGCGATAAGTCAAGATTATTTTTTGTGTAGTCTTCTGCCCCCTGTTATCAGGTGTATCTGATTGTGAAAAATAGGATTTTGAGCCAAGTTTTTACCATTAAATTATGCAAAAGGTGTCAGACGCCGTCAGAAACCGTATCTATCAAATATGACACATTTGGCATTACAGGGTTAAAATCAGTTTATGGGACTTTCTAGTAATTTTAAGGTTTAATACCTTCTACATCCGTTTTGTTTGGTGATAAAACAGTTGTATTAAGCAGAGGTGTAAAGGCCACTAAAGGATGGAGCCGGGGGCAGAGATGGAGCCAGATGGTTTAGGTGTAATCCTCGAGGCATTTAGGCAAATTGCTTTTAATAAAAGCTCTGAGAGAAAACTCGAAACAAAAAAGAGCCAATGAGAGTAAGGACGCCTGATTAAGACCAGCAAAATCCTGCAGCTTAAACTGGTGCGAGGGCACGCAGCCATGGGGGGGGGGATCACGTGGGACTGGCAGCTCGTTTTACGGTCGGGTTCAGATCCGAGGGCTCGTTTGGGGACTCTTCTGTCCAGAGGAACAAACAAGTCTTTATAGCGAATGAGGAATCATCCCATTTAATTTATGGCCCTTTATGAGATTGTTCCAGATGTTAGCATATCTGTTTAGTCATTTCTATGGCTCGTTAAGACAATGGAGGATCTGTGTGGTTTGCAAAGCGTTTAGAAATCCACCACATAATTCTCTGTTTCATTAAGAGTCCAAAAACAAGTCTAAAGTGTCCGGTAATGTATGTAAAGGGACAGATGTTTTAGCCTTCTTTTTTAAACTATACGTGAAAAAGGACTCATTCAGAACAATTTTGGCTTTTATATAAGATGTTTAACAAACATCCGCCTCACACAAAAAACGTATAAACAGCAGGATTTATCCTGATTTGTTTCATAATAAGTTCTCCTTTTTTGAGGTCCTGGTTCTTTCGTCTTAAATCATTTCTAACTCTTTTGGTTATGTTCTTGGTTCGATTTACCTTATCCCTGTTTTCAGCTCCATTTCAACACTGAGTCTTCCACTTAGTTCTCTTTTCGTGTATTTTGTCCTTAGCTCAGCTCAGCCTTTGTCAGATCCTTGTTGCAACACTACTTTATATTCTTTATATTTTTGCCAAAAAAACAATTTTTTCTTTCTCAGTTTAGTTTGTGGTTTTCTGAATCTGCTGTCTTTTGTTCATAAACCGGGTGCTCCACTCTCCAACAAACTGGAACATACCACTAGTCTCTAATGTATATTGAGTCAAATTAAACAGTTAGAAAATGAATGGATGGATGAACCTTAAATGAAACACTAAGGGCTTTTGACTCCAAAACCTCCAAACTTGCACTAAAGTAGGGAGGAAAAACCTGGAGGAGTGTGAGGCCCGGCTTGGAAGAAGGCCAGGAAACAGGGAGTGACATCATCCAGATGTTAGGAGTTTTACTGTGGACGAGCTCTGCTTTTAATCTTATAAACGTCTGATATAAAAGCCAAAATTGTTCTGAGTGAGTCCTTTTTCATGTATAGTTTAAAAAAGAAAGCAAACATATCAAGTTGTTTAGAAAAATAGAGAAATCACCTGTAAGCCATTTGGGCTTTGCTCTTTTTGACATGTTCAATCTAAATCTCTGTTTTAGTTTCAAGCTTTAAGACGGTCTCACGCTTGCATTCAAAAGAAAAATCCAACTTATCCTTTAGTATGAAATACTTCATAAACCTGTAAAAATTCTATCAATCATTTTCACTCCTGAGAAACTGGTTTAAAAAACAGCCTCAAAACAATAGTTTCTCTGTTTTAACGTTTTGTGGTACGTTTGTTGGTTTAGTGGCTGAAACTTAAAATCTGTTGTTCACTATACGAGTAATAAGAGATTTTGTGCCTTTTAATCTGCATTTCACTTTTAATTGGAAATATCAAGCAAACATTATGAAGTGTTTTTCTAAAATGTTCAATATTAATTAAAAAGCTCATTGAATGTTTCATGTTGGCTCACATAACTGATCCAACACATTTTGGCCTCACATCTGGGAAGCTTCCAGCTGTTCCGTCTGTATTTCGGGTTTTTGGGGGTAACAGGTCAGTCAAACACTGCCAGTGAAAACACAGAATGGAAAGCTCCAACACCAGCTCAAACATGACTTCAGATCGGTGTTTTTTAGCTTAACATTCGAATTCAATTTTAAAGCGGGCAGTTTTCTAGTGACTCCCTCTGACTCCTACAGATGACCTCATGACGGAGGCGTCCACAAACAATGGGGGTGGGAGAGGAAGCGGCCTTTCCTTTGCACAGAAATCCCACCCCGTGCTGCCTTCCACTTCAAATTCCTGACCTCCAGAGTTAGTAAAAGATGAAGGGAGGAGGATGAAGGCGCTCCCTCTCTTTTAAGTCTTTTAAGGCACCTTTATGTGGACCTGCACCCGCCGGGGACAAATATGCAGCGAGGTCAGGTCCCCGTGAGCTTTAATAGCCTGAGTTAATTAGGGGGGGAAAAGAGCTGGTGACTCCAGTCCGGTCCTTAGAAACAGGGGAAGGGGTTTGGGCTGAATGGGGCTTTCAGAGGCTGCTGGTTTGTCATCTCTTTGTTTTTGTGATTTGTGAGAACATGCTTAGATTCATCTGCTGGTTTCCGATAATGACTTTCAGGCCTTAAAAGACCACTTATGGTAACACTGTGGTGCTTCATTCATTTAGTATTTGGCTAATTGGGGTTTGGGTATGAAGTAGTATGCCTGTGGTTTGTAATTTCCAAGAATTCACCACTTTTTGTATGATAAACAGCTTAAAACTTCATGCTTAGAGCATCAGTGAGATATGAAAAACAACAAGCATTTGAGACCTTTGGGTAGGGTTGTCACGATACTCAAATGTTCAACTCCATAACGATACTCAGGAAAATATTCGATACTCGATACCATTTTCGATACCACAAGGATAAAAACAAAGACACCAAAATTTAAGAAAATGTATGAATTTTGACAGGTTAGTGTCTTTCGTTTCAAGCTGACCTATTACTGATGTTATGGTGGCCAGTGGCCCACATTAATAACCCTAACCCTTTATAATTGTGATAAATAAATATTTTTTGGTCAAACTTGTTTGGACTTACTGTACAAACCTATTTAACATACACTATTTTAACATAATATTAAGTATAGAGTTGAATTCAGTGTTTGCAATATTAATTTCACAATTTTTAAATTAATGTCTATATTGTCATGAAGGAATTAGGATTTTCTTGCCTGGGATCTTCCTATTGGTGACATAATCAAAATGGCCGACTTGGATGTGGACGGAGTTGGATATCCATCCTTGGCTTCCTGCAGTATGTTGGCGTGTTGTTATTAGCCATTAGCTGCAGCTAGCAATTCAAGGCTAACGTCATGTTAATGATCACAAACAAAGTAAATAAAGAGGGGGGGTGGTGGTATCAATACCTTTGAAAATGAGTATCGTATCCGGATAAAACCTTTTAATATCTATACTTTTTTGAGCATCGGTACTTCTGACAACCCTACCTTTGAGTTCCCTTTTCTCTGCTTCAGTTACCTCTCTTTAGCTGGCGGGCGCCCTCCCGCAGGTCGGCCTCCAGCTCGGCCAGCTCCATGCCCTGGGGGGTGTTGGGCGGGGTGAGCAGGCAGGACGGGTCCAGGGCCAGGCTCTTGTGGTAGCTCAGGTCGGCCCGTCCCGGGAGGGTGTTCTGCAGCTCCAGGCTCTTCAGCTTCTGGGTGAGCACTGCCTCACAGCCGCTCAGGTCGCCCTGAGATTCTCGAGCTGGCGCCGGTCCCGGAGGGGGGCTGCCGCCGGGGTCTGAGGGTTCAGAGACCTCCTGATGGGCCGGATCCTGCAGGACTCCTGTGCAGGATGAGGTCACAGACTGGCCGTCTGTACCTGTCCCATTAGAGGCCTGAGTCTGGGAAATATGAGGTTAATCAGCAACAGACTCACAACCATTAAAGGGGACATATTATGCAAAACCAAGTTTTTAATCATTTGATTATGTGCATTTGGGACTGTGGAGGGCCTATCAGCAGGCAAAGTGTGAAAAAAAATGACTCAGTCATGTTTTTGTGGGCTGCCTCAGTCTCAATTCAGGAGATAAATCAGGAGGTTTCAGGAGTGGGTAGTTTCTGACGTCATTAGCTCTAGCTCATTATAATATTCCAGCCTTTCACCTGCATGTTGCCCCCCACCTCAGCTTACTCCCCTATCTGTGGAGACGTCGTGGTAGCGTGAGCGTTAGCATGGTAGCGTTAGCATGGTAGCGTTAGCGTGCCGACGTGGGCACACCTCCCGGAAGAAGTGGCTGGATTGCCTGTGTCTCATTTGCATTTAAAGAGACAGGCACTCCAAAGCGAGCGCTCTGAAGGGGGCTGTTTTGGCAGGGGGACTGAACTGCTATTGGGCTTCATCCTTATGGGATTTTGACCAAAGCTTGTCACAGACATTACATTAGGACACCGGGGAACTAGTTTAACTTGTGCCCTTTAAAGTTTAATATGTCTCCTTTAAAGCTCCTCGTTTCTTGACTTCCGGCGGTGTCTGCTCGTGGAGCTCGTTACCTGCTCCTCCACGTCACTCTCAGCCCGCGTTTCACAGCGGGAGAGGCGGCGAATAAACTCCTGCAGATGAGCGAGCTGTTCGAACAGAGGCAGCTCCACGACAGGCCGACCCAGCTCCAGCTGGAAGGAGCTGCTGGGCAGGATGAGCGGCGGGTGGTTGTCGAAGCTCTCCAGGATCTCCGCTGCAGACAGGAATAAAAAAGGCTGTGATCGTCCATCACTGCTGACCGAATGAAATCCGACCCCGTCCGGTCAGTAAAGCTTCAACGTCTGGATCACAGACTTATTGAAAGCTGTAAAATAAGACTGGAACCAGATCAATTTAGTGAGTGACTTAATGGGTGAAACCCTGTGAGGCCGAGGCAGAATGAAGCCGATTGGTGGGGGAAGGATTCCTTTAGAGGAATATTTACCGTCCACCCACTTTCATTCGTATCCCCCCCGCTCCTTTCAGACCCACATTCAGAATATTAAAGTTGTGTTTTTCCCTTCAAACTGAGCTGGCACTACACGTTTTACAGCCTGTGTGAATGGTAGATTTAGCCAATAAACCAGGGGGGTCAAACTCAAAAACACAGTGGGCCAAAATTTAAAACCTGAACAAAGCCAATCGGGCCAAGATTGAACAAATTAACCTTTTAATATTGAACGAAACAAATTTTGCTTTAACATTGAATACGGAACAAGCTACTCTTATTACATTATATATCACTTAAATATCAAAACTAAATTTGCATGTCCAGAAAGCTCCTGTTTTCTGCCTTTCTTTTGGTCATTTTTGGGGAGTAGCTCAGTGACAGCTGTAGTGTGTACCTACTGTCAAAGAGGAGTTTCCGGGTCCTGTCCTGGACAACAGCAAGGCATTATGGGATTTGTAGTATGAGCTGTTAAAGCGCTGTACAGTATAATACCAGGTGCCAGCTCTCGTAGTAATTTGGTATTGTCTTGTGGGCCAAATATAATTAAAACCAGAGTTTGACACCCCTGCAATAAACTATTCGGTTGCTTAAATGTTGAGCAAAAGCTTTTATAGAGGCTGACAAACATAAGTAAGCACATTTTAAGTGTCTAAAGACTGATGACTAACAAAAGGGGAATCTCTAACACGGAACAGCATCGAGCAGCTCGGCTGACGGTTCACCAGCGACCAGCTTTCATCAGGAGTTGTTCTCTGTTTGTGTCATCCTGTTATTAAAGCTGATGCAGTTGCTATTATTCATCATGAAGTCAAGCGCAGTCAAGCGAGCCGAATGTCAAGTTTGAGCATGCTCGCGACACAATGGGGTGTTCTGATTCTTGCTGAACAAGGAGTCTGGTTACTGCAGTTTACTGTAAACAAGGTCATCCAGGAGAGAGAACAGCTGAAAAACACTTTCTGGGCCAGAAACTGACTTCCTTATCTCACATTTAAACACGTGATGTTATGATTAATCAATGGTCTGACTGTTTTCGAGCTTTATTAGTATTCACTAATAGTTTTTATATACTCAAAGATTATTTTCAACAGTTACCGAGCTCTTTATATGTAGAGAATAGTCTAATTTGTGCACAGAAAAGGTGGCAGGTTTCTGATGATATGAAGTAAAGGCTCCACCTGTCCTGAGGGCGTCCTCGGAGTCGGCCGGCGTCGGGCTCCAGCCGGCGGGGGCGGCCCTCCCGGCGCTGTACTCCCTCAGCATGTGGTGCAGCTGGGCTGGTTTCAGTGCGCCAAACTCGGTCCTGAGAGAGGCCCAGGACGCCTGGATGAACACGCAACAACAAAGAGAGCTCTGAGAAACGCGAGGCGAGCTGATTTATGGCCCCAAACGTGGGTCTGTTCAAACACCTCTCCGACGGTGAGCTGCTGAAGCCGTTTGAAGTCACTGTGAGAATGACAGGTTTTTTACCCATCAGGCCTCTTTTCACACAGGCGGACACTGCTCCTCTCTCCTTTGAATGTAAAGTGTTTAAACTAATTATATGATGAACAAACAGCTTTGGTCTTTGTCATCTCTGGGACCAGATGTGCTAACAAAGCCTCGTGGGAAATTTTCTCACACTGAAATGCAGCTCTGATGAACACAGGGGCCCAGTGAAGGGCATCTTCCCACTGCTTATTTCTCACCATATTAATGATACGTTCTGAGTTTCATCAACATTTGATGGATAACAACATTGTTCAGTGCACTGTGAGAAGAGTCGGCTTTCAAATGAAACTGCTGGTCATCGTATCTTCTACCGGCCGAGTTCGAGAAATCTATTCGATCTTTTGAAAACTGAGGAAAGCAGCTCAGAGAAAAAGGAAACAGGTGAGTCACTGACCAGCACCATTCATGTGATTATTTCAACATAAACATTACAAACTCCACACAGTTCATTCAGTGTGTTTCGAGCTGAATGGGAGGAAGTCAGACTTTACCCAGACTCGCCGGGGCCGGAGCTCTAAAATGACATCACAGCGAGTTTGAACTCTGCCCAATAAACAGCAGAAATGTATACGTCTGAGATTTGAAGTATGGCAGCTAGACTCTCCAGAAATATCCCCTCACATGTTGTGCGTCTTTCAAACTGCTGGCGAAAGAAGCAACGCCACATCCCTCTGGTGTCACTTACAGCTGCCAGTTGACAGCGAGTCTTTTCAGTTCTTAAAAAGCTCCCAGCCACAGACGGAAAAATGAAAACCCGTCGAGGGTGTGTGCCTTTCTGTAGCGGCCGCAAAGTGACCTCATACCAGGGAGGGGGTATAAAAAGACAAACTAAAAAAAACAGCAGCCTCCTGGCAACCGTCCGAGGTGAGACGGAGCTGAGGCTCATCCCCAAAACACGGGAGACCCCTCCTGAGACTTAAAGGGGTTAAAGGGGACATATTATGCAAAACCAAGTTTTTAATCATTTGATTATGTACATTTGGGACTGTGGAGGGCCTATCAGCAGGCAAAGTGTGAAAAAAAAAGACTCAGTTATGTTTTTGTGGGCTGCCTCAGTCTGAATCCAGGAGATAAATCAGGAGGTTTCAGGAGTGGGTAGTTTCTGATGTCATTAGCTCTAGCTCATTATAATATTCCAGCCTTTCACCTGCATGTTGCCCCCCACCTCAGCTTACTCCGCCTATCTGTGGCAGACGGCGTGGTAGCGTGAGCGTTAGCATGGTAGCGTTAGCGTGGTAGCGTTAGCATGGTAGCGTTAGCGTGCCGACGTGGGCACACTTCCCTGAAGAAGTGGGTGGATTCCCTGTGTCTCATTTGCATTTAAAGAGACAGGCACTCCAAAGCGAGCGCTCTGAACGGGGCTGTTTTGGCAGGGGGACTGAACTGCTATTGGGCTTCAACCTTACGGTATTTTGACCAAAGCTTGTCACAGACATTACATTAGGACAACAGGGAACTAGTTTAACTTGTTGAAATAGGGTATAAATATATAAATAAATGTTAAAGCTGCTGCAGCTGAGAAAGTTCAAACAGGGGAAAAAACATGAAATAACTCATTCCTTTTAGCTGCCTACCCCACCCTCCCCTCGGTGTGGACCAAAACACAGAGTGTGTCTGTTCCTAAGTAATGCTCCTCTGACTTACAGTAATCCCTCAGTGTTGTGTACCCAACATCAACAGGTTCACTCCAACACCATCTATCTTGTAGAGCTGATAAAGAATCACACAAAAGCTTTGATCTGAGAGCCTCGGGTGGAATGCTTCAACACATTAAGGAAATGAAGTGGCAGCAGCACACGGTTACTTCACCACAAAAACATCCAGCACGTCGAGTGCCTGGCGCTGTAAATGTGTGACTCAGGAAAAGATTTTCTGCCTGACCTTTTGAATAAGATCTCTGCTTAACACCAGGGTCCTTTCACCTCCTTATGACACAGTGTGTAAAAACCAGCCAATTGTGACGCTTCCTTCTGTGAAGGGTAAATAAATCCCAATGGATAACTCAGAGAGCACCCAGCTTAAGGAGGGATTAAGTTGGCAAGCTACTGAGGCACTCAAATATAAACTATTCACTCCTCCAGGTGATGCATTTGAGGAGAGTCGTGCTTTCAGCCGCCTTTTCTGTAATTACTGGATTGCTCGTGTAGGATCTTGAAGGAAAATAAACAGGAGCTGGTAAAAGGTTACTCATTCGTCTGACTAACTAAGAACAGAGGAAGGTCTGAAGTAATGGCCACACCTTTGTTAAAAGCATGATGTCATGATTTGAACAGTTCGGTGTATTTACTAACTCTGTTCCTGTGGGTTACTTCCTCGTTCTCCGGGGTACTATAACCACAAACCAGGAACACACAGTACTCTCTCAGCATTTAGGGTACCGAGTTCTCCGGCTTTTCAGTGTTTTCAGTTGGAGGAAAGAGTTGCATTTTTGTATTGAAGCCCTAAAAAACGATTTCCAATGAATGTGTTTTACACCTAAAACATAAACATTCAAAACCAGACCAGTGGCAGTGACACCTCCAAGACAATGAAAACACTCGGACTGACGTAAACGTGACTTGGCTGAGGAGGCTCCGCCCGGCCGCCGTTAGACAAACAGGAAAGGAGAAACGGATGTCCTCTGACCTGCAGCAGGGTTTCCTTGGGAGTAGCCAGCAGATTGACAGCAGCTGAGAGTTTCTGGAAAAACTCGCTGGCCAGATCACTCAGACCAATGCTCTGGATCCAGTCCAAAAGCAGGTCCAGGTTGGCCCGGATCTGGACCCCACGGGACCACTGGTAGAACCCAGCGTCAGACCCTAAGAGAGGACACGATTATTATTGTACTGGCACTGCAGAGGAGGCTCCTGGGAATGATAGTTTTACAGAAATATAAACAGCCGTTTGTCTGATTTCAACCCCATTTAATGGCTGCGTGAGATTGTGTAAGAAGTAGGCTTGTCCCGATCCGATTTCTGGATCAGATCGGCCGCCGATATTCGCAAAAAATATTCGTCCGGCAGGAGAAAATGCAGATACAGACTCCCAATCCATTTTTTTTTTTAAGTCCTATCCCGCACGAGCATTAGCATTAGCATCTCCTGACCCACAGGTCTGTGTCCTAACCATTAAGTTGTTTTAAGAGTAAATCCCTGTTCAACATGAGTCTGACAACTAAGTAAGTAGAATAAATAACTTTAACCTTTAACACATGCTCTGATAGGCCGGGATCGGATTGGAAGTGCAAAAAGCTGGATCGGGAAATCCTGAGTAAGAAGTGCTCACATGTCTGCACGCTTTCATGGAGCTGAGCGTCCAAACTCTAAGGGCTCACCTCTCTCCATGAGGGCGTTGAACAGCGAGGCGTTGATGAAGAAGAACAGGTACGAGCAGAGCTGTAAGGAGATGTCTGGGTGCACCTGGAAAGCCGTGAGCAGCTTCAGAGCCTCCTTCAGGACCTCCAGGATGATGCTGAGCCCGTCGGGAACCCGCAGCTGCCCGCTCTCTGAGAAGGGGTTCCCGTCCAGGAGGCCGGACAGGGCTGGGTAGATGCTCTGTGGAGGGGTCGGACACAGGGAGGCTCCATAAAAACATGTTGAATGTGGCTCAGACGGGCATAATGACACCAGCATGACATAATGATTACAGGGAGGGGTCCAGGGAGGGAAGGAAACCTTTGATTCATTTCATTTTTCAAAAAAAAATCCGTAGTTGTAGGTAAAGAAACTTAAATGACTTCTGTACCGATTGGATTAACTGACATTTTACCATGAACTTTTCCAGTCGTGTCTACCGGCTGAGAGGGGTTATGTCGTGTCGCCTTCCTGGCTTTAGTGGTTACCTTTAATGACACGTTTCTCACCGGTAAACATCTCAGATGTCTTGACTTTCAGGTTGTGTTACCAGTGGTGGATTCTTAAAACACGTGACATGTCATTATGGATGATGAAAGACTCGTTTAATGCACAAGTGTGAACAAACAAGTGGCTTCTGCTTAGTTTACACAACACAGAGATGACACATAGTGCTGCGAACTGTGAAGAGTCACCTGGTGAGATGACAGCTATGACATCAGCCACAGACACACCAACACACACCGACACACCACGTGTTCACACAAAGAGGTAAAAGGCCACAATAAGCCCGTCTCAAGCAGCCTTTCTTTGAAATCTACTTGGTAAATATTCATGAACATGGCCCGGCTTCATGTCTGTTATCGTCATAAAAGAGTCTGAGCTGCAGAAAAAAAGTTCCTGAGTGATGTCTGTACACTGTGAACATTCAAGTCTCACAGGAAATGAACAAAAAGACATTTTCCCCTCCCTTGCTTTTCCTCTTTTGGGTGTTTCTGATGACAGTTCGTCCTCTGCAGGAAGTCAAGCTCCAAATCCTCCCTTTCTTTTGAATCACTGAGTTACCAACAGGCCCTTTTGCCTTATGAACAGACCATACAGGCTCAGTAAGAGGAGATGAACTCCCTGATGAGACCACGTGATGCATAAAATGCAGTAAAGCTGTTATTTTGTGAGGGATGGTAGGATTTGGTGGTAAATTATCAGAAACATCTGAGTATTCACAGCAGCAGAACAGACTGTTCCTGCTTCCTTCCTCGAACGGTCCACTGAACAGGGTGGGAGTGCTAATGCAGCACCAAACGCTGCTCCACATATGTTTAAGACTAATAAAAACACTCTGCTGTCTGCTTTGGATTAACGAAAAGAAAGACAACTATTTATGGTTTGAAAAAGTCCTTCTACACAGACAACATTTGGCTTAGTGTATTAGCTCAGATTCATGCTGAACAGCTTCATTCCGTCCTCATATTATGCACCTAAATTCAAATTCAATGCAAAGGTCAAACATTTAACGGTAAATCAGGCGCATTTTGTAGACTAACAGTCTGAGCTGGGATTTGGCACAAACCACATGGTCTAAATGAGTTTGCTCAGCACTGGAAATTCGCATAAATTCAGTCTGGGCGTGTCTGTCGCGGCTGTAAAAACAGCAGTGTTCCCTCAGCAAATTCAGACGCATCTTCAGACTTTTACAGCTTTAAATAAAAGCCAGCATTCAGCCCGAGCAGTGCCCACTTTTTTTTAGGCTTTAGGGTAAAATTAGCCCCTCCAGCTTGCTGTAGATTAATCTGCCGTACCTCTTTTGCTTCTCATTTTAAACCCACTAAACCATGAACAAGATGCAAAAGACAACAGCTGGTTGGACATGAAACAGGACTCCTCAGTGGCACAGATAAAGAGCCCACTGGTCTGTTCATCATCACACCGACGGGTGTTTTTCTGTCATCGAGGCTGGCCTGACTAACACCACTGGGATGAGCAAAATATCAGGAATGTTATCCTGGAGCTTCACCACACAATCTTACCGTTCTATCAAGGATTCCCAGAGCCTGTTCCAACCAGAAACCACACATTAAAACACTCATCACTACAATCTTTTGTATTAAACTGATTTAGCTCAGACAGTTTTTACCTAATAAACAGAAACAAATACTCTTACTTCACTCTGTGTGTGAAAGTCTGAATTTAACCAGTTTACAGTGAGCCGTCCACCTGCTGACATTTAAAGTACGTCAGTAAAATATTTTCAAACATGACTTTAAACTTTATGGTTCTGTTCAAATCCAACATTTTGTTATTCAACCTGCCCTAACCTCGAGATACAAGATTGCCAGTGTTTATATTTCGCTGAGTGGAAAAGACACCCTGCTCTCTATCTCGCAGGCCTTTCCTGACTCAGAGTTTGTGTTTCCATTCTGTTATTGTGTTTTCTGTCTGGAATAGGCTCAATGAAAACAGAATATTGTGTTTACACAGCGCGGTTTCCTGCTCCGTGTGTGAGAGACACTCAGGTTTCACGGGTCAGAGGGGATGGCGTTATTCTGTGAAGACTTTCTGCTAACCTTTGTTAGATAGTAGACAGACTGCTGGAAGGTAAACATGATGACTTCCTCCAGGACCGTCATGGCTTCCTCACAGGCTGTCCGAGTGGACGAGATCTCAGAGGCCGGCAGACCTGAGAAAACACACGAGCAGGGCCTGTTGAGTCGCACGCTCGGCGGGTCTGGGAGCTGCCGGCCTGACGGACCTTCGTCCTCCTGGTTCTGCTTCCAGGGCAGCAGCCGGGGCACTTCCTGCTGGACGAAGTGCAGCAGCTCGATGGCGTTGGCCATCCACAGGACCAGCGGCTGCAGGCCCGGGATCAGCTCCTCCATGCTGAGCAGCTGGAGACCGTCCGGCTGCCCGTCGCTGCAGCTCCTGAGGAGTCCACCAATCACAGATCAGCGAGAGACTTTTTTTTAAATAAAACACACAATGCTTCCTAAATCTCCCAAACTGGACTCACATTAGCTGTCATTTCAACATTTCCTTTAAATTCTGGTCTCTGTTTGGAAAAAAAACTAGCTTAAATGTGAATGTTTGAATTCCTTATTTGCCCTTTTAACAAAATATGTAAAAAGAAAAAACAGAAATACATTTTTTATATTAACTCATTGACTGCCAGCCATTTTCAGAACAGAGTCGCTCACTGCCAGAGTTTTTTGAGAATTTTGACTGATTTTTCAAGAGCCACAGAATAGTTTGTGCTTTGACTATGTAAACACCGAACACACCAAAAGAAAGAGTAGACTCTCTTCTTTCATCAGGAAAAAAGATTTTGTTTCTACCTTATTCCGTTCTTCTTCGACGTGCGTCTCACCGGCGCCATTTCTCTCATAGCGAACCATTGCGTTTGTTTTTATTGGCCTACAATCTATGCTAATCTCCCATCAAAAGTGGCACAGCTACCTAGAGGGTAAATTTGTTAGTACATACTCTGTCTAGAAGCCGATATTTACGGAAAAACCTTCGCCGATCGTCCCCCAAGCCACTCGCATTGAAAAACATAAAAGACGTCTATAGACGTCTTTGGCAGTCAGCGGTTGGATTTGAAAAGACATCTATAGACGTCTTTGGCAGCGAATGAGTTAATAAATTATTACTAAGCGATAAGTCAAGATTATTTTTTGTGTAGTCTTCTGCTCCCTGTTATCAGGTGTATCTGATTGTGTACAATAGAATTTTGAGCAAAGTTTTTACCATTAAATTATGCAAAAGGTGTCAGAAACCGTATCAAATATGATACATTTGGCATTATAGGGTTAAATGATATTAAAGTGTTAAATTCACAGCAAATTTAACGTGACAGGAAATAATTGTGCTACTATTGTTGCTTGACAGGAAAAGAAAATGCACAAACAGGCCGTCTACAGAGTTTTATCTGAGTACTTATACCATATTTCTAGAAAATGTTTGTTTTCGTGTTTGGTGGATGATTCAGTCTAGGAAAGGCCATTCTTCAGAGACCCTGTTTCTAAAAAACACTTTTAAAGATGGTCAATTTGTCAAAAATAATCAACTCAAAGTAAGAAAGTAAACGCGACCTCTGTCCGAAGGTTTACTTCCTTAAAGGGAGAAAATAAATAACCTCTTTTTACTTCCTTTCTAATTTCAGATAATAAGCCAAAATGGACACCTGTGTAAGCTAAAGAGTGGTTGTATTTTTTCCCTAAGCTACTATTTAGTGGAGGCTGTTACGTTTTCCTTTGGTTTGCCTCTGAAAACACGGCAGGATGTTGACACTGCTGTCAGTTTTCTGCAGCTCAGAGAAGTCTGCTAACCTTAAACGACTTCACGCTCTGTGTGCCTTCAGCTGTATCCAGTTTACCGAAGAACAAAGACTGGAAAACTGTCCCATTTAAAAATCTGGATGTAAGGAAGCTTCTTGTTTTCTAAAGGACAGCATCTCCGTGGGTGGGGAGTTACATACAGTATTCTGGCTAGAAGCAGCTGATCATTATCAGAGTTTTTCTGGGACGTCGTAAAAGACTCACGTTTCAGGTTGGATTGCTGCAAGTTCCTTTGTCTTCTCCTGAAAAGTTCAAACATGTGAATAAGATATCCCTTTAGATTAGTCACTAATCTAACATGTTCAGTACAGATACGAGGACCCGTCTTATTTAAAATGTCTCTCAGCAAAAGCTCGGTTATCTGATTAAAGGTTAGAGTTTCGTCTTTACCCAGGCGATGAGCTGGATCTGATTGGCTATCTGCAGCAGGAGCTGCCGGAGGTGCGTCGGCTCGAATGTGCAGGCGGAGTGCTGGATGCAGAGGCTGAGCAGGAAGGCGGGGGTCAGCTTCGGGTCACTCCCACCGGGGTCCACCTTGTCCAGAATCTCCTGCAGGACTCTGTCCTCCTGCTCCAGCTCGTAGCTTATTGAGGCCTCTGTGCCCTCCAGGTCTCTCCAACGAGGAGCTGACGGCTTTCTCTGGACTTTTTTGGTGGCAACAGAGGAACCACACGACAAACAGGAGGAGGATGTCTTTGAATCGGAGTTTGGACAAAGTCTGGTCATCCAGGGAGGCGTGTGGGGGGATCCTGGAGCAGTGGTAGGATCCTTAAACATGAACAGATAATGTTTCCCCAGGCCGACCAAATCTCCCGGATTCAGTTCCACCTCCTCTTTAAGAAGGAAACCATTTCTGGTCACCAGAGCCCCGTGGAGGGGCTTCAGCCTGGTCAGCGTCTTTTTGTGCTCCCCCGTGGAGGTTTGGGTGGTAGAGTCCAGCCGCCTGACGCAGCAATGCTGGGGCAACACGTCAGGAGCAAAAAGGAGGATGTCCACCTTCAGCCTCTCTTCGTCCTCCCCGTTACAGTGCTCCCCACAGCAGCCGAACACGGTGCTGCTGCCACTCATCAGGTAGATCACAAAATCCTGCAAAAGGTTTAAAAGAAAAACACCTGCATTAAGGCTGCAGAATAGGGTTGTTAAAAGTATTGATACTCAAAAAAGTATCGATACTAAAAACGTTGTATCCGGATACGATACTTATTTTCAAAAGTATCGATACCCTTCTCTCTGATTTATTTATTTATTTATTTACGATCATTAACGTGACGTCAGCCTTGAATTGTTAGCTGCGGCTAATGGCTAATAATAACACGCCAACATTAATCAAGTCTGCAAGAAGCCAAAGTTGGACACCCAACTCCCCCACATCCAAGTCGGCCATTTTGATTAGGTCACCAATAGGAAACATCCCAGGCAAGGAAATCGTAATTGCTTCAAGGCAATATAAACATTAATTTAAGAATAGTGAAACTAATCTTGCAAACACTGAATTAAACTCTATATATAACATTGTGTTAAAATAGTGTATGTTTAATAGGTTTGTACACTAAGTCCAAACAAGTTTAACCAAAAAATATTTATTTCTCACATTTATGAAGGGTGGAGGGTTAGGGTCAGGGTTAGGGTTAGGGTCATTAATGCAGGCCACCACTCACCATAACATCAGTAACAGTTCAGTTTGAAACGAAAGACACTAACCTGTCAAAATTCAGTTAAATTTTGGGGTCTTTGTTTTTATCCTTGTGGTATCGAAAATGGTATTGTGTATCGAATGTTTTCCTGAGTATCAATATGGAGTTGAACTTGTTAGTATCGTGACAACCCTACTGCAGAAAATATCAGAATCTGGTGAAAAGTCACATTTGCTCGGTGGAAACAGGTGACAATAAAACCCAAAACAAGAGCCGCCGGAACAGCTGATCGTTCTGTAGATAAAGACATTCCTGAAGTGTTTGTTTTTGCTCCAACACAAGACAGGAAAAACAACTCATTTCGAGAGAAAATGGGAGACTTCCTTTCTAATCCCTCATCCATTAAAGACATACTGCCCGTCCGAGTGTTGAACGCCTTGTGTAACACTGGAAGTGATTCGGGGGTGTGCATGTGAACAGAATCGGGATCAGTCGGTAAAAATACAGCCGCTACGAGACGAGAAAGGAGGGGCTTACAGGTGAGGAACTGGTAAAGTCCACGACCTGAGGATCACCACATTAAGACTATTAGTCGGGCCATGATAGGTATCGTCTGTGAGGTAACATACAATACTATCCTTACCTGAGGAGCCCCAAAGCACGTATTTTATCTTACACCTAATGGTATATGTGTAAAAGACACTGGATCAGACTCTCATTAATAAGCTCAAAACATCAGCTTTCGTTTCCCCTTTTATGACCACTGAAACACCACAGAGCCGCCTTGTTTCTTTGCTTTGGCTCAGGGCTGACCCATTGTGAGGAGCGAGATTAGGCCTTCTGCAGCAGAGCTGCTGGTCTCATGCAGAGTCAGCAATCTGCCCCAGCTGGGACGAAAACACAGCGAAAAAGAGCTTCCTGTTCCCAAGAACGAGCTGAGTAAAAGTCACACCCTGCCCATCTGACTTTTTATGAAATACGAGCTGTGGAAAGAACTGATTCCACAACATCTAGAAAACAAGATGAAACGAGACATAAATATACTGACATGTTGCCACTCTGTAGAGCTCATTCTCAGGGATTCCTCTCAAAAAGTCCTCTTCTAAGATCCCAAGAAGCCACTCTGGGATTTTCTCCTTCAAGTTCTTAACATAATACGATCAATCGGATGCCGTCAGACCCTTGTTTCCATTTTGTTGTCTCTGATAAGCCTGTAGGTCCTCTGTCTGATAGCACACCTGTAGGTCTAATGAGGCCTCCCTTATTTCTAACTTCCCAATGTCCAGATCCGATATCTGGATCGGATCGGCCGCCCATATTCGCAAAGAAATGCGTATCGCCCGGCAGGAGAAAATGCAGACTCCAGATCAGACTCCAGATCAAGTTTTATTTCTAGTGTCCGATCCCACATGAGCATTAGCATCTCCTAACCCACAGGTCTGTGTCCTAACCATTAAGTTGTTATCAGAGTAAATTCCTGTTCAACATGAGTCTGACAACTAAGTAAGTAGATAAATAACTTTAAACTTTAATCCATGCTCTGATAGGCCGGGATCGGTATCGGATCGGAAGTGAAAAAAGCTGGATCGGGATGTCCATATTCGAAAAAAAGGAAACTCAGACAAAGAATTTCAACAGCAATATTTGCTTATTAGTCCAATAACTTGTCAAAGGAAGCCTCAAAACACAAAACCAGTGCAATAAGCACACATTAATAAGTATGTTTCATGCTGTTTTTGTATGTTTATATATATATCTATGCCTTAGGATACATGAGGTCTGTCTACAGGGCTTGGAGATGAGCTCTGGTACCTGTCTGTGGCTGTATCCCTGCAGCAGGAGGAAGTAGGGGAAGTCGAAGGGCGGGTGGATGGAGTACTGGGTGGTATTGTCGTCGCTGCTCTCCGTCTCCTCCTTCTCCATGCCGAGCCGCAGCACCTCCTTATCGGCCTCGGCCTCCGGGTCCTCTCTCAGCGCGCCCTGCTGGGCCCGGCCGGCCGCCTTCCCCATGGCGGACAGGTCCATCTCGCTGAGGCTCCTCCAGAAGCCGAGGCCGTCCACGTCCTCGCCGCTGCTGTCCACGAACAGGGAGGTGACCCGGGAGCGGCCCCGCTGCAGCTTCCGGGCCTGCGCGTTGATGCCTGCGTTTAACGGAGACATATTACACCCTATTTCAACAAGTTAAACTAGTTCCCTGTTGTCCTAATGTAATGTCTGTCACAAGCTTTGGTCAAAATCCCATAAGGATGAAGCCCAATAGCAGTTCAGTCCCCCTGCCAAAACAGCCCCGTTCAGAGCGCTCGCTTTGGAGTGCCTGTCTCTTTAAATGCAAATGAGACAGGCAATCCACCCACTTCTTCCGGGAGGTGTGCCCACGTTGGCACGCTAACGCTACCATGCTAACGCTACCATGCTAACTCTCACGCTACCACGACGTCTGCCACAGATAGGCGGAGTAAGCTGAGGTGGGGGGCAACATGCAGGTGAAAGGCTGGAATATTATAATGAGCTAGAGTTAATGACGTCAGAAACTACCCACTCCTGATCTATCTATCTATCTATCTATCTATCTATCTATCGCCCACAAAAACATGACTGAGTCATTTTTTTTCACACTTTGCCTGCTGATAGGCCCTCCACAGTCCCAAATGTACATAATCAAATGATAAAAACTTGGTTTTGCATTAAAAGAACCCGTTTCTGTCTGAGGCCACCTAAAGCCGGCTTTTATAACCAAGTCAGCTGCGCTTGGGCTCTTTATGCAAGGAAATGGTAACCAGAAAATATCCTTTTAGGGTCTTAGAAACTGTTCTTTTTATCATCAGATGTTTATACCGTCGAGCCAATCTGTAAAAGCATGATAAACATGTGAAAATGATGTGTGGGATAAGCTTGTCCCAATCCGATATCTGGATCGGATCGGCCGGCAGGAGAAAATGCAGATCCAGACTCTGGATCCATTTTTTTTTTAAAAGTTCGATCCCACACGAGCATTAGCATTTGCATTAGCATCTGTAACCCACAGGTCTGTGTCCTAACCATTAAGTTGTTATCGGAGCAAATCCCTGTTCAACATGAGTCTGACAACTAAGTAAGTAGATAAATAACTTTAAACTTTAGTCCATGCTCTGATAGGCCGGGATCGGAAGTACAAAAAGCTGGATCGGGACATCCCTAGTGTGGGAGCCATTCTGTTTCTCTGCTGGTGGGTTAATCATTTTAGCTCTGGATCATCCGCTTTCATCCGACTCGACTCCAGCGATAAAACAGAAACAAACCAAAGAAATTTTGTTCATAAACTTGTGTTTCCAGCGACCAGAATTCCCCTGGAATCGCTCTAATAATGCTTTGCTGTGTTGGCGCCAACTGCAGCGCAACATAACCGGGGGAAACGTAAATGTGCAGGGAAAGCTGCGGCCTCCATCAGATAGCAGCAGACGCTCCATCGGCCTGACGTAACACAAACACTATTCAGCTCGTTTGGAGCCATTAAGCACAGAGGAATGTCCAGAGAGCCGGGCTTCACGCCGGCCGCTCCGCTGCTCTTATCAGCTGTGGAAATGGGTGTTTTCTACATTGTTCAGCACCGCTCTGACAGACTGGGCCCTGGGCCTGAAAACCCACGGAGGCAAAAGGGCAGTTTCCCCCGGTCAGTGGCCAAAGAGCGGAGGCTGAGGAGGGAGGATGGAGCACCAAAGAACAACTTTGAATCTGACTGATAGAAGCCTGTGAATAGAGACATGTCCTGCTTTCTAAATGAGAAAAGCATTGGTGACCCATTAGATCTGAGGGAGACCATTCCAGTGAACTTCATGAGTGAGAATGTGAGAAAAAGCAACAAGAAGATAGTTGAAATGTACGAGCCCCTGCTTGGTTTTAACTTTAAGTTTAGTCGAGATGAAGGTTAAGACGCAAGTCTTATTGAAACTGTAAAACTTCTAAAGTGCCCAGAATTAGCAAGGCTGTTATTTTTGTAGTTTCAGACACCAATTCACAAGATAATCCTTTAAAAACTAAAAAAAATTAATGAACCCATCAGAATTAACTTAATTGGGAGTTATCACTTTTGAGAGCCGCCAGCAGATCAGGGACCCCAATTTAAAAATACTTTGCTTTTTAAAAAAGGCAACGTTAATTACCAATGATCACAAGACAGGGGGAAGAGGGAAGGAGTAGCAACACTTGTATTTTTTCTGTAAAATGTGAACTCTATATTTATCAGGACAAACCACATAGTGCAAACCATATCACTGGTCAATCTATCCGCCAAACTCCAATATAACATACACACAACTCCTATTATACACACTGTACTTAATCTGTATTTTTTGCATTTTTTTTGCTTAATTTAACTTAATACTTTTTTGCCCTGTAAGCTGCTGGTAACCTTAATTTCCTGAGGGAGTCTTCCCAAGGGATCAAAAAAGTACGGTACTGTCTAAGTCTAAGTGTGAGTCTAAGATTATTTAAGACTGGTAAAGGGGACAACGACAAACATTGGCCAAAGTTAAACAGCCTGAACAGTCCCAGTGTGAGCGGCTCCCACTGGCCGGGTGGGCAGAGCTGCCCGGTGCCTTAAAGCTTCACAGGGACCTGACGGGCCCTGGAAATAAAACAAAGATAAGAGCAGGGCCGTCCAGACCCCCTCCATCCCTCAGCGCAGCTTTTGTTTCCTCCTGCCCTCCCTCACATACTTGTTCTGGCTGGTGATAAGCGGGACAATGACAGCAGTAAGAGAGCAGGATAAAGGCTCTCCATGCAGACACTGAGTGATTGATTAGCCGGGCGGAAGGATGGTAGTTTCCCCATTTGCATCCCTGGAAAAGGACCCAAATCCTGGATTTCTGGAGGAGAGGAGTTGTACAGGTGGGAGGAGGGAGGCGTGTACCTGCGGTGACCGTGTCTCTGTCCTTCTGACTCTGCTCTTCGACGCTGGCTCGCTGCTGGATTTCGAACCGTCTGGAGAAGCCCTCCTTGGGCTTCCACAGCGACTGCAGCATGAGAGGCCTCTCGTTGTCACCCACAACTCTGAAGCACTCCCTCTTCCACTGGCTATCGGCCCCCGTCTGACCAATCACATCGCACAGCACGTAGTCGTTGGCGTCTTCTTTTTCCAGACAGTACCTGCACGACAAAAGGCAGAACTTCAGGAAGGAGGATTAGGGAGGTGGGGGATGGAAGGGAAGGGCTCCGTGATAGAGTTAACTTTTGGTTTTGGGCCTGAAAGTTATACTTTCCATTAGAGAAAGTCCAATGTAATCTCTTTCATTAGTTTTTCTTAGATTCTTAGTAATTTATTGGCCTTTATTTATTCTTCTCACTCTGTCATTAACACTTATTTTAGATCTGTATATATACATATTGTTACATGTGTATATATTTATTTAGATTTTAAATGAAATGTTGTGTATATATATATATATAAACATGTATATACTGTCTGGAGTTGGAAACAAAAATATTTTCCCTCTGTGATTATTAAAGTATTTCTGATTCTGATTCTTGATGTGCCTTTTAATTAATGGATTGTATTGACAAACCTCTGAGCTACTGTTTGCGTGTCTTGATGCAATGAACAAATGTTTGAATTACACTCCTTTCTTAATTTGGATAAACGTTAGCTTGTAAATGTGCCATGCGTCTGCAGAGACTTTGATTTAAGAGGTGGTATAGTCCGGCCCGGATCTAAACCCTGTTTTCAGCTCCATTTGCCGGCTCTCACCTCTCCAGAGCCTCCCTCACCAGCTCCTTTGCGCTGGACTGAGTGGTGGCCAGCACGCTCTTGTAGTGGGTCCCGTGACAGATGTCGCTGCCAAAGATCTTAAGGATCCCGGGGACAGACATTTGGCTGGACAGCTCGGCCGGGTCGTCTGAGGCCTGGAGGTCTCCGGCCAGGCTCCCGCCGCCTCTCGTCTGGCCCCGGTGGCTGCCGTCCCGTAGGTTGGGGCTGTGGTTGAACACAGTGGACAGCCTGTTGTTGTGGCGGCGGATTTTGCTCTTGGCTGGCTGGCGGACGCCCGCGCTTTCATTGGAGCGGACGGTGTTGTCTGATTTGTTGGACCTGGGTCAAGAGAGAAGTGAGAGTAATTACACACTCACATGCAGCTCACAGTAGGCTCCTGCTGACAGCCATTTAACCATGAAACCCGCATAAAAAACTAGAAAAACACACATAAAACAAAAGCCAAAGAAAAGAAAGTAGTTTTCCTATTTGTAGAACCCAAAAGGCAGAAAAATATCCCTAATCAAACGACAAATTAAATAGCCTAAAAACACAGCTATGACCTCTCATCAGCTCACACAAACACAACTTTTAGTTTAAATTGTTTTCCTTTTTGCCCTGCAATTTACAACCCAAAACATGTAATTTAGTGGAAAATAGCATGTGAAGGGAGAACTGTTTGATCTGCTGCTTAGCTGTTTCCTCCCCACTACTTACACAAAAAGAAAGCCTTATATGCTGAAACAAAGACGACAAAAGATTAACTTAAATACAGCTGAAATAGTAAGAATAACTTTCTAACTGTGCAGAGTTTTTTAAGCAAACAATAACATTTCTATTTGATTTTCTTTATATTAGATCATTCTGTTTTAAACTGACAAGATAATAATGATTAAAAAAGATAAACACTAAGACTATTGATGTTTTCTTTTTTTCCAAAAAAAACGTGGATGCAGGGATTTATGTGCCGAGAGAAAATTTGTGGTTTCCTTTACCAGAAGTTCACGTTCCAGTTTTGTCCCCGGCATTCAAGTTTTTGGTTCATCTCAGGTTTTGTGTTTTTGTTTTTTTATTAAACCAATAACCTCCAGTCTCCTGCCTGCACTTGCATCTGAAACACCTCTAATTGCATCCTGGACACACTCTCTCCAAAAATAACATTCTGGACAAAAAGTCAAAGCATTCTTAATGAAAAGAGGAAACTGGAGCCAGCTGTTTTGGTTTTAATCCTAAACTTGACTACTCCTGTTTTTAACCACACCTGAAGTGAAACTCGAGTTAGAAAACGTGTTTTTAATCGTAATTCCTTCAAACTTTGGGTAAACACATGGACACAAATATGCTGAACTGGTCTATATGTTTTCTACTTGTCTAAATTACACCACCAAGCAACTGTATTATTTGAATCTATATCACTGCCTGTAACTATATTGAGTGCTTTACACTTTAAGTTTGGTGTTCGTGTTTTAAAAATTGATCTAATCCGTTAGTAACCATCCACTAAGTCAAACTTACTGTAGAGATCCATTGCTGGGTTTCCTTCCTAGCTTGGCCAGGCGCCTCTTCGGGGAGCGGATGAGTAAACCCACGGGGAAGTTTAGGGTTTGTTTATTTACGTGGCTGCTTTTCTCCTCCGAAATCATTTTCTCTTTTCAGCCTTTACACAAACACGACGGGACTTCGCAGACAGCAGAGGTGACCACGACACGGCATCGTCCACTTCGCTCGCTAGCTAACCCAACGGGTGAGAAATGTCCGAGCTCTCCACGAGGAAAGTTCACCTTTAAACCGCTCCTAAACGCATCCCAGCGAGCAGAAGAAAGCCTTCCGGACGAAACCCACCCGTTAAACACAATTAGCTACCTTTCTACCAACTGTTAGCTCGGTGGGAAAAGTTCAAATCCCCCCTCAAAAGTTAAATGAAAAGCAACGGACTCCAACGTCTAAATCAGATGCCTTGAGGATAAAATCCCAAAAAAATCCAAACTTAAAAGAAAGGCCGTGTGGCAAAACGATGAGGAAGATACACTCTCGGACGCAGACTGTCCATTTCTGACAGGACGCAGCTGAAAATCCAGTGGAGCTCCTGCCTGGTCCATTCCGTGACCCGTTACCTCCGTTAAGGAGCGCGGAGCGGACTAAATGAATCAACCTGTCGCTGAGCAGAGCGCGAGCCACAGCGGAGCGACGTCACGCGCATGGCCGTTGAGTGGGCGGGGCTTAGCAAACACACAGTCGCCATGGCGCTGCTATACTTACGAGGACCTTCGTTGACATACCGTAATACATTTATATCTTCTTATCTTTTTATTCCACCAAAGCAAAATAGTGTCTAACTTAAAACCAAACTTTAATTGTATCTTAAACTGTCACATAAAATAAGTTTGAGCTTCTTATACAGAGGGTTTCCGTAACAAAGCCGCGAAACATTTGTCTTTACATCCATATGAGGACATTTCGAAGTTTTGTGGATCATCTTGGAACCGTTGGTTAGTAACCGGTAGAAAATGTTAACGTAAGACCCACAACCAGAAAATGTACTCTCAAAGCTACACTTTTGCTAAAAAAAAATTGATTTAATTGGCTGAGGAACACAGTTTGAGATTTAAAGATCAATGTTCAAGGTTTTACCAATCTTTAAGAAGTCCTGCTGCATACATAAATCTCTATAATTCAAATTTATCCAACTTAAAAATAAAGCAAAGCAATTGCAGCAATATATGTATGTTTGGTATTCCTGCCATATCCAGGAGTCCCATGTTAAACAATATTTTACTGTATTTGTGTTCTAAACTACATAGAACTAGCAAAAAACAGTCTGCAAACTTTCTTACAGCATAACAAATACACTATGCAATCATCTGTTTAAAAACAAACTAGTAGATTCACAGAAAAGCCAAATAAAAGGCAAAAAACCGGAATATTAAACTATTTCAATGCAATTTGGTGAAACCAAAACCAGTGTGAAGAGTGAAAAAATTTTCAGACACTTTCTGATCAAGAAATGATCAAGAAAAAACACAAACCTTGCCTTTTAAAATCATCTAAATTTACCAAAAACCTTTCTTGGAGGTTTGAATAGATATTGTCTTTTTTGGATGTGTTAGGATGAATCTAAGACCAACAGATTATGTACAATCTCCTTTTGGAAAAGAAAATACAGCCCCTAGTTGTTAAGAAGTTCCTCTTTTATCACAAAATCCCATCTCAACTGATACTTGAGTCCTCCAGGTGTGCCAGAATTAAGCTTCAGAATCACCATCTAGTTGGCAGAAAAGTGCTCCAATCCTGGAACAGAAGATCTTAATTTCTGCTCTGTTAATTCAATATAGTTAAAAAACATGGTGTAATCTATTTGGAAAATATATATGAAGTTCATAGGTTATCAGTTAAGACTATGTTAAGTCCATTTTCCTGATTATTTAGCATTACCCTCCACCAGCATTTCAGTCTGGATTAATAATAAATGCAAATTTAAGTGGAGTCTTAACATGTTGAAACATGTTTGAAGAACTGCTGAGTAATCAAATGCAGCGGTTCCTATGAATATGGAGGCATTTCCTCTTTCTTTTCCTAAATTTGGGGAACAGCTTATTGCAGCATGATAAACCCTTATGAACTATTCTTTTCTGCGTTCTGTATTTGATTCTTTTTTAAGGACTGTTTTCATGTTTTGTGCTTTTTCTAGCTCTGACCTTTCTTGTGGTTTTGATACCTTTGTATGTTGCAGGTTGTTCAGAGCCCTTTTTGTTTTCAGTGTTTTCCTTAGTTGATCTTTCTCTCTTAGGTTGTTTTCTTTTTCCAGTTTTTTTTTCCTGTTTCAACCATTTCCATCCATCTTCTCCTCAGCTGCCTTCTTGTCTGGTCGTCAAATCAACTCTCCTCACCTGTACCCATCATCCTCACCTGCTTCCCACTAATCACCTAATCATCACTATTTCTAATTTTATTCCCACCTGAAGGCAACCCAGGGCTAGAAAAGTTTTTTGTTGATCAGAATTCCTTCATACTTGGGCTAAACTGGAACTGTTTATGGCATTTCTGCTTTACTTTGTGCTACCAGACAGGTCTTCAGAGGGATGCTGCCCCCTGCTGGTCAGTGGAGGATTGTTAATTTATTTATGGTTATACGTCTTTTTTATTTATTTTTTTATTTTACTTTGGGCTGCTTCTGATGAATTATTAACCATGACAGCAGATAAAGTGTTTGTGTTACTTATATTTTTGGTTAATACCTCAACAGTTGGCCCTCAGATACACCTGCAGAGCTTCCTCATGGCCCCAAGGTATGCCCTCTCCATTTTATTATCTTATTTTAAGATAAGTATGTGTGGTGTGGGGTTGGGTGTGTGTGTGTGTGTGGGAGGGGGTGGGGGTGGGGGGTAGAGAGGCGGATGTGAGCCATCCACCTGCAGCTGCTCTGCACAGCGAGCGGTTTGGAGATTCAGGTCAGACTCAGATCTTCACTCTTTCCTGCAAACCGCCTCAGCTGACGAGCAGGAAGCCGCCATCTATCTGTCAGATTCCCTCAGAGTGGAGCGTGGGGGGATATTTGAGCAGGAGTCTTAAAGGGCACAACAAAACAAACCAGCTCTAAACAGAAGATGTTTGTGGAACTTATTTTCTCTCTTATTTGGTTCTTAACACGCCTTAAATCACCATTTAAAAATACAAAATCAATCTTTTTTTTT
>JABUIW010044443.1:0-11372 GCA_013363375.1 Menidia beryllina
CCGCCAGTGTCAACGCTTTTTTAAATGTTTCCATGAGAACGCTGCCTTAAAATGAAGGGGAACCTGTTTTTATACTATGCAACTAAAAATGAAGATGATGATGATGGATATCTCTATTATTATGGTTCTTTTTGCCTTTATTTTTTATCCTAATCAAACTTTTAAACGTGTTGCTCGGCGCTGAGCTGAATGTAATAATTAGCTCTGGTGGTGAACCAAAGATTTTTCGTAAACTTGATGCTCTCTGGGCAGAATCTGATGCTGGAGGTCAGTACAGAAAAGCTGTTTTACAACACTGACTGGACATTTTAAGAAAAACAAATGTACTTTTTATTACAGAGGAAATGCTCACCGTTCATCTCAGAGCTGAAGCTGTATTTCTATTTTTATTTTTATTTCTATTGTAGCATCTATCTGCTCCTGGACCTCTCGGGTTCCTACACCAGCACAAAACTAAGTTGGGGTTTTATTTTGATTAAACAAACCTGCTATGAGAAGAAACTTTTACGAATCTGGTTGAAATTGGTCATAAGTGATTATTTTATTAAATTTGACCGTCAAACTGTGACAGAATAGATTTGAATTGTTCCTCGGCTTGTCTCTATAAAGTTTTGTTCATAAATTGCTGCCTTGAAAATACATTTAGAGATTTACCACTATGTTGAATCGATTGATTTGTTCTGCATGAACATGAATTTTGATCACTGTGTCTCCAACACGACCAAAATAAATTAATCAATAGGTCCAATCGACAGGGTTTTAGCACTGCTCTTCTGATTACTGTTTTTGTATCTTTTTATACCTGTAAGATGTTTTTACTGCATTAAAGAAAGGTCTAAAAGATCACAATTTGTGTCTTTTTGTGTGCTTTTTTAATCTTTTTAATGCTTCATGTTTGTATTTCCATCCAGGAATGAAGCAAGAAGTTCGACAAGTTAGTTAAACTCAAATTGTTTGAGGAAACCGATTGCCTTAAATCATTTAATTTTATTTACTCAAACTATTTAAAATAAAAATATATTTGATTTGTGTCAAACTAACTAAATGATTTATCGTCACGCTAACTTGAGTAAATAAAGCTAATAGGACTAGTCCCGTTCCGTCAATATAACTTAAAAACATGAAGTACTTTTCACTCAAATGTTGAATTTCTCCAGATGTATTAAAATTGAATTGATATAATTTATCTGATTTAAGTAAGACTAACTTAATTCTGTCTTCTTTACACAAATGCTAATACTTGAGTTTAAGTTACTCAGTTTATTTCCACTAAAGAAAATTATTATGTATGACGTGACAACTTTTAACTCTGTGGTTGCTACTCAATTAATTTGAGGAAAACGATTGCCTTAAACCTTTTAATTGGCATTAAAACAATATAAACACACATGTTTGACACAACTTAAACTATTTATTTAGTTGAATGTTGAATAACATATCAACATTAAAACATTTCAATGACCACAGTTTCTGAAATAAATAAAGCATTAAACACTATGATAAAGTGTCAGAAACACTATGAAATTAAGATTCTTATAAAAATAAAATATATTTTTAAAGCTATTCCCATGTGACAATGAAGAGACACACATTCCAGTGAAAACAAACATCCTTTTCATCATTTATACAAAAAAAAAAACAATATTAGTCCAAAATTTCCTGCTGGATTAAAGGTTTTGGGCCAGTTCTTAGTTCAGGATTTAGGTTTCCAAAGGACAAAAGCTTTTTGAACTTCCCTTCGACTTGTGACCCAGATGTTAGTCAATATTTTGGAAGATGTTATAATAGTTAAATATATTGAAATGAGGCCTATCGAAGAAGCTGTAAGAGATAAGTTGTGACACATCGATATTATATTTAAAATAAATCAGAGGAATAATAAAGGTTCAATATAATGGTCTTAAGAGGACATCTTCCCTTCACTTAACTTTCCTTTTCTCAATTCTTGGTAGTTTTGTTCCAAATTGGCGCATTTTTACCTCGTCCATCCTTCTGATTCTGACCTGGAGATCCGTCGCAGCTCAAAGACGGGTGGAAACTAATCTGAATTCACTTCAAATGTTAAAGACATTAAAGAAAGTTAGCTGAAAGACACTGAAAAGACGACACTGATGTTTCAGATCAGAATGAAAATGACGCCATAAAATAATGTGGCTCTCTCTTTCAGTTAAAATCCTGACGACTCACCTCCCTTTCTTTCTCCAATGGGATGGAATCTGACTCTAGAAAGGGTTTTACACTCACCCTGTCAGTCAATGTCAAAGTCTGAGCTTTAATCTAATTTATTATGAAATTTAATTTAATTATGCACCTTTATGTACCTTTTCCTCCTTGTTTGCACCTTCTTTAATCACTAAACCGATGTGTGACCAGGGAATTTCTCCACTGTGAGATCAACAAAGCTTATCTTATCTAGTCTTATCCTATCTTATTTTATCTTATACTATCTTATCTTGTCTTGTCTTGTTTTATCTTGTCTTGTCTTGTCTTGTCTTGTTTTATCTTGTCTTGTCTTGTTTCATCTTATCTTATCCTATCTTATCTTATACTATCTTATCTTGTCTTGTTTTATTTTATTTTATCTTGTCTTGTTTTATCTTATCTTATCCTATCTTATTTTATACTATCTTATCTTCTCTTGTTTTATTTTATTTTATCTTGTCTTGTTTTATCTTATCCTATCTTATACTATCTTATCTTGTCTTGTTTTCTTTTTATTTTATCTTGTCTTGTTTTAACTTATCTTATCTTGTCTTGTTTTATCTTATCTTATCTTGTCTTGTTTTATCTTATCTTGTCTTCTTTTATCTCATCTTATCTTGTCTTGTTTTATCTTATCTTATCCTATCTTATTTTGTCTTGTTTTATTGTATTTTATCTTGTCTTGTTTTAACTTATCTCATCTTATCTTGTCTTGTTTTATCTTATCTTATCTTGTCTTGTTTTAACTTATCTTATCTTGTCTTGTTTTATCTCATCTTATCTTGTCTTGTTTTATCTTATCTTATCTTATCTTATCTTGTCTTGTCTTGTTTTATCTCATCTTATCTTGTCTTGTCTTGTCTTTTCTTTTCTTTTCTTGTCTTATTTTAATCCGTTTTCTTTTCTGGGGTTGTTTTGTGTGGGAGTCTCTGACCTCCGCTGACCCGTTGTTTTGACTGCTGGCTGACCTGCTGGTGAGCTTCTGCTTTGCATTTATTATCAAACCAGAACCTGTTTCCTGTTTTTCCTCCCGGGACACGCCCACCGCCACCAATATGACGAATTAAATATGACCCTCCGCTTATATTTACCATTACTGAGAAGTTCACTTCTGTTTGGAGAGGGGCAAAACTGCTTTGTTAATCAAAATAAAGAAGACATGTTGGATTTCTATATTACAAAGTTCCCTTTTCTTTATTTTTTTAATCAGGACACTGAACACCATGCTGTTATAACAAGTTATTCCCTCCTTTTAGGTACAGGAATGCTATCTAAAACCTGTAAATCTGTTATCTTTGGCTGTAATTTAGACAAATAATTTGTATTTAACACAGGATGGCAGTGACATAAATGCCTAATGATTCTTTTTTAAAAATCTTATTGGATATTTGAATGTCTTGAGTCGAGTTTAAATCTCTTTTCTGGGCTTGAAGGACTCAGAGGTTGAATTTAAGTCTCCAAACAAAAACATTTCCATTCCTCCCATACAATAATTCATAGTGACTACACTAAAAATAAGAGAAAAAGCAACCAACTTTGAAAAGCCTTGAGAAAGCCCCGGAGAGCTGTTTCTCAGGACCACTTTAAAAGAATCTAAGGGCGTCAAATTGGTGAAAAAATAGTGCTGGCTGGGGACTTTTGCTCAGAGCTTTAAATACATACCGTGTGTATTTAAATATGCTGAATTGTGTTGTTGGTGTTTCACGTGTGACCAAATGGAAAACCTCTTTTAAGAATGTGAGTTATCTGAGCTTTCATTTTCACCTTTTGAATCCTGTTTTGCTCCTGATGAGTGCTGGAATAAAAATAAAAGAACATATGTGAATGCATTTCCAAATGGCTGCTCATTAGAAAGTATTTCCATTATGGGACCTTCCTACTGTCATGAAAGGTTGTTTAAATTAACCCTGATAGACTTAGACTTGTACTTTATTGATCCCTTGGGAAGACTCCCTCAGGAAATTAAAGGTTAAGGTTAAATTCCATTCCATTCCATTCCATAAAAAAACAAAGACAAAAAGGCAAATTTTGCTTCTTCTTTGGTGGTGTTCAAGAATCTTTGAACTGTGAAGCACGTGGAGCTAAAACTGCATAAAGGTAGCGTATGCAGCTTAACTTTTTCTAAAAGAAACTGAAAAAAAGTTGAATTTCCAAGTACAAACGGCACTTTTCGCTGTACTGTATTGATGTTCCTCAAACCTTCAGCAGAACATTGCTGACTAAGAAGCGTTGTGCCGGGTTGAAACATGCTATTAGAAATGCTGAGTGTCAGGAACTTTCCTCATTTGTCACATGACCTCAAAACCGCTGAGGTCCAAAAAAACAAAAACAAAAAAACAACCCAAACAATCCTGACAATAAAATATAAGCAAAAAAGCATAAACCTTCTCCATGACCTGAGCCCCCATCGACTCAGGGTGTGTTTCAGTTGTTTTGGGTCTAGATGGGAAGAATGATTTCTTTCAGAATAGTATAAAAAAATACATCTGATATATGTCACTTTTGTTTTAGGTAACACTTTAAATGTGACAAGTTTCTGGGCTTTAAATGACTGGGTGTCCAAACTTGGACATGTCTTTTGATTATATGTGTGTCCTGTATGACAGGTGAGTTCTTAAAAAGTCAGAAAACAAATGAGGAGAGAACACTCACAACATGTATGGATCATTAATTGTTTAAGATGGAAAATGTGGTCATAAAATTGTCTTAATATTTGCATTGGAACTAAAAAATCTCAGGCATACTTTTTTTTTTTAAATTTTAAAAATTTCGGTATTCAATTAGAAAATCCTTGATTTATTTGCATACCCTTTTCTTTAACATTTTAGGCCACAAAGAGGGCGTTTTACACTCAAAATAATAATTTTTTGACTGTGATTAAAATAAAAATGACACGTTTGCTGCCCTCTTGCGACCGTAGGAGTTCCTCCAACCGGCACTACGGTGTGGCCTTTACTGCGCACAAAAAGACGGATATTTTAGCTTTCATATGGGAAACTACTCTTTTCCTGCATTTCGGAAGGCACCTAACATCCCTTCTTCCTATGGGGTTTATTTGAAAAGAATGCAGTTGATTTTTAAGAATTTGCATTTGTATATTTGCGTTTCCAGACGCAACATATTACAAAAAATATCCGAGTTATTGAAGTCACTTCAGAGGTAGTACTCTGATTTCCCGTGGACAATGAATGCGTCGTCAGGTCCATTCTGCCTTACATTGTTAACGTTGATTTCTGCGGTCCGAGCCAGCGTTTTGTCTTCCGCGAGCCCAAACCGCCCGCAAAACGGATGAAATATCGGCTTCTTTTGGCAGCGGGGCTCACACCGGCGTACCGTAAGCTACTTTACCGCGTCTCCCTACACCACTTACCTCCGTTTCGGGGAACCGTCAAAAAAGGGTACGGGTGACCACAAAAACACACCAGCTAACGTTTACGTTCACGTTAACAGCCGGCAGTTGAATCGAACGTTACCGGGGCGGCGCGTGAGGACCGTTAAAAAGCAGTTACCAACGGTTTGGAATTCGAATTAGCTGTATCTTTAGAGTTTTTTATTATTATTTTTTTTAAACAAAGTTTTTCTTATTTTTTCCTTCGACGTTAGGCACCTGTCTGTGTGTTCCCGGGTCGTTATTTTAGGTTCTGATATGACTTTACGGAGCACCCCCCCCCCCGGAGGAGGAGGAGTAGCTTAGCGTGTTTCCCATGGCTACGCCAAGCTTTCAGGGGGCAGTTTGCATTCCTATCCCGGAGCTGGTGACATATTTCGCTTCCATTTGCATTGGATTTAAAACCGACAGCCAACTTGGGTCGATACCACCCCCTCCAACACCTCCACTCCTCCTCCCCACCCCGTAAAAAATAGGTGAGTGTAGGGACAGTGAGGGAAAACCAGCCCGGGGAGTCGTGACGTCGCCCTGGAAGTGCAGGTTCCCCCCCTTTACGGTTAATTTTTTGGGCTCCTTTTGTTGACTAAACGGCCACATTTTAAACAGTTTAAAAAAAAACAACGTTTTTTTTTTTTAGCTAAATAGTTCAATAATGGTCCAACGGTTTTGCCTCTCGCCCCCTTTGTGACCCCCCCGGCAGCCCGGGCATGAGGCGGGCCGGTGGCCGCTACCCTTCCCGGACCCGGAGGCTGCTGGTAGGGATGGTGCCGCTGTGAGGAGCCCGGAGCCCGGACCAACATGACCGCTTTCAACCCGGAAAATGTCGAGGAATCGTACGAGATTGGAGACGAGCTGGGGAGGTAAGTTTCAGGAGAGGGGAGCTGGTTTTGTTTGGCGTGCGTGTGAAGAACTTCCCCCCCCTTTTTTTGTCGTTTGGATGAAAGCTGGACGCGTATTTTTGGGGGGGTTTGGACGTGGAGAAATGCCTCATCCAGATCATAAAATGCGCAGATAATACAGATGTGTATCCTCCCAATGCAGTGTGCTGGTCGTGCATGTGCAAACCGGGTGCGTGCGTGTTTTAAATAAGGATGCATGCATGTGAATTGTGTCAGGGGATGGTTAGACATGCATCCCCCACCGTGAGCATCTGATAGGCTTTGATTAATGCTCCCCATAATGCGTTGTTGTCAATGATGGAGAGCTTAATATTGCCTTCTTTTTCTGGAGATTTACTGCAGACATACGGACTGATACCATCTCTGCATCACTTTGCTGCACAGCCTGCTCACAGACACCCGAAACGAACATTGCAAAGAGTCTGATCCGTTCACCTGGCCTCCAAATTTCCCCAGATGCTTAAATGATGAGCTCTGAGACGGACTGGAGGGGCAAATGACAAATGATTAGTGTCCCGTTACACATTGGAATCACTGTCGAAACACATGGCCTCATTTTTTTTGTAATTAAAGCCCAGCGTGTCGCTTTGTTATTAATAAAAAAAAAAGAAGAAACGACACCTAATAAAACTGATAGTGATGAGTAAAGCCAGAGTGGATTATAAGGTTCCTTCTCAGAAGCCTGGAAGTGGATCTCTGTCACTGTCTGGTTATTAAAATGACACGTACAGCCATGGTTGTTTGTATTAATCAACCTGTTGTTCTCTGCTCTACTGGCCCCTCTCTGGCAAGCTGCTTCTCTATTTTACATTCACCTTCACGCACAAGTGGGGGGGGGCAGAGTCAAGCCAAGCCAGGCCAGCTCTCACTGCCTCACCAGGCTGCTCCTGTAAGGGAGACGACCGGCCAGCTTTACGTAATGGGATTGGATTTCTACCTTTGTGAGTGTGATAGTCTTAGCTGGGCATTGCTCCAGCTCCCGGATCTGATCTCTGCTGAGGAGAATGCAAACTTCAACTCATGGTCTCTGCCAGCCAAAGACCAATGTTGGAAATCCAAGCATAGGCAGACAGCGGACGGCCTAATATACACCCACAGTGTCGTTATTTATTTAACAGCCGCTAATCCAAAATGGAAAAAAGCCCCAGACGTGTATGTGGGCTTGGTAAATCCACCCTGTTTCCGTGGGAATGAACGGGCGGGGCTCGGGTGGTTGAAATAGACTTTATTCATCTGTCATCAGCAGGTGTGAGCACATCTGTTGGCAGAGGCTTCAGAAATGGTCTCACCGGAACAGTTTTAGGTGCGTTAACAGTTCCTAACCCATCACGCCACAGAGAGAGGGATTATTCACAAGTGGGGAAGATTCGGTGCTGTTTATAATCCTCTCGTGTGCGGATGTCCCAGCAAATTTACTCAAGAGTCGAACCGTAATACTCAGAGAAACTGTGACAAAACCAAAGAGCTGCTCATCAGACTTCCTGGTAAATGTTAATGAGTTATAAAAAGACCGAGCATGGCTTGTTCGGACGGGTTGCAGGATGACGCCTGTAGAGTAGAACCTCTGCATACAAATTTAAATTGTTCTGGGACCGACTTTGTATGTTAAAATATTGGTATGTTGGTTAAAATATTCTCATCAGACTGTAATCACTGTAATTCGTAGAGTTCGCTCCAAAAACCGCTGATAACTCTTTAATAAATACTGCAGATTATTACACATAGCAATAAAACAAATGACTTATAGAAGAGAGATGTAAAAGAAAGATATTATAAAGAAATAATCAATAAAAAGGGGTTTTTATTGGCACTTTACCTCAGAGACTGAGATACAGGACGAACCCTAACTTACTCTGACTTTCACTACCTGAACTTTAAACTAACTTAGCTTATTTGTATATAAATATATATATATATATATATGATATTTCAGATATATTTTAGATATATTTTCCTATGACTTCCATGTCATACATCAGTTTTCGAGTCGAATCAAATTTCACTTTGTATGTTGGAAAATTCGTATCTTTAGGCATCGTAAGCAGAGGTTCTGCTGTACGTGAAAAAGAACAGGCAGCATGGCTTTGGTTTGTAAGATTACATCCAGAAAAACGGGACTCCTGGAGCAGCTTTTTGTTGGACATGCGAAGCCCCCGGAGGGGAAGTTTGGGCCTGGATAACGACCAGCCCTGAGTCCACCGTGGAGCAGAGCAGCGATCCTGAGCAGATCTCTCACAGATTGTTGGAAGAAAACAATCAGTGTTGCAACGGCGCTGTCAAAGTCCAGCCAGAGCTTCACGCTACTACAGCCAGAGGCTGTTAATCTAAGGCTGTTTTTATCTCATTTTAGAGTTGATAAGAACACGATTTTTTCCCCGCTTTATCTCTTTTTTTGTTTTTGTTTTAACGGCTTGATCTGTGGGACACTGGCAGTGGAGAAGACAGTTTTGCTCATATATGTGGCACCATAATCTTTTTTTTAAATTTTTTATTTATTTGAATAGGGACAAAGCACATTAATGAACATCAGTCAAAAACAAATGTAAATATGCCGGATTATAGCTACAAAGCTAATTTTCACCCGTAGTCACTAGGCAGGCAAATGCATAAGAAAGAACATATAATATACAATATAAGCATCACAAGTAAATGTTAAGATTTTAGTGGTCACATGACTGGTTTGCTTTCATCCATAATTTGAGTTGAGCTCTAAAGCTGATCAGTGTGTCTTCAATAGTTATGAGCAGTTTCTGATAGTTTTAATATTGTTTTCCGAGGAAAGGAAAGCTCTCGGACACCTGGAAGAAGGATCTGTAAAGACGTGTTCTTTTGTGTGATACCTTAAAAGTGCAAACTCAGTAAATCCTTGGTGCCTGCAGCTGGACCGACTCAGCTTCAGTCTCACCAACACATTTCTACCCAGAAGCATGCAGAGTTAGATTCTAGCCCACTTGAACTTTCCTTATCCCACTGAGAGGTAAAATGATGTCACAGCAACCTGTCTGAAACCTCAGGAATGCTTTGGTACTTTCTGTCCCCTCACAAACGCGAATGACGTAGCTCGAAAACACACTTTCTGTCACGTAGATTCACGCTGTGAGTACAAATTTCCCCTGAAGTAACCATAAGTTTGCTGTAACCTTTCGGGTCGGTCCAGCGTAAAGCCGAGCACGAGTGGATTCAGACAAAGCTTTGATCCGGTCTCGGATCAAGGCCCATTCGATGAGCCAAAATGGGGAAATGGGAAATCATCAAGGTAGCCAAAGTGACTCCATCCTGCCACAATCCTGTCTATTAAAGGGGACATATTGTGCAAAACCAAGTTTTTAATCATTTGATTGTGTACATTTGGGACTGTGGAGGGCCTATCAGCAGGCAAAGGGTGAAAAAAAATGACTCGGTCATGTTTTTGTGGGCTGCCTCAGTCTGAATCCAGGAGATAAATCAGGAGGTTTCAGGAGTGGGTAGTTTCTGACGTCATTAGCTCTAGCTCATTATAATATTCCAGCCTTTCACCTGCATGTTGCCCCCCACCTCAGTTTACTCCGCCTATCTGTGGCAGACGTCATGGTAGCGTGAGCGTTAGCATGGTAGCGTGAGCATGGTAGCATTAGCATGGTAGCGTTAGCGTGCCGACGTGGGCACACCTCCCTGAAGAAGTGGGCGGATTGCCTGTGTCTCATTTGCATTTAAAGAGACAGGCACTCCAAAGCGAGCGCTCTGAACGGGGCTGTTTTGGCAGGGGGACTGAACTGCTATTGGGCTTCATCCATATGGGATTCTGACCAAAGCTTGTCACAGACATTACATTATGACACCAGGGAACTAGCTTAACTTGTTGAAATAGGGTATAATATGACTCCTTTAAGGAGGCGGGCGGCAGTATGCTCGCAGTATAACGAGGAGGAACCTGTGAGGGGGGAGATCCAGTTGTAGAAGCAAGAACAGGTAGCCAAAAATAATGTTTTTTTATTTTTTCCCACCCTTCAGCTGCATTTATAGTTAAAGTGAATCTTTTTACTAATTTTCTCAAAGTGGAATTGTCTGGAAACTGTTCGTTTAACATGTAGGTGCAGAACAGGAACATTTTTCTACACGCAGAAGGAACTCGGTTGGAGCAGAAACTGTTAGAAGTGAGAACTGAAGTGTCATTCAAAGTGAGTGCTGTCATGGGGGGGGGGGGTTAGCTGCTGAGCCCCCGGACGGTGAGAGCGGTCAGTTTTATCCCTTTGAATTCTGCTCTTTAGGTCTGTGTTCTGCCCGTCTGGTGAAGCGACCCCGTTTCCCCCAAACCCCCGTTTGAAGCACCGGCTCCATCTTTCCCGGTCGGCTCTCTGATTGTATCACAAATTGGCAAGAAATTCTCCCTTCATGCCTCAGATCAGCGGGGAGTAACTGGAGATATCACGGCTCCTGGGGTCTCAAAGGATCTGCCACTCGATGCCTCCTCAAAGTGGTGATTAGGTGGAGGGTGAAGTGTTGTTGTAGCCTTTAAAGGTTTAATGGTGGTGGCTCAATATGTGGCTGTTAGACAGGAAGCATGAAAACACACGGTTCCTGTTCAGGCCTTTGAGTTTGTTCTATCCAGTAGTTGTTTAATCTGGATTGTGCTCTGCAGCTTGAGCATCAAACAGTCTCTGGTTTTGGCTTTCCAAAAAAAAAAGAGAATATTTGGCTTAATCAGATTCATGTCTTGGTTTGAGGTGCATTTTTTGCTCTATTTATCATAAAATTAATGGAGGGATGAATTGATTAAGCAGTAGCAAACTTCCGTTGTTATAAAAGGAAGCAATTTAAGACCAATTTATTCTTATAGATAGATAGATAGATAGATAGATAGATAGATAGATAGATAGATAGATAGATAGATAGATAGATAGATA
>JABUIW010044445.1:0-12878 GCA_013363375.1 Menidia beryllina
AGACAGAGATGACTGAGGGCAACATGCTGTCGGGGCAGAGGGAGGATACCCAGTGACCCGCCACACACCTCCAGCCAGACCACTCAGACCCAAATCCCACTCCCACTCTGACTCATTCTCCTGACCTGCTCCTCCTCCTCCTCACTCCCAAACCGTTCATATTTTTTATATTCTTCATTTTTAAACGTTTTTAACAGTATCAAACATATAAACACACGCATTAACATATATGGGAAGCATGCCAATATTCACAAGACAAGGTTTTAACCCTTTAAAGCCTGATCCAAGAAAAATAGGAAGAATATTGGATTTTTTTTTAGTCTAAGTAAAAAAACTGAAATAATTTTGATCAAATCAGCGTGCAATAAGTCAAAAATATATTTGGATGTAGTCTTCTACTGGCTGTTATCAGGTATATCTGAATGTGTACAACAGGGGTTTGAGCAAAGCTTTTACCACTGAATGATGCAAAAAGTCTCAGATCCAAAAGACTCCAGAAACTGTATTTATCAGATATGACACATTTGGCATTATAGGGTTAAGTACAGAAACGTATCGCTCATACAAAATCTGACCGTAAAGGTTTTATGTACCAAATACATTATTAACATGTTCACATATCTGTGCCCAATAATTCGTTTTAACTTGACATTAACAAAAAATATGGAAGTGGTTGGCACCAGTGACCCCACATAGTCTCCAACATCTTTGAAGTGTTTTAAAACCATTACAGCAGGATGGCAAATCCCCACATATCAGGGTGGGAATCACTTCTCAGAAACAGAAAAATCCTGAAATCATGGAAAGAGTTGCTTCACTGTGGTACTTTCAGTATGAATAGAAGGTGATTTATGGCAGTAAGATCATATCCGCTGCTCGTTTAGAGTCAGACGCTCGGTTGTTTTAATTTCCGTTGACCTAGATGTGCAATAAAACATGATGACCAGTCATGTTCTATTAATCTAAAACCTTTTGTACACTTTATTCCTAATTGGCTTGTTTGTTTGTGACAATCAGGATATGACTGGATTTTATATTAAGACCAATGAAAGCAGATTTAGTTTTGGGTGAAAACTCTCGAGTCTCTTCACGTTTCAGGGAAGAATCTGTCTTAGATTTGATGAAATGTGAGACACAGTGGAGATGATGAGCTCCAGGAGCAGATTCTCCCAAAGGAAAATGCACAATAGTTGAGCTTATTGATAATTCATAGAAGGACGCCTGCAGATCCTCGCTGCAGCCCTGGGGCTGCGTCTCATGTTCAGCCGTGTTTGGATAGTTTCTGCTCTCCTCTGGTAGAAAACCTCTGGAGACACGGGGGGGAAATCAAAGCACGAGCATGTATGGAATCGAGGTTTATTCACTCCCGGTTTCCCATCATGGAAATTTACAAGATCTGCAGGATGTTGACAGCACCATGTGACCAGAAACAGGTGGTACCCTCATTTCTATTCTGGGAATAGAGAATTTAGGCATGCACGCTTGTCAGCCAACTCCATTAACAGAGGGACCCAGTTTTCAGCACTGTGTGTCCATTAGTTTGCATTTTATAATTGATTTCTGCAATTATGTGTCATAATAAACAAATACACTGACATTTTGTTGTTTCAGAGGGAGGGGGACACCTTTTTAAGCCAAAATGATCAGAATCCCATTCATATTCCTTTCCATTATAGATTTTTTAACACTCTTTTTAAAGTGTAAACCTAGCTCCTACTTGCAATAGGGATTTCAGATGGACAGTCTTTATCTTATCCGTGTTTCTGCATCATGTCAGCCTGTTCAGTCTCACTCTGGACCAAATGTTTGGCTTCAGACCTGCCACAGAGTTCACGCTCCGGACCCAGCAAGCTGAATTAAACCAGAGACGGCAGCAGAGCGCAGGCTGTAAACAGCTCCGTTCAGCTGTTTTTTTGTCAAGCATCTCTTTTGTGCTAACTTTTTTGTGTCTCTGCAAGCTAGATTTATTTACAGGGGTATGGGGAAGGGAAGCAGGTTAGCTTAACCCTTTCATGCATGAATTATGATAATTTCAGTCAGGATTTTTTTCAGTGTTTTTTAAAACATTATAAAAAAGTATTATTTTTGGGGGGGAAACTGTGTTCATTCATGGATAAAATGTCTTACTAATAAAATACTGTATGTTAACATATTTTGACATTTGTTAACACAATGCATGAACACATAACTTGGCATGTAAGTCTCCTCCTATCCAAATATTCAGTACTATCTCATCGCTTTTCTCACTCCAGCTCATTGATTAATTTGAGTCTTTCTCAGCTTTAACAGTAGACTATTGTGGACATTTTAAAAAATGTTTAATGCATCATGCTCCAGTGTTCATTTCATATATAAAAACCCATGAACACACAAGAAAATGGCTTTTAAATAGCTGTCCACTCTAGTGACCTCTATGCATGAAAGGGTTAATAGTGACGGATCGAACAAAAAACAAGCGATATTTTGCAAACCGAGCAGGTAAAATCTCCGACTTCTGAAAGAATTTTAATGAGGTCAAATGCATATGGTACAGAGATAGCAGCCAAGTTGTGGAACTAAAGTGTTAACCCCCCCCCCGGCCATCCATCCCTCGTCCCTTCTCTCCTGGCAGTGTTGTGGCCTGGAGGCAGAGCTCCCACACAACAGACGGGGCCCGCTCCTCACAGCCTGCAGGGTGGAGCTGTCTCACTGTAACGGCACTGCCAGGACCTCCGAGAGTCAAATCACTGTCGCAGGAAGCTGCTGTTTCCCCATTTTTGTAGAAATTAGCAAGGATTTCGTGTAGGGAGGAGTAGCCTGAAGGCAGCACGGGGACGCCGGCAGTCCAGACGGGATCGTTTTCACACTCTGGAAATAACAGGAAAATGAGAATGTGGTGCATAATTAATCCCACCCAAGATTTTTGGTTATATTTTGGCATTGCATCACTGTCTTCTTCAAAGGACTTCTGTGCTCTCTTTGGCTTTGTCTACCACCATCAGCACATGTAATGCACACAGATAATGAGAGGCAACTGATTTAAATTCTCCCCCCTGGAAATGATCAGCACGTAGGTTCACTGAGTTTAATGTTTTAACAGCTAAATAAATTAAACAAGTTCTGTATTGAGTCCAGGCCTTTCAAAATCCTCAAAGCACATTTCTCGCCCACATGTGAACAAACAATGTTATTTAAAATTCAGAAGAAGCTTCATTGCTTAAACAAATAACCAAACAAGATTGGCTCAAATTATTATTCTATAAACAAAAAACAGTTTTTCAGTCAGTCGACATTTGTGGGCTTTTATGGACATCTTCTTTTCTCCTTAATATTAAGAAAATGTCATGTGTATGGCTGTACATGAATGGGTTTCACACACTTTAAGGACAGTAATGTCAATCAAACTAACCTTATTATCTCAAAGCAACAAGTCCAAATTTGTTTGGATTTCTTAGACTATGATAGCCATTTTAAAAGTGTAGTTTATAGGCTTTGTGTTTGTTTTTTTAAGATTTAAAAACATTTTTCATAACCATTAACTTTGGGAAAATTCGCCCTTCATCACTTGGCTATGCCAGATTTCAGCACTTAACTGTTTGCTACGCGAGATTTCAATACTTAACTGTTTTCTACGCGAGATTTCACCAACTTAACCATTGCTACGCGAAATTTCACCAATTTAACTGTTGCTACGCGAGATTTCACCAATTAACTGTTTTCTATGCGAGATTTCACTACTTGACTGTTTGCTACGCGAGATTTGACCAATTAACTGTTTTCTACGCGAGATTTCAATACTTGACTGTTGCTTCGCGAGATTTTACCAATTAACTGTTAGCTACGCGAGATTTCACCATCTCAACCGTTTGCTCCGCGAGATTTCCCTGCAGTAGCCGTTGGAATTCTGGTAACAGTTTGCTTTTCATATTTTCTTTTTCATTAGAAAACGTCCATAGTTAATTTTCGATGTATTTTTGATCTATTCTGTTTCTTTAAAACAATGTTTTATATTGTTATTACAATGGCGTCGCCCTCACGGTGGAGCAGTCCGGGTTGCGGTGTGGGGGAGGCAGGGAGGGAGACGGGGGGGAGGAGTCGCTGCCATTGGCTCCTCCGACCGTATAAAAGCAGGAAAATGCCTTCTGCCGGCAGAGAGCAGGCGGAGACACAGAGCAGCTGGACCTACGACACAGAGAGGAGGCTCCGCATCCCGCATACCCACCCACCAAATCACCCACCCACCCGGGACAGCAGGAGCCGCTTTTAGGACCCCCATTCTCTACGGAAATCAATGAAGGAGCGACGCTCGTGCCATAAGTCCTCTCTGAAGTCCAGCATGGATCCCGGGCAGAGTGTGAAGTGTAAGATCGTGGTGGTGGGGGACAGCCAGTGCGGGAAGACCGCGCTGCTGCACGTGTTCGCCAAGGACTGCTTCCCAGAGGTGAGGCAGAAAAAGAGGATGACCTCTGCGTGGACGTGCATGCATGTGTGAGCAGAACAGAGCCAGATCCCGGTTCTGGAGTCCAGATCCCGGTTCTGGAGCCCGGATCCGTCCGGGTTTCCCTCTCTAACAGTCCCTCTGCATGTCTCCCCCCAGAGCTACGTCCCCACGGTGTTTGAAAACTACACGGCCAGTTTTGAAATCGACACCCAGAGGATTGAGCTCAGCCTGTGGGACACCTCAGGTAACCTGCCCTCCATCATCAGCCCACCTAGTGGGCCTCTGGACCATTAGTGAACCCTGTTTGTTAAGTTTGGGTGGGTAAAAGTCCCCCATCTGTAGCTGGTGGTTTCCTAAAAAATGTCTGAAGGGTTTTGGGCTGGAGTTTTCCCTTTGGTCCAGGCCGTCTGACCTGTTTGAATCGTTGCTGCTGGGTTAATCCTGTCTGGACTGGAGGTGCTGCTCCCCCAGATTAGCAGAGGAGAAAGGGCTCACGTTCACCTGCGTGTTCACATGAGGGATTAGGAGTGTAGAAATCCTTCAGAGGACCCAGTTTAATTCACAAATTACTTCCAGCTGAGAAAAGCCGAAGCCTAAACCGGAAACTAATCATAATATGCTGAATACTGCTACATCTGGCATTCCTCCTCCTCCCTTTTCTTTTTTTTTCTGTAGGGAGGTTGTGCAACTCTGGTTCTTCTGCCTTTAATCGCTTTGGTTAGACTTTGTGTTCAGGGTCCAAAGCAGCTGCCTGCCCCCCCCCCCCCCCTCCCGTTTGTGTGAGTGTGTAAACAAACCGCTTTTACATCCATCAATGCCGGAGCAGTGAATAGCACGCCGGCGAGGTGTGCTGAGGCCGTGGGGGAAGCCGGCGGACAGCTGTTGTGCTTCCTGGTCTGGAATTTTTTTTAACCATCTCTGAGAAACTTTCTGGTCTGTTCAAACCCGCCTGGAACATTTTCCCCTGATTTTTTTAGTCTGATTTGGACCTCTCAGTGGGTGTGAATGGATCTAGATAGGCCTGAGAACACCAGGGATGGGCAGCTCTGGCTGAGCATCCCTCCCCCTCTCCGGTCTGAGTCGTGTGGAAGTGGAAAGGCGGAGAAATGAAACCCGGCCGGAGTGAGAATTCTGCTTTATTGCTCTGTGTTGGCCGCCCGCCCTGAGCCATTTTTCTGTCTCTCCGCTTCATAAAACAGAGCTGGAAGAAGGAGTGGTATGTTTCCTATTAGATCAGTGCATTCAGATGGAGCCAGACCCCCCCCCCCCCCCCACCCCCACATCCTCCACCCAGAGTCCTACCCCCCACCCGGCACTCACAGGCACCCTGGGACAGATTGATACAGCTTTCAGCTCCACTGGTCCCTTTGTAGAGGCCCCCACCAGCCACAGCCAATCCGATCGATCCCCCACCTCCTGAGGTGTGCTGGGAGAGAGAGAGGGTGGTGGTTGGGGGGTGGGTTTCCTTGTGAGATCCAGTCTTTCTCTTGGACAAAGACTGAAGCGGCCCAAACACACCTCCACAGGCGGAGGTGGTCTTTGTTCTGTGGTGATGAGTGGCTTAATGAGCCGCCCGGAGTGTGAGCACCAGGCTGTAACAGGCATGCTGATGGCTGTAATTTGGGTCATTAAGGTAAATGCCTGCCGGTCGTACAACCCTCCATTTGCCCCCCCACCCCACCTCCCTGCTCGTCTGCTTTCCAGGCTCTGGGTGAGGTCCTCTGCCTTTGAAGCTTCCTTTTCTCTCGCCGGCAGAGGAAGCGGTAAACATTGTGTCTGTCTCCAGAAACAAGCCTTCATCTCATCTCAAATTCCAGAGGACCACACCGGTCTGAAAACACAGTTTTTAAGGCCTCACAGAAGCCGGAGACGGGTCGTGTTTAAAAACGGCCACACAAAGTGACCGCTTTGCCGTTTTTAGATGACCCAAAAATCAGCCTGTGCACATTGTCACACCTCTGCTGGGATAATTGTTATTATCACCATGAAGTCTCCTGGCCTGACCCAGCTGAGCCGTCCATGTTTTATCGGGAGAGGAAATCTGAGTTCCAGGATGTGTGACGGAGCTAAATCAGAAAACCGGAGAAAAGCGGTGTGGTCAGAGTGAGGGAAAAGCCTCTTCCTGGTGTGACGTGATCGCGCCTCCTGTGGCGTCCAGCCAGCGTCACAGAGCTCTCCAGACTTTCTGTTTGGCCCTGAAGGCACCACAGAAACGTCAACCGTGCTCATGATCCAGCTCAGGGGGAAACAAACGCAGCGTTTTAACTTGGTGTGTGGATGAAAATGGGAGTTAACTTTGGATTTTGTTTGATGATGGAGTTTTCTATCCTACCTGTCTGAATCTATGGGCCTGTTTAACCTCCTCCCCTACCAAATATCTCAGTTTTTAAAACACAAGCTGAGCTACTCTGGATCAGAAACTCCTGTTTTACCAAGAACTTTGAAACATTTGAGTGTCTTAAGTTGAACAAAATGAAGACCTCCATCCAAACACTGTCTTTATCAGATGACATTGCATTTGTGAAATCTGACTAATGTTGAGTTTTCTTTGGTATTTATCAGTTTCTTGTTGGAACTTACTGAAAAGTCTGATAAGACAAGCAGAAAATGGAAACGCAGGGTTTTTTTGGATAAAAAGTTTATCAGAGCACAGCGTGTAGGAGGGAAGAAGTCATGATTCCAGGTTTAAAGACTATTGAACTGTTGTTAAAATGTTTCTTGTAACTTGGTGAATCACTGGGTATGTATTTGTTAATTCAGGCTTTCTTAGGTCTCTGAATGTTTCAGCTGATGTGGATCATTACAGTCATTAATCATGTTTATATACTTGGCTCTAGTCTTTATTTTGGTGCTTGCTTTGTGGAATGTTTGGCCAGCTGTTTGCTCTGAAACCAAATGGTTGTGACGCCTGGCATGAGGCCGCGTTAGAGGCCACGCCCACGTGGTCAGACGGGCCGGGGGCAGCCAGAGGTGGGGGGGCCGCCCTCACTCTTATATAGGAGCCATTGTTTATATTACAGTGTTGAGGAAAGCAGCTTTAAAATGGCTGTTTTTTTCCGCTCCGTCAATCAGCAAATGGCCTCATCCTAATCTCGGGCTCAGGGGATTGCTGCAAACGGCTTCTGCTCCTCGCACATCCCAAATATTCACGCTGGAGTTCCTCGGGGAAGCTGCAGAGTATTTTTATTTTTTTCTTCTTGCTTTGGAGATCAGTGTGAAATGTTTGCTCCAACACTTCCGGGCACTTTTCCAAAGCCACATCAAATAAATGCAACAATAAAATCGTAACCAAGGAGCCCAGCAGCCACCGGAGAGCAGGCGTTTTCTGCTTTAAAAGCTCCCGACGAGAGCTGGTGGAGCCCCATGGATCTCATTTCACATTATTTATGCCCGGGAAGCTTCAGGGAAAGTAGTTTTAGTCTTTTGAACAGCTGCATGTGAGATGGCTGGTGAGGAAAGGGAGGCAGCCATTGGCTGGTGCAGCACTAATGATGATTTCCCTCAAGTTTGTGGGGTGTGTGGCATCTGCCGCCTCCCCCGTAACGCTGCTTCGTGCCCCCGGTAAGCTCCTCGGCTGCTCACACACTCCCCCCCCCCCCCCCCTCCCGCTCCTCCGTCGGCAGCCATTGTTGCACGGGATCACATTTCTGGGCTCAGCGAATTGGAGCCGCATGTCTGGCATTCCTCAGACTAAAGGTTTCTGCTTCCTCCTCCTCCACAAAGCCCCCTATTGTACCCCCCCCCCCCACACATCCCTGATCCCGGGCCTGTGGGAGCGGAGCGGCGTGGACATCTGAGCCCTACCTTGTTTCCAGGGGAGGAAATTGAATCAGGCTGGAATCTGCCATCAGCTGAAGGACGTGGGAATCCTCCCAGATTACCGGGCTTCCTTTCCGTTGGTGTCATGGAAAGATCCTGTGATGTCCCCCCCCCAGGCCTCACACTTGGCTTTTAATGTGTTCACGTCCTGCCACAAAGATGTGACTGAGAGCCGAGGCCTCCACCGCCTGTCACCTGACTCCAGGACTCACAGGCTGCTGTTAAAGCGGCTCAAGTGTCGATATTCTCACAGTTTCGGCTGGATATTCAAGTCAGATTTATGAGCTGTTGTGTTCAGAGACACAAAGGTTCAGTTAAAAAGCGCTGAATAGATAGATAGATAGATAGATAGATAGATAGATAGATAGATAGATAGATAGATAGATAGATAGATAGATAGATAGATAGATAGATACTTTATTGATCCCCAAGGGGAAATTCAACAGTGTTTCTCCTCCTTTTCTGTTCCAATTTTTGTAATTTAGTTTAACTCCTTTTCATATCTGGGAGCCAAACGGGCCCCAGATAGTTTCCTGTAAACGTATCTAACTGCGGCAGATGGATGTGCTGCTCGCCGCCTCGTCTCACCTGCCTCCTCGCCGTTTTTGTGGCCGTGGATGTCTCGGTAACCACAGCAACTACAGCCGTGACTGGCCGGGGTTACTTCGGTTTAAACGGCGGCTCGTCCTTGGCTGCGTTTGCCGGAGAGCAGCTCTGTCTGGAGGAGCATTCCTCCCGTCTGTGGCCGTCTCCACAGGTGCCCTGAGGGCTTTAGCCCCTCGCCGCTATGCTCGCCATGCAGCACGCCTGCTCGCCAAACCCCAGACGGTCGGGAGCAGCTGGAGCCTCCATGAGGCAGGATCCCTTAAACATCACGGAATAGTTCTTCAGAAGGAGGGAAACCATCTCATGGACATGACATTTCCCCGCCCCCCCCCCTTAGGTCACTGTGCACAGAGTCTTAATTTTCTGTGAGGATCTGTTTTAAGAGGAGGGAAAAGGGGCCGGAGGGGTGTGGCAGAAAGGACGGGGGGGAGGACTTCCTTCCAGATTTAGAGATCCTGTGAGAGAACAATGACAGGAGCTAATTAGGTGACCGTCACCAGGTCTTTGTGTGGCTCAGCTCTGGGATTTCCTCCTATCTAGCAGCTAGCAGGAAGCAGAGCCTCATACGCAGCTGTAATGTGGTAATGACACCTGAAAACACCCCATGAGCTCATTCTCACCTTTACTAGAGTTTAACCCGGAATTCCCTGAGGTTTTCCCAGAAAACCTGCATATTGTCCAGCGGCTGGATTCTCAGGAATCAGGTCAGACGCACAACAGGAGCTCGTGTGTGTGTGCGTTTCTGTGGAAATGTTGATGAAATCGGTCCATTTGTTGGGAAATGTCAGCTCACCCGTCTTTATTTTCCCACTGATCGGTGCCAGAGCTGAGAGGCTTTCAAACAAAGTCATGTGGTTGTGACTGATTCTGTTTCTGGAAGGGCCTGAAAATGGTGGATAAACAGAGCGGGGGGCCGGGCGGTCCTCTGCCCGCTGCATTTCCTCTCATTTCATGGCCTCTTCTGTCACCTTTTCGGGGAGTTAACGAACCAGGAAGCTGCAATCTGAGATGACTTTTTAAACTGACCTTTAAGAAACAGATTGGCTCCAACTGGCTGTGATTGGACCAAAGCTCTGTGGTTGGATTCAAATTAGGTCTGAATATTTATGGATCAGTAATGAATGAAGTTGTCAAATTATTCAAAACGAGTCGGTTTGTACATGATGGATATTAATGTGGTCCCATTATGTTCACTCGGTATATTCAGGGTATGATTTCAAAGTGTAGAAAAGTCGACTGAAGCTTTCCTAAAATAAACGTATTTTCCCAGAACTGTTTAATTTGGAAGAATCAAATCTGTCAAATCAAATTGGCTTAAACATCTGGAATTCCTACACTTTCATCCATTTTTGAAAAGCATTCAGTGACTTGTGTGTGTCTTAAATGCTGTGGTCGCCTCACCAGACTGTTTAGAGGAGCATGGGGGTGTGCGTTTGTGGGGCTGTGTGTGCGTTTGCGGGTCTGTGTGTGTGCGTTTGTGGGTCTGTGTGTGCGTCTCTCGGTGCATTCCTGGCTTTTCTTCACAGCCCTGTTTGGAGAAAACCTCCCGGGGGAACCTTTGGTTACCAAAAACAAAATTCCCCAGATTTCTGGCAGCTGGTGTGCGGTCACCCCTGGCTGGTCATGTGACCCGCCGTGCCTGGATGCCCCCCCCCCTTCCTGTCCGGAGATGGTTCGGCCCGGCTGAGCGGGGCGGCGCCCTCACACATGGTTTCAATTTGAGGACATTTCCCCTCTCTGAAGTTCTCCATTTCTCCGGAGAATTCTTTTAACAAGTTATTTTCCCGAAGTCAGCACATTTTTCTACTGATGCGGCATTATTTGTTTTTCTTGCCTGGTTGCTATGGACGACCGCGAGCAGTAATCATGTCATCTGAGAATAACTGTAAGAAATATCTGGGAGGTTGAGCAGTGATTGGTTGCTTTCCCTTAACAGAATATTCGTGTTTCCTCTTCTCTACAAAGACGGTTTTGGAGCCATATCAGACCTTCCAGTAAAAAGCAGTCTTCTAAGAATGAGAAATGGGAGGAAAACCCTCCCCAAACAGATTAAGTTATGAAGGACTTGTGATTAATTTCTTCTCTGGTGTAACTTGAACTGGTCCCGGCTGATTATGCTTTAAAAATGAGAAAACTGAATTTGGAAAGACTCCGGTCCCCAGGTGGGATTCGTCCCTCTGGAGGAGTTGTGTGTCTGCAGGTCTCAGTGTATTGTGTTGCTTCCTTTTAGGATCTCCGTACTATGACAACGTGAGACCCCTGTCCTACCCCGACTCCGACGCGGTCCTCATCTGTTTCGACATCAGCCGCCCCGAAACCCTCGACAGCGTCCTGAAAAAGGTCGGTCTCTCTAACTCAAAAGCAGGTCTGGAAATAGGCTGGTTTTCTTTCCATTTAACCCTTTAAAGCCCGATCCAAGAATAAAACAAAACAGAAAATGACTTTTTTTTGGTTTGAAGTCTTTATTTGGCCTTTTAACAAAATATGTAAAAAGAAAAAACAGAAATACATTTTTTATATTAATAATGTATTACTAATAAGTCTTGATAAGTCAAGATTATGTTTTGTGTAGTCTTCTGCCCCCTGTTATCAGGTGTATCTGATTGTGTACAATAGGATTTTGGGCAAAGTTTTTACCATTAAATTATGCAAAAGGTGTCAGAGGCAAAACATTTCAGAAACCGTATGTATCAAATATGATACATTTGGCATTACAGGGTTAACTCTGTGTTTTGTTGTTAGACGAAAAGGGGAAAAATGCATGAAGGTGGTTGGAGATGTTGAGCTAACATTCCTCCTCACAAAGCCGGGCTTTAAAGCTAAACCCGCCCCGTTTGTGGCCTTTTCCAGGTCAGATCTTGTGATAAAATGTGAGCGAGTGGTCAGAAATCCCAGCAGAGAGGCAGGAAGCAGAAGTCTGGACGTGTCGCAGACACACAGCTGACTCCCACATGTCCTCTGATGCCACAGGCGTAAGGGTCAAAGGTCACCGCGGCCCTGTTTTTTCAGTTTCATTTGATCTAATCAGAAGGAGCCCTTTGATAAGCTCATCTTTAACGGGCTCCAGCCACATGTGGGATCCAGCTTTTTCCAGAGAGACCACAGAGATGCGGAGCCTTTTCCAAACAGCCTCTGAAGGGATGAGTGCAGATGTTAGCGGAGCATGTCTGGGACATGCCTCCACTTCCTCTCCTTCATTCACTTTTTGGATAATTGAGGTCACACGTCAAGGTTCAGCGGCGCTCCACGTCTTATTTATTTAGCTTAAAACCAGGAATGTAGAAGGTAATCTCTCCCGGAGGAGTGGAGCCCTCTGAAATGCTAAACCTCTCTTCTGGGTTGGAGGTCTGCTGCACAGAGGGAAATCTGTTCTCTGGGAATGTGACTCCACCGCAGAATAAGATAAGGGACTCATTCAGAGGAAGAGACGTCACCCACCTAATCAATTAGCCACAAAACAAATGTGGAGGCTGATCACAGTTTAATGTTCAGATTTGAGTCCGTGTGAGATTTATTTAGTGGAAACAGCAAAACGACTTCCCCTCCAGCTTTTCACAGACTGGATCCCCGGGCCTGAGGCGCATTAGCCCAGATTACAGCCCCCGGAGACCCCCCCCCCCCCCCCGCTCACAGAGCCGGTATTGTTGTCCGGGAGGAAACGTGAGGATTACTTGGAGTTGCTCTCTGAGGTCTGAAGCCTCCAGGAAGTGGCCGCCTCAACCTTTGGTCGGCGCGGGGCAGGTGACCGGATTAGGCCGGTCCCGATCCGATATTTGCTAAAAGAAATCGCCCGGCAGGAGAAAATGCTGATCCAGATCCATTTTTTTATTTTTTTAAAGTCATATCCGGTTTCCAGCGCACCGATTAAAATAATCCATTCCACTTTGCCGTGTTGTTCCCTGATATCTGTTCATTTTCCAGCACACCCTTAAGCATTAGCATTAGCATCTCCTGACCCACAGGTCTGTGTCCTAACCATCAAGTTATCAGAGTAAATCCCTGTTCAACATGAGTCAGACAAATAACTAAGTAG
>JABUIW010044446.1:725-12659 GCA_013363375.1 Menidia beryllina
GGGGGGGGGGGGGCGCAGATGATCGGGATGGAAAGAAAGCACGTCTCAGCGTTTTGCATTTTGCGAGAGCTTTTTTATTTTTTTTCTACGTACTGTACATAAACAAATACCACTCGTTGTACTTCATGCACTGGCCGGCTTTCTGTGACATGTTTGTTTTCCTGTTTTGCCTCGCTCCGATTGTGTGGAAGCAGCTCGTGTTCCTGCCCATTGTAACCTTTTTGGTAGCCACATCCTGGTCCAGCCTCCTTCTCACAGTCGCACTGGTCTCACGCGCGTTTTGAAGTGTTTACACATGCATTTCACCTCATATATATTTGTTTCGTGAGTTTCATTTTTCTTCCCAACATGGCTCTGTCTCCGTTCGTCTCCCCCTGAAAAAGCTCCAATGCACTGCTCAACGAGACCGAACACGCTTCCCCACACTGCCCCGGCCCCGGCGGTCAGTGCGGACACACTAGTGCCTATCATGACAGTTGTATTGTACTTTTGCCAAAGACTGGTTTGCACTGTAATGTATGCCTCTCGACAGTGATAATAAATAAGCCACCTCTGAATTATGGACGCTGGTGTTGGGGTCTGGTGCTTTTTTTTTCTGCTGCTCAGGGTCCACCATCACACATCAGGGAATGAGGGTGTGTTCCATAGTGAAGCTCCAATCCGTTTACCATCTTTTAGGTTTTGAAATGAAAGGGGGAAAAGGGCACTTGCTGAAGTTGTGAACCCTGGATTACCGCCCACTGTTGGCTCAAATCACAACTAGTGGAGAAAGTTACTATCCGGGGCTGCTTGACTCATAAAGGGTTCAGCAAAGCGTCTGCTAAATGCAGCTAGTTTTGATCATTTTTGTGGTTTACCGACCGGAAATCAACATAAAAAACTAAAACATGTCGCCTCACCGCCAACCCCGTTGATTATAACATTTTAAATGTTCGTTCTCAGTGTCCAGATGATGATGATGATGATGCGTTTCCTGTTAGACCGTCTCTTGTTTTCTGTCCGAGAGCAGGTCCAATAGGTCCGAGGTGCCTTTACGCTGGACAGAACTGCGGCTGATTCCGCCTTCAGTCTGAGCAGAATTTTATTAACATCCAGTGTTGTACTGCCAGCTTTAAATCAAACGTAGACAAATAACAGAAACAGCTGCTGGAGGGAATGTTTGGTGAGTCTGAACAGTGGTGTTTGTCGTGTTCTCCTTGTTGTTCAGATCAGCCCTTTCGGTACCCATGCCAGAAACCCTTCACCTTTACCTCAGTTTTCCACTTTTCCCAGCCCATCCTCTGAAATCTGCTGCTCTCAGTGGGCCGTTGGCCGCCGGGCATGACTGGACAGAGCCTCTGGAAGGGAACGCCGCACCAGGAAATGAGGATTCCAGCGGCAGGACGGATAAAAGGACCTTCATCTCGGAGGTTAGCAGGAAAAGACATTAGCACCCCAACAGCAAAGGGACCTACCTTGGAGTGGAGGAGATCAAAACACGAACACACGCACTTCCTCAGAGGCAGATAAGAGAGCGGTTCCTGTTTCCTCCATCAACAACGGCGTTTGAATAGCTTGTGGTTGATTCAGACCGAGATGAGAAGAGAGGAACACTAAAAAAGAACGGGCAAAATCTGAATATCTGTGTTTCGGCTCTTTTTGCAGATGGAGAAAAGGTCTGAGGACTGTGGCTCCCACGGCCCTGCTTAAACACAAGTCTCTCTTTTCCCACTCATCGCATACTGGAATTTCATTTAGGGCAATTGGATGGTGGAATTACACCTCTCACTCCCAGAGGTGGGGGATTCTTTCCCCCTCGCTAATGGAACGTCACTCTCATTTCCAGAGCCAGCCGGATGAAAGGGAGAGAAGTGGAGTCCCGCTGAGGGGGAAATAGGTTTTGCATCCCCGGATTCAAAAAGGCTTGTGAACCTCAGCAGGAGAGAAATGTCATGAGATGGCTTCCTGCTAGCGTTTTGGGCTCCGACGCTGGCTTTGCCGTGCATATATTTGCACTGAGATTTCGCAGGGAAAAGCACTAAACAGAACTGTGTTTTGAATACTGAGAGAACACAGGAGCAAGTGGCGTCACAGAGTCTGGAATTATATTTAAAATGATTTCCAAATACATCAGAAGGAGAAAATGAAAGTTTTGTGAACAGTTTTCATTGTTTAAAACATATAGCGTTGATTAGGGCATTTAATGGTTCCTGAAGGAGAAAAATGAAGTAAAAGAGCAATAATGAAACAAAATTTAGAGGGTTTGATTCACTATACAATTTGATGCTATAGAGAAGCTTCCTGATGTGCTATCCCAAAGCATGGATTGAATGAATAGATAAATAGAAACTTAATCTCTGAGGGATGGAAATAATTCATTTGAACTTGTGTGTTAAGTAAAGGTTTGAAAAATTGAGTTCAGCCTGACATTTCAGTTGCAATTTAGAAAACAGTTGCCCCGAAAATCATAGTTTTTAGCAATGAGGTCATCAGATGATGCTCTTTGGGATGTTGTGGTTTTACTGAAAGCATTTGCTCACAATTCTTAATTCTTGGCAAATGTGGCCCACTGTGCAGATAAGTAACACGTGTAGTTTCAATGAGAAGAGAAGGGACAAAGGCTGCCTACCTTCAGTGGTATTCCTGATTGCCTTTCTGTCCTGAATCGATGCCCATTTCCACCTTAGATTTCCTCGTTGTTGCATATAAATGTGCGCTGAGTGCAGAGTTATCGTGTTGCCTGTGTGCAGCAATGCAGAAATTCCTTTGCATGCATTGACAAAACACATATTTCATGGATTTCCTCATTTTCACTGCAGAGGAGAATTGAATCCCATCATTTATTTTATTGACAGTAAATCGGCCCAGCCCTTTACCATAATTGTGTTTCCTAAAGTTGCGTTAGCAGATTGCAAAGAGCTCCATAAAGCCAGCGCCACTTTGAAAACACATTGGGGGCAATTCCTCGTTTGCGTTTGAAGGTCCGATGGGGCCGACTGTCACAGAGTGACCAACCAACCAACAAGGGAATACACGTTTGTCCAGCCAAAATCGGGATTCTCATCAAATCTGGACATTTTACTCCACCTGCCAGGATCTGAGTGAAGGTATAAGGAACTCAAACCCATGAGTCTGTGTGAAGGAGAAATAAGTCGTCTCTGAGTTCATATTTCCTGCTGAGTCCCTGATATCATTCTCAGATTTTGTTGTTTACAATTTCCAACTTTTAGTTATTCTAATTGGATCTGCTGCTGTAACTCGGCAGTGATTTTCTCCTCCCTTTTAGCGGCAAACTTCTTTCCCAGGTATGAGGTTTGTAAACTGTGATGGCCTGAGCAGAACACATCCCATCGGGGAAATAATGAACAAATCCGAGCTCCAGCTAAGAGGGGTCGGCTCTCCCTGGAGTTATCGGTTAACACCGATCATGTGATACAGCTGGAGGGCCTCGCTGGGAGGCGACTGACCGGCAGAGGGGGTGACTCAGTGCACGATGGCTAAAGGAGCTCACCGGTTGCTTTTCCCGCATTCCTGGTCGGTCACCAGCAGGGAACCGTCTGACCCTGCTCAATAATCCGCCGGCTGTCTGGAACCCTTTTAGCTCAGCTCCAGACCTAAAACGCCAAACAACTGGGGAGAGTCGACGTCAGTTCTGGGAGGAATGTACTGTACGTCCACAGCCATGAGCTCATAAACACCCACAGCTGTCCACTGCTTAAGGATAAATGACACGGCTCTTCTCCCAAACAGCAGAACCCCTCATCAAACTCCTCAAATAAATGCACAAAAAGGTTTCCAAACATGGATTTCCCCCTGGAGTGATTCCCTTGAAGCCACATAGTGTTGTTACTCCTAGACGAGTTGTGTTGTGCTCATTGCTGTGTGTTGTGAGGTCTGTGAGTCTAACTGAGATCAGATTAAGCAGTTGAAACCTGTGGAGGTTTTTTTTTTAGCACGTTTATCATGTTTATTTGTTGTGTTCACAGTTCAGATGGGTGTAAATGTGGTCAGATTAAATCGGCCACTAAACCAAATCCACAAACCTCATCTGGTAAAACTCTGCCCCCTGTTGGGGATTTTTTTATTTTTTAGAAGACCGCTAACCAGTTCCTTCACCTTTGATGAGTTCGGTGAGTTTGGAAATCAAACACAATGATTTAAAACTCTTTGTTTGTATGTTTTGCAACCAAAAACGTCCTAAAAGGAAAATTTGGAGTGGAACAATCAGGAAACTGACCCTTTGGATGATATATCCCAAAAAGTGGAAAACAATGGGGTTAAATGGTTGAAAAACATAGTATGGATTAAAAAAAATATGGTTGAGAGAACTCAAACACATATGTATGCAGGGGGAAATAAGACATCAGAAATGGTAAAAATGAAAATCAAATTAAGTAAACTCTGTTCTCTCTATTTAAAGGGTGAATAGTTTTAAGCCTCCAGATTGATTTTATTTAGCTGGAAAAGTTGCAAAAAAGGCCCCTTTTGAAAGGGAAGGCATTTAGACATTAAGTTTCCCTCCTAGACAGAGAGAAACATTTTTTTTTCACTTTTTCACACGCTGCTGTAGCATTTTGGAATTTCCCTCGTGTCAGAAGAATGAAATTCTATCACCTTTTATCTCATCTAATCTTAACTTTTCAGATCAAAGTGTTTACATCAAGCGGAGACCTTTATCCAAAGTGTCAAAGCCAAGTGTGTCAACCACATGCTTTTGTGACCCTGTTTTCTAAAGTTCAGTCTCCCGTTGTTTTTGTGACCAGACGCCGAGAGTGAGAGCATTAAGGGCAAAGATGGTCCCAGTAGGGGCTCAGATAGGGAAGAACCCCAGTCCTGACCACCTCAAGCAATTATGGAGTAAAGTCCAAAGGGGTGACCTCATTACGGAGCTCCAGATGTTTGGACGAACACACTGAGGGGTGTAAAAACACCCTAAAGACTCCCACCCACCCCCGTCTTATCAAAGAGCAAATATAAGGGGTGAGACTGAAAAAAAAGGAATATGCGGAATGAGCCCGAGGCTGAAGCGAGCCTTTAAATCATCTGTGAAAAGATTCTTTTAAAATCTTTGCCCACCGGTGGCCAACATTCCTCAGCAGACCTGACTGGTTCAAATCGATAAAAAAAAGAGAGAGAGGGTTTTCACATCAATGTGAAGCTGCAGAAATCCGTGTTCACCCTCAGTCTCTATCTTTATTGTTTGAGTTATGAGTGTATTGCTTCAGCACACACACACACACACACACACACACACAAACACACACACACACAAACACACACACACACACACAACACACACACACACACACACACTGAAACCAACAGAACAATGACAATCATTTATATAAGCCTAAAAAAGCATTAAAAAATACGTGGATTTTAGTTTCTTCTTATCCATTTTCATTCTAAAGTTTTATCTACTGCAACATCTGTCTTTCTGACACCTAATAAGACCTTTGCATGAAGTATTTGGGGCGCATTAAGGAGTACGACATGTGAGAGCACACGTTAGTGTAGTAACGCACCACTAAGATGCATCCAACACACAACGTGCCAAAGGCCGTGTCTCTCACATCCTATGAAGCCAGCAAGCTGCAGCCCAAAGATAAGCCATCTTTCAGCTAAGAAAAGGAAACAAAGTCACCTATGAGGCTGGTGGTTATATCCGGGCTCCCTAAGGCTACAACAGTTCTTGGGCAATACACTGAATCTCACATAGCCTACACTAAAACTGCTAATTAAGAAGTAAATTGCTCTCTCCACATGTCTCCTGCACATGCAGGAAGGATGAAGATGAAAATTCAAGGAATCATGGTTGTAGAGACTAAGAAATTGTAAAATTGTGGCAAACCAATGGTCAGAAATGCAAAAGGCAGGACCAGACACAGAGGTTTAGCACATCTGTCAGCAGCCTGACAGATTAGAAACTCGTAGAAATTGGTGGCAGTATTGATTTGATTTGATTTACGGTTTCTTCTGTGAGTTCTGTGGGTTTTCTCCCCACACCAGAGATGCTTTCCCTTCTGCTCTTTCCACAAATCCTCACGACAAACCCTTTTTTCCAACAGCGTCACGAACAGAAGATGAAAGCGACGACTTACCACAGAAGTTAGTTGGGGTTTTTTTCCTCTGTGGGCTGAACACCTCTGTGCACACAAACCTTCAACCCACGCCCGGGATCACAAAGTTCAAAAGTTGTGTTGTTTAGGATGTCAGAGAGAGGCCGCTTTGCTCTTTTGTCTTAGTAATCATTTTTATCTTGTCCCCTATCATTTACTAATTTCACATTTTGCTTCACAGCATCACTGTCTTTGTATCTAATGAAATCATCCATGTCTACAAAGTACAAAAAAGAACTTAATGGACTTGAAATAATAAATACATTCACAAATTTACACTTCGCGATTACTAATTTTCTATCTAATTTAATTTAAATACAATGAGTTCTGTTAAAACAACACTGTTTTTAAGCATAATGTTTATTCTGAGAGCATCAAAAATCACAACCAAATACAAAATACTGAAAAGCAACTCAAAAGTCAACAAGAAACGGATGCAATGAAATAAAAACATGAGCAAATCTTACAAAACATTGCAGAAAGCACAGATTTGAGAAATCTTGCCATTGTTAACATGATTTTAATTGAGAACTGTGAAATTGTTTGACTATACATGCGTTCAACACCTCAGCAGCAGAGCTCTGCTGTGTGTGGTGATTCCACTAATCTACTGCTCTGTTTTGACTTCTGTTAACTTCAGCTCCTCCGCATGAATGAGCAGCTACTAGACAGCTGAACGGGGTTTAAAAATGGCTCACCCGAAAGAAGTAAGTGGTTTTGGTTAGAAGTTTTGCTTTTCACTTTGTTTTTTGCTAAAAAAAATAACATCAAGACCGTTAAGGTCAACTGGTGATTAAACACACACACACACACACCTTGAGGGGAGTTTACAACTCTTAAGAGTTAATCCTGAAAGGGACCACCGACCAAGTGCTTCTACTCTCCATCCAACACGTTTAGTTTTGTTTTTTTAGCATGTTTGAGTGAGGGTTTATTAACATAAAAATGTTAGAGACTCACGAACAAGAGTTCAAAACTGAATGAACAAATGAACTATTTCTCCATCTAATATGGATCGAAAGCCTGTAAAATAGTTTTTTAAGCCACCACATTAGTTGCCAGACCTGCCTAAAAAGAAGCTTTGGCTTCACTGTGGGAAATGTGAAGATTTACTGAACCCTGTAGCAAAACGTCAGAGTGCTGAATGTCCTGATATGACTATTTTAGAGCTAGAGGTAAGTAAAATGTATCAATATGAAAGCATCACCTTTCAGAAGATGTTAAAAGATAATAGGAAAAAAATCATAACGTTTGGAAGACCTGCTACATATCCCCTCCTTTCAAGCACTGAATGAGGACATGTTGTTGGAGCCGTCGGAGGTCTTCACCAAGCCCGACGCGCAACTATCAGATTTTCCCCGCGGCGAGGAAGAGGAGTACATGCACTTCTTTCCGAGGTGCCAAAGGTCTGACATAATCTGCAGGAAGTGGCTCCTGAACTTCTGCCCGATGAAGGCGTACAGGATGGGGTTGAGGCAGCAGTGGAGGTAGGCCACGTTCCTGGACACGGCCAGGACCTGGACGCGGACCCTCTCCGCCGCGCAGCTCCTCTCCCTGAACAGCGCGCCGGTGTGGACCAGCAGCGCGGCGTTGAAGGGCAGGTGGCAGGCGACGAACACCAGCACCACGGCCAGCACCACGCGGATGGCCTTCTGCCGCTGGCTGTTCTGCGCCCGCATCAGCGTGCACACCACGCGCGAGTAGCAGAACGCCATCGCCAGGAGGGGCAGCAGGAAGCCCACCGCCATCTGCAGGCCCGGCACCATCAGCTTGACCAGCCTGGCCGTGTCGTCGCGGTCGAAAATGAGCCGGCAGCTCACGGTGAAACTGGACGGCGTCCTGAGGTCTTCCTCCTTTAGGAGCTTGCTGTAGAGCAGCGTGGGCAGAGTCAGGACCCCGGAAAAGACCCAAACGGCCGAACAGATGAGGTGGCCGTAGACGGTGGTTTTGGAGCGGGACCCGAAGGAGCGGCGGGCCTTGACGATGGCCACGTAGCGGTCGCCGCTGATGCAGGCCAGCAGCAGCATGCCGCTGTACAGGTTGACGCTGTAGGCCGAGCGGAGCACCTTGCAGGCCGCGGAGCCCATGGGCCAGGCGTTGCGCTCGTTGTGCGCGATGAAGGGCAGCGCCAGCACGAAGAGCAGGTCCGCCACCGCCACGTTGATCAGGTACACGTCCGTCATGGTCTTGGCTCGCTTGTAGAAGACGTAGGTCGCGATCACGACGGCGTTGCCCAGCAGGCCGAACACGAAGATGGCGGCGTGGACGTAGGCCTGGGTCAGGAGCTGCGGGGGGCTCGGGTAGACGTTGCACGGCTCTTCATCCGGGACGTCTGTATTCACGCTGAAGTCATCGTAGTTCACAGTTCCATTATCCATTTTCTCAATCTGGAGAAGAAAATCTGAATCAGAATCAGAAATACTTGAATAATCCCGGAGGGAAATTATTTGTGTTACTAACTCCATAAATAAAACAAAGGCATATACATATATATATGTCTATACATATGTACATATATGTATATATACAAAATTCCACATAGAATACAAATAAATATATACATAAATAACTATATGGATATATATAGGTGTATATAAGTAGTGGTGATAATGTCAATAATTCACTTTGACTCTCGTTGTACAGATTGAAGACAACTGTAAGTGATCAAGCAAACAATCCATCCATCTATTAAATAAGGGCACCTAACTCAAGGGATGGACCAGCGTTATGCGAAACATCACTGGTTCATCTTGTAGTGATAAAGAAACAATTACAAATTGTACATTTAAGCATTCTTCAGCAGCCTGTTGCTATTATATATTTGCCATTCCTGCTGGAAAGCACCAAAGAAAATTCAGTTTTTCAGATAGGAAACAGGATGTCTTCACCGACAAGGTGGTTGTGGAGGAGGACAAAAGAACTGTGAGGCCTCAAGAAAACTGTACACAGCATTTGACTAGAATACGAAAAAGACATCATAAAGAAAGAGGAATGCAGAATGATTTTTTTTCTGAAAACTCCAGCAATGCCCTGACACAGAATCTGAGAAATGCACTTGGACCATCTACTGTTGATCATCTACTGTTGGTTCAAGCACCATCAGAAATGCTCTCTATGGGAGGGTGACCGTTAAGAAGCCCTTCTTAAGGAAGGGAAACAGGAAGAAAAGGCTGAGCTACACCAAAGGAAACAAGAAGTGAACTGGTTGAGAACTCTTCAACACTGTTTCATGTATGTTTGCTCAAGTTTCAAGAATTCTTTCCACCTATTTCTTGTTTTTAGCTCAATATATAAACAAAGGAGGTGTTCAGAGGTAATCACAAAACACTTTGCAGTATTTCAAGAGACACATTTGCTGCTCATTAACTAAATAAAGAACTGAAAAAGGCTTCATAATAAGTTTCCAAAAAGTAAAAACTCTTCGTTAGAGCTGGTAGATAGAAGCATTGCAGAAGAATGCATTAAACTCCTTTGAAATTATGACCAAATGTCATTATTTTCAACTGAAAAATCCAGAAAAAGTGATTAACTACAAAGTTTAATTACCAACCAGAGTAAAAAATGAAATATTTGTTACCAGAGTGAGAAACACCCCATTGTTGGGTTTAAATTTCCGTCTGTGTTATGCCCGTTTACACAATACAAGCTAATGCTCTACTTCAGCTCTTCCTCTTGGTGCCACTGACCTGATTTGAGACAAAAATTTGACATAATCAGCAGCAGCTTGTCACGCTTCATCTGATCTGAGGCGCCGATACGGCCCTTATCTGTTACCATCTCAGAGGTTTTACTGGAAGTTCGAAAATCAGCACAAGTGTAGGTAGATCAAAAGTGGGTTTTCGAGTTTTTTGTCGGTATCTGTGAACAGAAAAGTTTACACGTATACACAGAAATGTGCTTGAAAAACTGTGGAAAATGTTATTTGTGACCATCAAAGTGACATCATGGATGGTCATTTCAAGTGGAGTGTTTCTCTGTTTTAGACCGAACAAAGCATGTTAAATGTTATGGAATATGTCCATGAAAGCTGTTTTTAATGTAAAAGTGCATTTATGGCATGTGAATCAATTTAATAGTTTACAATAAGGCTCATAAAGATGAACAATCTTCCCTCAGATCTTCCAATCCATAAAATTTAGCAATGAGTGACTTTGTAGATTTGGGTGGATTGCTTAGAAATCTTTATAAGATTAGTATTTTCTAAATTCTTTTTTTTTTAATCCTATCTATTTAAACTAGAACTATTTCACCACCAAACTAGAAAAAAAAGATACGTATAGAAGCTCATCTCTGGTTTAAACGCTGCATTTCCAACTGGCCAAAGAAAACTTGAGTGCTACTTTTTTTAGTTGTAGAACTGGTGGACGTCGCTCCTTGTATGTAAGAAAACTCAACAAAAAACTGCCAACAGCTTTAAAGATACCTGCACTTCTAATGGAAATGAAAAATCTATCAAAAAGTCTGAAGATATCTCCATACCTGATAACGCATGGAGAGGATTATGGTTTCATTTATTTTGTAATCTGGGTTTTAATCAGTTACCACTCAGTGATGTCGGGGTGTGCAGAGCCGGTCCGGTTCTGGAGATTTCCTGCTTTAAAACCCTGATTTAGTTGAACAAACCTCTTCAAAACACTGTTAAGTTCTGCACAAGCCAGAATATTCCAAATAGTGTTTACTTTGCACATCTTTAACACCTGTTTTAAGAAACAAACACATCATAGTAGATGATTCCTCATGACAGGACTTAGATTTGCAACAAACAAAAAGGTCATTTACAAAGCGGAATATATTTTGTTACTTATCTACAGGGGAAGATAATACAATAGAAAACTTTGAAGAAGCAAAAATGTGAGAACTCAAAGTGCTTTGCTCTCATGTTTTGCAGAACTTTCATCCCAGTAACTTTTCTAGCTTTGCTACCTCTTTTTAAAGATAAATTATTTACTCGTTTTTAGGTATCAACTGATTATTTTCAGGTGATAAAGTTAAAACTGACCGTGTTAGATTTAGATGTATTAAAGAACAATTACAGGTGGCAGCCGAACAGAAAATGAAAGGAAAGCTAGAAGCTGCAGTTGTCTGAACAGAAAAACCCATACCTTGCAGAAACACTTTTATTCTGGATGTTCTCCGTCCTGGAGTGAGATGAAACAGCACCTGAGCGTCACTTATGCAACCGCTGCTCTGGAGGAAAGCGCTCGCCACCGAACTCAAAAGCAGAAGAGGATGAAACTAAAACCACATTCTGGTGGTTTTTAGTGTAAGTGCCGCTCAGAATGGTTATTTCCTGCAAACCCATAAATACATCGCTGTTATCTGCCGGCTTCAGCCTGACCTCTGTCATTCAGAATCCCCCCCCCCCCCCCCCATGCCCCCCCCCCCCATTGTTGTCCTCGTTTCAGTTACATCGGCCTGATTTGTTCTCATTCCTATTTGCACCTTTTGACCTCTCGGAGCGTCTAACAGAGACGGTTTGAAGGAAATTCCTGTAAAACCTATGAACTTGTTTTAAATTTAGACAGATATTCATCATTTATAGTTTTCTTTTTTAAAAATATGATTAAACACCTTTGAGATGCGGAAGACTTGAAAGGGCTGAACAAAGATTTGTTATCTGCTAAATCTCATTTTCCGTCTCTCAACACATGAGCATTTTCCAAAACCTCGCACTGAGAAACTGACCTCAAACCTCAACTGATCGGCTTAAAATTTGCTCAGTTTATTTGGGTTATTTTTCAGTATTTTACATAAACATCCTTCCTGTTTTTGGCCTATTCTTGTCTTTTAGGAAATAGACCAGCAGAGAGAGCTGTTTTTTCTCTCTGCTGAGAAC
>JABUIW010044446.1:27659-48973 GCA_013363375.1 Menidia beryllina
CTCACTGTGTTTATGAACAGATAAAAACTCTGTGGTCTGTTTGTAGTCGTTAATCGAGACGAGATGTGGCATTTGATAACATGAGGTGATAAGTGTGCGTCTCATATCTCACTGTCACTGTGATCACCCCCCCCCCCTCAGAGTTGAGATAAGATGAGTATGAAGTTAAGCCTAACAGCCAACCAAGTCGGAAACTGTTCACCTTTCCTCACGAGTTTGTTTGACTTTTCCTCTTCGCTAAATGAAATCCCGAAGTAAGCAGTTGCCATGGAGTTTGGCCGACATGAGAGCGAAGCATTCCTGGTTAAAGTCTCTCATATGGTGTGGTTATAACAGAGGAGCTTTGTCTGAGGCGGAGGAGTTTTTTAGGCAAGTCGGAGCTGGTTGGTGCCTGTAGACTGAGCGGGAGCCCGAATCTGCGTCTGGAAAACAGCAGAGGTCACGTTCCCCCCTCAGCCTCAGCCTCAGCTCTTTGTTTTTCAGCCGACCTGTCGCTCTGCAAACAGAGCTGCAGCCCTCTTATCAGCGTAAGGGAGGGGTTCAAGCTGTGTGTGAAAAGTTTGGGTCTGCATGCAAACTGACAAATGACAATAAAGGCTTCTAATTTTAATTCTAATTCAAACCAGCACAAAACATGAAAGAATAAAGATTTACTTTAAATCTGAACGTTCAGGCGGCAGTGTATTGATTCAGTTCAGAAGCTTATAAAAACTAATTAGGGGTATCTGTATAAAAAAGGAACCTTGAGTAAAGACGTAGAACCAAAAAGTACAGTAATAAAACCAATGGATGGAATAACTGATCAGGGGAAGAGTTGGATTATGAACATTGAGGACTAACTGAATCCATGTAAAATTACTGTCAAAAGGCCAAAGGCTAATCTTATTTTGTTATTTATGCCTCCTGAATTTGGCCCTGCTCTGAGGACTGATTTCCGTACACACGGATGTCGGACTTTTAGAAATGCAGCCGGACGAGGCTGCACGTTGTGCAAAGGTGACTTTGTTATCTTTAAAGCAGACTTAAACCCATTGATCCCACTCTGAATTTTGAATGTTGCAAACTCCCCCAACTCCCTGCATGCCTCCTCCTCACAGCTGGGAGGGACTAAGCCGTGAGCCCGGGATCCCAGGAGGGAACTCAAGCCTGCACAGAGGAAAAGAGGAAAAATGGAAAAATCCTTTTAGAATAAAGTGGTTGGCCTCATCAAACTGTTGAACACAGCAAATTATCAGATATTAAATTGGTTTGAGTTACTAATGTGTACAATCTTGCTTAATGAATCATGTTAATATCTATCTGATCTTTTAAATAAGAAAAACAAACCACTCCTTTATACCAGGACACTAATTTTGATCAAATTAGATGTTTATTCATAATAGTTTTGTCTCCAGTTTTCTGTCTAACAGATAAAAATGCTTCAGCTGAAAAACAGCCAGGCTCTGCCCCCTGGTGGTAAACACACGCTATTGCACAGACTCCTGTTGCTCCCAGCTGTGTCCTCACAGACCTGATAATTAAAAATGAGTTTATTTTCCTCCTTCTCATTCCTTTTGTAATGCTTTTGTTTGAGAAAAAAAAGATTTGCATATGTGTCTTTTTTTCTTATTTAATTTTTGGGGGAGGGTTGAACCTCCTGTACTTTCTGTTTAAATCTCCCTTGCTGTTGCACTGCTCGTGCAACAGCGTGACACGTGCAACAGCAGCCCCCCTGATGTCAGACGGGGCTGCGGGGCTCTCAGACTGGGTGTGATCCACCGGGAGGCCGGCCTCTCCCCCCTAAAAATAGAAACACCTCTTGACGCCTCACATATTTACTAGAATCCTCTGCGGTGCTCTAATTGCCCGGCCGTTGGGGGGGGGGCGGAGGCGTTGGGAAAACCTCAGAGCTGATAACAGTTAGAGCTGTCAGCACCTCCCCAGCAGCAGGCCGCACACCGACGTGCGTCTTTAAGCTGCTGTTTGCTTTTTTGGGGATTATGACAGGCGTGGGACGGCCCATTGTCCTGTGTTGTACCTGTGTTTCTGTGGCTTAACTTAAAAAAAAAAATATAGAAAAAAGAAAAACCTGTATTCAATTTGCCAGCCTGATGTATCTGTTTTTTTTTAACTCGCTTAAGTTTAAGGACAAATGCATGAGAAAAGAAATATCGTGAGCGAAAAGCAAAGTTTCCCTGCAAACGTAGAAGTGTGGAAAGACGCTGTAGACTGAGAGGAGAAACAAAAGCCAGTGACATAACATCCTCCACCCCCTCTCTCCCTCTGTCTCCGTGTGCTTCCTGCCTCTCTCGACCAGGAGCTTCGACCAGATGAGCGTTTCCACAGAGTGCAGTTTCCGGAGCGAGGCGGACTGGGACCGTCACTCCGAGTTCTCCTCCACGGTCAGCCTGGACATGGCTCAGCCCGGCAGCCCCCTGTCGCCCTCCAAGTTCTTCAAGGTGGGTTTTTTTTTTTTCTTCTCACGTTTGTTATCAGCCTGTGATCATCTGGATCTGATATTCAGAGGTCACAGATTTGTGTGTCTGTATGTGCAAAGGCAAGTTAGGGAGCAGGCAGATGACAGCAAGCTGCTTTTGGCTGCTACATACTTAATATATCCGGCAGCCCCCTCAAATCTTTGAATACTAAATACATGTTAGCCTTATCTGTATAAGAAAAAATAATCAAAATTGTGGTTTAAAGTATAAGTTGCTGGTTGGTGCACCACCAATGAGCCTAATGTGAATGATTAATGTTCTAATTGTCTCCAGTCACCTTAATTAAAACAGCTCATTTTGGTTTATTTTTCATTTGGTTTATTTGAAATGTGGCTCGTGCTCATTTACTGTACTTGTTTTTCTTTTGCTGCAAATCTACAAATTTTATTGTTTCAATAGACATTTACGTCATTTTCAGTTTCCAACATGACCCATAAGATTATGTGTCAAAGGCGCTTCAGACTTTCAGATGAAACCCTGATTTTTTTCTTTAAAAACGGCGTGTGTGCTCACTCATACAGTAGAAAGCCTGGGATGGGTTCACAAACAATCCACCGTTGATCCCCAGCTCTGCTGAAATGGAATTGCTTTAGTCTGTGAATATTTGTATCAGAACCTGAGGTGAGTTCTATTCCAAAATGTGAAAAGAAATAAAAACAGCTCAGCGCTTAGCCGGCCGAACCTGGAGTCGAGATGCCCTATGGGCAGCTACTGTAGAAGGCCTGGACATGAGTAAAAAGCGGTGGACGAATCTAGAAAAACATGCAGATTTCTTTAAGATGGTCTAAAAGTGAATTGCTAAATTAACCAACCGGGTAATTGTTAAATAAATTCCAAAAGAACGGGCCTGAGCATTTTCAGCCAGAGTAACGACAATAATGGGAATGGCCGTATTTAGCCATGCGGCAAAGTGGAGGGGATAGAATAACCCAGAATATCAAATTAGGTGGGTGTGACCCCACCCTAAACAAGAGGAATAAGCTCTCTGTTCACAAACATTCTCCCCTCCATACTTCAGCTTTCAGGAAGTTCATGAGGACAAAAGAGTTCTCACACTCAGATCTATGTCATTGTTAATTAAACAATAGATAAAATGGTTGGAATTACCTCTGTGATCCACCTTAACATCTTATCTAATCTTCATACATGAACCTTTTACACTAAGTTTGCGTTTCCATGGAATTCATTCATTCATTCTTTCATTAAGTTGAATAAAGTTAAAGATTTTCGTTTCCTGATTTGGTTGTTTTTGTGCTTGATCTGTTTAGCACAACAATAGAGTAAATAATAAAACCAGTTTCAGAACATTTAACAGTGTTGAATATTCAGCTAAAGTGATTTATTTATCTAGATTCTTATTACATATAAATATACATATATATATATATAGACGCAGACCTGTCAGTCTGGTCCTCCATGTCATGTTTGTTGATGGGACGGCGTTTCAAATTGAGCATGTTCAGGAATTCGAGCGCGGCAGATTTATCGTTTACAATGTAAAGAAAGCTTTTCACGTCTCCTCTGTTTGTTTCTTGGCATTCGTCTTGTAATCACTGTTGCCACGATTGCCGGGACGATGATAAAAATCAGTGCTTCTTTATTTTCCCTTTTTTATTATGGGCTGAGATCAGAGCGTGAAGCGCAGCTTTGTGTGTGCAGATAAGGAAGTGAGGCGTAATGGACACAGATACGGCACTCTATCTCCACCTACCTGGCACCTGTAGCTGCTAAACACCGTAGGACTAACGCCACAGTCCCCGCTTTTCAGAGAGGGGCCACGGTTAGTCATTCAGGCCCAAACCTCCACAGATACCGAACTCTTCCCTTTGCCGATCGCGGTGGATTTGGGAATGACTGGACACCCTGGAGGAGTCTCTCACCCCCACAGACCATTTTAAAGCAGACTGAAGTTGGATTTAGTTGTTTTGTTTGAATGCAAACTGTAAACCCAACCCGCTCGAGTGGAAACACGTCTTTAGGACTAAAATGGTGAGTTTGTCTAAGAGATGTTCTTAAATAAACAGACATGTTTAAAAAGCCTCCCCTCAGAGCAGTGGGTCCTAATCCAGACTGGACTCAGGCACCTTTTTGCCACGTGTTACCGTACAGCGCCTGTCTAAACAGTAACTTACAGGATCTTTATTGACTCAAAAAGCAGTAAGTGAAGCCCCAGTTAACCCGTGACCTGCTGATATGCTCAGCGGGAGAATGAGGAAGGGCTGAAGGAGCTCCGGCGGGTGGATCCACACCCCACCCTTTTCGCTGGGTTGTGAATTCTTTCAGTTTGTTTGTCGTGCGAACATGTCAACCGTCCCAGCTTGTATGATTTTTAGTCTGATGCAAATGGCCATGCCCTCGGGTCCGTCGCTTTGCTCACACACACTCCAACATGCAGCCAGTTCTTCCAGTTCGCTTCCAGGAGAGGATTTACTTATTTAGATTGATTCAAATGTTTTAGACAAAAAACTGAAACAATTCGCCATCTTAGAGTCCAGGAAGTCAAAATGGTATGAAACCTTTTTCTGTCTTTTTTATTTTTTTTTAGGTCTGTTTCTTTTGGTGGTTTGGGCTTCTTGTCCAAACATGCTCTCTTTATTTTGTGACCTCACTGAGGCAGGTTTTGTAACGTGTGCGTTGTGACACTGAGGTGTTTTCCACTCTGCTGGACTGCTTTAGCTTAGACGTAAAGATCCTCTGGCAGCTTTGTGACTGATTGTTAAACCTCTCAAACCTGGAGCTCAGTGTTTGCTTCCAAATGCTGTCTTTAAATGTTTAAAGCTGTGATGAGCTGCGTATCAGGCTTTTAACGTCTGCTTACTCAGTCATTCTGTTTGATGTTTCACCTGTCTTCATTCACCCTGTCCAGCCGGTTTTATTCTGTTTCTGATTTCTTTTTTGCGGTGAGCTGTTGGGAGTATGTCAAATTTTGTTCTCATTGCATATTTCTCAAATAAAAAAATTAATCTTAAATTTTACATCAGAATAAAATAAAGCGGTAACAGGCAAATAAAATCTGAAAAAAGGGGATATGCTGTCATGTTATGAAAAACTAAGACTTGGTCTCTTTTAGCTGCTTTTTAAGAGTCAAGATCGCCAATCTAACACAGAAACAAGGGAAGAAAATTTACAGTTGAGGTTAAAGAAACACTTTCTTTGTTTTAAATAAGTTATTAGGAATCATTTGCAGTCTGTGGCAGCTGACCTAAGCGTCCAAGTTCAGGAGCACAGCCTTTCTGGAGCTTTCATGGTCTTTGTCAGTGCAGAGTCCCACTGGTTAACATGAAGGGGTGATAAAACTGGTGTGATCCGATCCGATTGGTTCTTGTTATCAGCTTTCATGAAGTATTTTGTGCTGTCTGAGGAAGTGAATGAGTCATTAAAACAGAAAGTCGAATATACACAGTGACAATCATGTCTAGTTTAGCCTTTAAAGGCAGGAAGTTTTTTAAAAATTTTGATTAAAGAGTTAGTTTAGAAATCCTATGAACGCTCAGTTTACTGACTTATCCTACAGTGTTCTGCTGTCTGAAATAAACGTAAAAAACTAAGTTAAACTCCCTTTTGAAAATTAAACTAATCTCAAATTTAGTTTAGAAAAGGCTCAAATGTTGTAGGATTGTATGAAATATTTTAGATACAACAATTATGTCAAATAGTCAAAGGAAACATCTTAAAAAATGGACTAATGCTTTTGGTTTTAAATTGACTTTATCTGTAATGAGCTTCTATTTCCTGCACTGAATGGTTCAGAGTACATGGACGACTTTTGTTATTCTCAGGACTTTTGCTATACACATGGAGCTATTATCTAAGTTAAATTCCAAAAACTCTCCATTTGATTTAAAGCAGAGGTCAGACTGACATATGGTTATCATATTATTATTTTATTTCTGGCTCTTAATCTTCATGCTCTTTCTTAGTGGTTAGTGAGTTATCTGGTCATGTTTGTGACTTGGGTCTGTCAAAATGTGCACAAAAGTGGGAATTGTTTAACTTTAGTCAAGGCTCATGAGCACAAGTGAATTTGGGAGGATGTATTTTACGCTTATAACCCATGTTGTGTCACAGTAATTTATTTAATTTTTTTTAAGTCTTTGATGTACAACGTGTGTAGAATGACGTAAAAACACACACCCATTACTTTAAACGCAGCTACTATTATTAGATATTCCTTTGTGTTTTATTCCTGAATGTAACACATCCTCTACCTCCTAACCTATACTTTTATAACGTATATGTTTATCATGGATTAAGGTAAGTTGTTATTTTCTCAAGGTTCCACACAGAGAAAAAGATGACCAAAACTTTTTACCCGTCCACTTTTAAGATTGAATCCTGTTCATGAATGTAAAACGAGTGAGTGAAATATGTAATCGCAGCACATTTATGTTTTATAATCATGCTATGTGCAAATTTTCATAACCCGGATCATTTTAAACCTGGAGCGGTTTAAGAAACAGCAGGATTGGTTTGAGCTGTCAGGAAGTGAAATTCCTCTCATTTTTGTGGCACAGCATTAGGCCACGTGTGTGCCCCGGAGCATTCCCATTAGTTTTCTCTTTCTCTTTATTTCTTTTTTGGCCAGAAACAAACTCTTTGTCATCTTCCTTTCCTGCCTCATTAGTCATCGTCATCTAACTTGTTTGTTTGTTTGTTTGTTTGCAGAATTCGGAGGACAAAAAGGGGGTGTTGGATCGCATCAGCAGCTTCTTCAGCAGTCGGCGGAAGCGGAGCAGTGGCCGCCACCAGTCGGACGCCTCCAGCCTGTCCGGTTCCCCGGCCTCTCCCTCGTCCCCGCGCTCGCTGGTGTCCGCCGAGGAAGATGGCCAAAAGACTCCTACTCCGTCTCGGAAAGACGGCCTCAGCCAGAGCTCCACCCCCAGCTCCCCGAGCGTGGCCTCCCTGGTGGACGGTGGGGCCGGCGTCCCGTTTGCAGACAGCGACAGCAGCGGCCGGAGCAGTGTGAGGGAGGTGGTCGTGTGCAGGGTCAGCGACCCCGGCGGGGAAAGGGACTCTGGGAAGGGGGAGGAGCCCGGAGCAGTGGCCGATCCTCCAAATTCAGGCTCCGATCTGGGCTTCGCGGAGTCAGTGGTGGATGAAGTTAGCAGGAGGCTGCAGGTTAACCTGGAAGAAAGGCTACTGACCCCAAATGAGGACGGCGTGGTCAGCCCCACCTCTCTGATGGCGCTTAGCGTCCCGGTTTCCGTGACACCCGACAGTCCGCGGTCTCCGAATTTGACCTCCATAAGTTTAGCATCGAAGAAAACCTTCGTGAAAGTTGGAGAAAAGGGGCACAGCACCGCGCTCAGAGGGATAACTCTGGGCTCTAGATCCTTCACAGCTCAGAAGGAGCAAAACGCAGATGTGGAAGGGGGGAGCTCGGGAGTCAGGACTAGAGCTCTGATATCCACCGGCAGCCTCTCCGGGGAAAAAGCAGCCACTACTCGGAGCCCTTCACCAGAGAATGAGCACGCACCCGGAGGGGATTCCCCTGTCCAACTCCACAAAGCCATATGGGTGGAAACGCACCTGGGAGAGGAGGAGGAGGAGGAGGGAGGGGAGAGGGAGGGGGAGAGGGAGAAAGGGAAGGCTAAAATAAAAGAGGAGGAGGAGGGGTTGAGAGCAGACTCCCCTCCTTGGCTGGCTGTACCTGCCACTGTCATACCGGAGGACGACTCTGCGCTGCAGGACGCTGAGGGTAGCTTAACTTCCCCAACGGAGAGTTCGCTGCCCGTTGGCAGCACGCCACCATCGGCTATCTGCCTGGCAGCGAATGCAGAGTTTCAATCAGCCGGTCCAGCCTCCAAACCAGCCTCTAAACCAAGTTCAGCTGAAGAGAAGCGCAACCGCGTCACACGCAGGACTGTGAATCTGCCCGCAAAGCACAGGGCTTCTGACCAGAGGGCTATTACTAGCCCGGAGTCGAACTTTGAAGGGGACGCACCGGGGAGAGAGGAATGTGGCGAAGACTCGACCTCACAGACCTCAAACGCAGCCCAGGAGAAAGTGTGAGTACCACCCCCGTGTTGTTTTTTTTCTGCAGTTAACAGTAGCTTTTGATCCTGGGAAAAAGCATAAAAACAGGAGAGTTAAGCCCACATGCAACCTGAGCTCTGAGTTCCCATATTTCATTGTGCTGGGAGAACAATCGAGTTCACCTGAAGTGAGGCTTTGAAAAATTCATGTGAAGTGCATCTAATCACCGGCTGAGTTTCCTAAAGTAGAAACCTCACCTACGTTTTTTTTTTTAACCATTTGATTATTTTCCTGTCAGATTAAGGAAGCCTGTGACAGAAGCCAGTATGAGTTTGTTTTTTGTGTATTCGCCACTTCACTGACAGAGAGGCAGAAAGCAGCTTATGTAGAGGAAGTTTTGAGATGCAGTGTTTACTGATGCTTTTTTTGATAAGAAAATAAGGTCAAATCAACCGTAAAAGGTTTGAATGAATGAGTGATTGAATGAATGAATACATTTATTTCAGATTTTTCCACCACAAAAAGTGATCGGTAAACCGAAATTACGAAAAGAAAAATCCCCAAAACATACACATATTAATCATTATTAGCTCAACACCACATTTCTTACCTATATGTTTCAACATAAATATGTAGGTTGGATCTATATTAAACAAATAACATAATTAGCTGTGTTATCATAATCAGCCCACCTTTTTAAAGTTACATTTTAACAGAATTCACATTTTGTCTTATGTTTCCTGTCTCAATGCTAACTAAAGACCTCCTTTTCTCCCAAACTAGTATTTAGTAAATAGATAAAAGAGTAAAGAGTCTGTAGTGTTAAAGTAGATTTTCATATCTATAATTAATCCATCATTCCTGTTAAAAGCACACAGTGTGCTGTCACACTGGCAACTGTTAGATAACCAAATGCCTCATTCTTTCCATTTCCTCTCTGACAGGCTGCCAACCCTCCAAAACAACAGAGAGGCTGAATTCAAAGACACTAACCTGGACCAGCCCTCCACAACAAATGATACCACACAGTCCGACACCGGCCCCCCCGAACCCGTAATCCAAGACAAGACTGACTCGGATGTCTCCGATTTTGGAGACGCCTCTGTAGAGCCCGAGATGTACAAAACAAAGCCAAAAGCCGCAGATTCTGGGGAAAAAAGTCAAGGAACTAAGCAGACTGCTTCTTTAAAACGAGCAGTCAAAGCAGCAGAAGGTCAGCCTCCCACAGCCAGTGGACCGAAGAGCCCATCGTCTACGGCCGGAGGCAAGAATGTCCCAACAAAGGCGAAGGGCTCTTCGGAGGCCACGAAAAGGGAAACTTACAGTGTTCATCAAAAGGAACACAGCAGCGAGAAATCAGTTGCTGTGTTACCAGTATTAAAGGATCAAAGTGCCAGCAGTCCCTCGTCTGCAGCGAAGTCTAAAATCCCCAAAAGGTCGCCGTCGGATTCTGGTGTGAAATCACCGGTGACGCCCGATAAAACGTCAGTATCTGAAGCCTCAGGTTCAGCAGCCCCTCCCAAACTGCAAAAACAACCAAGACAAAAAGAAGTTGTGAAATCCACAACGTCCAACATCAAAGTGGGCCGGAAACCAAGTTTGGAGGACGCGAAAGGGGGAAAATCTGTTTCAGGAAACACTTCTCCCACTAAATCCAGCAACAAGACGGGGACCAAGCTCATTAAGGAAAAGAAAGAGGACGACTGTGAGTCTGAAAACCTTTTAAATGGCATTAAGGAAGACGGGGAGCAGAAAAGTGTGGAGACAAGACCCCCTCCTGACAGAGGAGGCCTTGATTTCAAAGATCCCCTGCCAACCCATCTGGAGAATAGCACTTCAGTGTCATCAAAAAGTCGCTTACCCGTTTCTTCTCCGACAAAAACGAGCAACGATGCTTCTCAGGCGTCTGGGTCCAGCTACAGAAAAGGCCTGTCCGGCCAGACAGACTCGAATAAAGCAGCAACAACCCAGAGGCAGAGCCCCGAGCGGGAGGGATCGAGTCTGGATGAAGACAGACCTGGAAGTGAGACACCAACCCTGCTCCCAGAAAGCCCTCGAACAGGTAAGGGCCCTATTTCTATCTCTGTAATCACCCAGTTCCTTTCCATTTATTACACATGTACAGAATTATCTATTAAGGCTTTGGAAACATGTTGAGAGGATAAAGTTTCCGTTCATTTTCAGTCTTTCATTTCCAGCGCAGCTGAGCAAACCTGTGTTTGTGTGCGTTTCAGGGGCGGGAGGTGTGCAAACAGTGAAACCACCCAAACACCTTCCCAAGAGAGGCAGCGAGGAGAGGGACGTCCCGGCCGCCTGTCTTTGTCCGCCTGCCACAAAGCAAGACAAAACCGCCTCGCCACGGCTCTCCAAGCAAAGCGACAACATCAAACAGCACAACAAGTCGCCCGTGAAGGATTCGGCTGAGACCCCGGCGTCGGGCAGCAAGCTTCCCACGAGAGAGGCTCCAAAACAAAGAGGCCAGAGAGGCCTGAGCAAGCCGAAGCCCAGAAACCCTCAACAATTATCAAAGCAGGTGGACTCAAACGCACTTACTGAGACGTCCGTCAACGCAAAAGACGCCTCCACCGGAGTTCCAGTCGGAGATGGGGGAAGGATTGAAGCATGTCAAAGCAAAATGGAAGAAAAACAGACAATGGAACTGGAGGGAGCCAAAGCCATCCCCGCTGCTGGAGAGATTTCTGGACTCGGAAACAGAGAGGCGACCGTTACAGATGCTGCTGAGGGGAGAGAGGAGGTCGTTACCGACCCGGGAACGGAGGAACAGCCAAGTCAGACGCCAGTCACAGATCTACACGGTGTTAAAACGGAGCAGAACCAAGCCAAACCAGCTGGGGCTGAGGCTGCAGGGCAGGCAGACAGCGGCACGCAGGGAGATGAAACCACGTCTCCATCAGAAGATAGAAACAATGACGTGGACATTTTACAGAAACCAGATGCCACAGACATCAAATCAATCCCAGAGGAGGAGAAAAATGCTGAGGCAGCACCAGCAGATGATGGTGTAAACGACATGACGGGCAAACCCGTGTCGGAAGACGGTGTTTGTATTGAGAAAACGATCGATTCCGACCAGAAAGGTGCCACTTCTGTAGATCTTTCCATCAGTGGAATGAATATCGTCACCTCTACAGCAGAACCCCAAAACGGTACTGATGCTCAACTGGCCTCAAAGGATAGTGAACCAGAAGCTGTGCACTCAGGCACTTCTGGACCAGATAGTACAGGGGTTTTGAGGGATAAATCCACAAATGAGAGTGGCAGTCAGTCCTTCTCACTGAGGGTGGGTTTGGTAAAGGATTCTGTGGTGGAGGAGAGAAGTAAGGAGGAGGTTAACGGGAAAGCAGCTGAGGTTTTGGGCCTCGAAACAGAGACTGTGACTGTCCAAGAATTACCCAAGAATGTTGAAAACCAGATGAACACAGAGGCTCTTTTATGTGCAGGAGAATGTGAAAGAAGGGAGGAAGACTTGAAACCAAATCAAAAGCTTAATGACACAGCAGGAGAAGGCAGCGACTTAAAGGACAGATCTGCAGAGCAGCTCACAGACGGAGCGGTGGAGGGCAAAGCAGAGAAAGCAGACGCACATCCATCTTTAGAGGAGAAACGCGCTAAGCCTGAGGCCAAGGAGGAACCACAGGCAGTAGTTCCAAATGTCCCGATAGGCGAGAGGATGGAGGCAGAACCGGGAAGGAGTGCAGCTCAGGAAACTGATCCACAGCAAGAAATGCCTCCAGTAGAAAAGGAAGAAGAAGAGCAGCAGATGCAGATGGATGACAACAGAAATCTGAAGGACAAAGCAACTCCAGAAGAAACAATCCTGAGCCCTAAAATGCTGAAATCTGAAGATGACAACAAGGAGAAGGTCATCATAACCAGGAAGCAAACTATGGCGGATCAAACAACAGAGGCCCTCACAGGAGAATCTGAACGTCCAAATGATGCCCCGCAAAAAGAAAATGAGGATCTCAAAGCCCTGCAGAAGACATCAGAGAAACCCATTTTACAGGTGGGAGCAACTGAAGAGCTGAAGACCTCAGGCAAAAGCGAGCAGAGCGCTGAAACCATTAAAGGTTTCAACAACAATAACGGTTCATCAGAACAGAGTTTGGCCGGTGGGACTAAAAGGGATCAAGATGAAGACTCGCATCAAATATCAGAGAAGAAACCAGAAGACGAGAAAACTGTAAATGTCCAAAAGACAGAAACACCTGCAGAACTAGACTCTTTAGGCATCTGTAGTGAAGGAGCCAAAGAGAGGAAAGAAGCCCAGAGGGTGTCGGACAGTTTGGTCAAAGAAAGCAAACAACAAACCCAGACAACAATAACTGATGACAATAAGCACAAGAGTATTACAGCATTAGAGAAAGACGGATCAGAAAAATCCACACGTCCACAATCTGACCCCAAACAGACTCCAGAAACAGTCAAAACTGAAGCTTCAGAGAGCAAAGTCCAAGAAATAAAAACTAAAAGCACAAAAGATCAGAAGGTTGAAGAAGCCAAAGGTGACACTAAACCAGTTGAGGCATCAGGAGAAAGTCTGGGACCTCAGACAGCAACCACAATTACAATTCAATACAATACTGAGGTTCTCCAGGACCAGATGCCCAAACAGGTCAGAGGTCAAGGAGTTGAATCAACAGAACCAAATGAGAACAAACCAGAGGCTGAAGTCAGGGATTCATCACTGGGGAGTTTGACAAAAGACACAGCAGTTGTGGATTCAGTCCAGAAGCCCGGACCTGTTGGAGGACCAGAGGCAGTCCCAGTGAAACCAGATCAGAAATCTGCACGTCCAAATCCGGATCTGAAACAGGACACAGACCCAGTGAGGACAAACTTTCCTGAAGAACCACCGGAAAGCAAAACTCAGGTGTTAGAAGCTGCTCCTGTCAGAGGGCAGAAAGCCGAGGGAGCCAAAGAGAATTCGGCAGAACACGTAGCTGGAATAAACACCCAAAAGGACAAAAGTGTTTCCCCTGTCGAGGATAAAGCCGAAGAACTACGGACGCCAGACAGAGAGCCCCCGGCTTTTGATGTCAAACAAGCACAGAAGCCAGAGACTCTAGCGTCTAACGTCCAAGAGAAGACGAGCGACGCGAGCACAGAGTCCACATCTGGAAAGAACCTGAGCAGGGTTAAAACAGAAGAAACACAGCAAAGCCTGGAAAAAGTGGTTGAATCTGGACATAAAGGGACAAAGGACGCAGATCAGAAGCGCGACGAACCGACGGCAGATGTCAATAAAGAATTTAAAACCACTGTGGTGCAAAAGGAACAGAGCTCAGCGACCAAACCGAAGCAGAAAGAATCCGTCCCCCTTGGTTTAGACGGCGTCCAAAAAGCCGAGGCAGCAGCAGGAACACAGACATCCGGGGAGGAGAAGAAGCTCCCACAGCCCAAAGAGCCTAAAGGAGACAAATGTTTGTCTCTTTCTAATTCGCTGAAAACAGGTCCATCCACGAGTCTCCAGCAAGATAGAAAGTCTCCATCTACCTGCCCAGATGTGGAACATCGGCATAAACCAGGGAAGGAAAACAGAAGAACCAGGTCGAAAAAGTCCCCCGGTGGGGATGACGTTCAGGAGCCCGATGACATCCATGACTTTATCAGGAACATTAAGGAGGGCGGGATCCCCTTTTCGTATCCTCCCAAGAGGCACACCCTCAAAAAGTCCCGCTCTTCCCCTTCTGCCCTGCCGGCCATCAAAGAGGACCACTTTGAGCGAACGTTCGACCCCGAGGAGTTTCAGTTCGGCCTCCGGAAAAAGCAAAGCCTCTTCAAGGATCTCTCCCCGGCTATGGTGATCAAACAGAAAGCGGCCAGGAGGGAGGAACGAAGAATGGAAGAAGGTTGCGAGGACAAAACATCGTCCCAGGCAGTGAAAAGCCCCACTGAGGATGGAGGGGGGACGACCGGGACCGATGCAGGGCCGGAAAACGGGCAACGCGCTCAGCCTGGGAAGATCCCGTCAAGGCTGGAGAGGATGTCCATCATTTCCGGCTTGTTAAGCACTTCCCGGACCTCCAGGAAGACCAGAGAGGAGACCCTCTCTGCCTCAGACGGCTTGCTCCCGGCTGATAAAGGCAGCGGGGAAGGTGCAGATCCCAGCCCGGTTATGGGAGGTGGTTTGGGAACGGTGAGTGAGTCAGCACTTGGCTCCTCCTCTCCTCTTTATCTGCCCACGTTCCCAGAGATAAAGCTGCCTGATCATTTAGAGAAATACCTCAAGAAGAACAAAGAGGATTCGGACACCTCCCAGACCTCGTTACAGCAAACTAAACCCGGCCTGAAGACTGGTGTCATGGACCAGGTGGCAGATGTGCCCACCCCAGATGTGGGCCTGAAGGGCCCCCCAGGACTGCCCTCCAACACAAACTACAGCCAGCAGACCTCTCAGAATGGACTTTCTATCTCTAAAGCTAAGGTAAGCATGACATAAACAAACAGACATTTCTGTGTTTCAGTGGGGAGTTTTTCTTTGAACTATACGTGAAAAACGCTAAACTTTTCCATAGTTTATCACCATGGCGACACACGTCCTGGTACGTATCCTGTTTCTTTTTTATGTCGTGCTATGGCAGCCAAGTCATGAATCATTTACAAGTAAGAACAAGACGTGTGAACATGTCCCGACTGTGGAGGTTTTTGAAAGCATGCTTCCGGGGATGTGATATTTGCATCAGGAGGCAAATAAAAGCAACCTATTCAAACGAGTGGGGGTTCATTCCACACAGTGTGTTGTTTTGTTAGAGATTGTAGAGTGAATAGAACCACAGATTGTTGTAAAACACACAGAGAAGTAAGGTGAGAATCAGAAGTGGTGATTAGTGTGTGTTCAGCATACAGTTGACGTTTGAAATGCTTCTCATGCTATCTGACAGATTCCTGCAGTACGAGGCTCCCACAGAAGACCTGGGAAGGTATACACATACACACACTCATTATTGTTAAACAGCAATTAGACGTTCCTGCTGATTGCTCTGATATCTCTTGTTTATTTAGATCGTCATACATGAGCATGCTCAGTTCGGCGGGGAGGCGTTTGAGGTCTGTGGCGACGTGGAAGATGCAACCGCCATGAGACTGTCCCCAATAATATCCATCAGAGTCATCAGAGGATGGTAGGGCTCTTCTGACTGTTTGTACATAGGGAAACCTACATCGTAAAGTGGGAGGAACTGTGTATTTTCCCCTGTGGCTAAAATATTCATCTTTAAATGTTATTTTTTTAATCGTGAATTAAATTCTGTCTCTTTCCAGCTGGCTCGTCTATGAGAAACCGGGCTTTCAGGGCCGCATCATCGCCCTGGAGGAGGGTCCCACAGACCAGATTGTGAACATGTGGGCAGAGGAAGAGGGAAGTCCAGAAACCCAAAACCAAACGGGTGAACCGGTTCCAACTGCACCGATGGTTATAGGCTCCCTCCGACTGGCAGTGCGGGTGAGTCACTTTCTAACTTTACAACCATTTTTAATTAGCTGTAACTGATTCCTTCTTCTTTGTATGATCTATGAGATTCAGCATGTTATCTAATTTTCTTTTCGATTACATTTGTCGCTCTGTTTCACAGGACTACAGCATACCTCGAATTGACTTGTTTACGGAGATAAACGGGTTGGGGAGGGTGTCCTCGTACTGTGACGACGCCGTAGAGCTCGGATCCTTCGGAATCCCGCAGACCACTGGCTCCATCAAGGTTCACTCCGGGGTGTAAGTTCAGCTGACGCTAAACCTGATGCTAACCCTAACCCTAACCCTAACCCTAACCCTGCACAGCTGGAAGCAGAGTCTCAAACCAGTTCACCCGAAACAAACATGCATTCTTTAATTCAGAACCATTAAGAAATATCAGGTCGATTTGTCACACGATCTAAACGTCTCATTTTAATTTCTGGTCCAAGCGGGCTTATATATTTTAGCTTAAAGTGTCTCAGGAAACTTCATGGATAAAGATCTTTTGGTCACATCTGTGTTCGGTCTGTGAAGGAATGCGAGTGGCAGGCTGGAGCACGTGGTTGTCATGGTTACAACTGCTGCAAATTATTGATGGTTTGGAGTTTAACTTCTTAGAATGGCTCATGGTGTAGAGAGGGAAGTTGTCACATCATTACTTGTGTTTCTTTGTGCTTATGATTCCTCTTTGCCTCGTTGTCATTATGTGTGTGTGTGTGTGTGTCTGTGTGTGTGTGTGTGTTTGTGTGTGTTCAGCTGGCTGGTGTACACCGATCCTGGCTTTCAAGGATTCACTGGAGTTTTGGTGGAGGGGGAGTACCCCTGCCCAGAGAGTTGGGGATTCCCTGAACCTTTCGTTAGCTCTCTCAGACCCCTCCGAATGGTACAGAGTATTTCTCATGTATTTTCACTAAACTCCGAATTAGATCTGCCATCTTTGGTCTGACAACGTGTGTGTTTCGTTGCAGGGAGCAATAAGGGTGGAGCACCCCACCGACGCTAAGGTGGGTTCTGCCTCATCAAACTCTGTTGGGTTAGATTCCTGTTTAGAGCCGCGGCTGTTGAGTCGAGTAAAAGGAATCTGAGAATTCAGCCTCGACATGTTTGCCTGATGTGATTCATTATGTTGTTAGCTGGGCCCACATTCAGAGGGTGGGGATATGATGCAGTTTGTTCATGTGTGTGAGGAAAAAAGGAGGTGTTTTTTGGTAAAGATGGATTTTCTACATTTTGTAAAAAGTCATTGTCTACCATTTTTGATCATTCTACTTGAAAATTAAAGGTAAATACCTTTTTAGAAACACTAACAAAAGCACACTCTGTGGTTGTTGTGGAAAGTAAAACAGAATTTGACCCGTGCATAAACTTCCGCCATCTTTAACCACAAAAAGTAGGATCTTAGTGTGATCGCTGCAATCTCTTTAATAAACTGATCTGTGTAGCCATTTGTTTCATGCTTGTCTGACAAAAAAAAAAAAAAAACGAAAACCCAGCTAGAAAGGATGATAAAAAGTAAGATTTATCACTGCTTGTCTGAGGTATGCTGACAGCTCTCCGCCTGCAGCCTGTTCACCTCATTGATAGACAGAAGAGATACATTATGTAGGATTTATTGGTCTTTACACAGGAACTTGTGGAATGGATGGCATTCTTCATTTGGACAGGAACGGGCCACAAAAGGCCCACCTGAGCTACACAACCCAGATTTAAGCCTTCTGCCTTTGTCCTTTGCAGGCTGTCGTGTTTGAGAAGCCCAACTTTGACGGGGAGTGCGTAGAGGTGGACAACGATGTCTACAACTTGCTAGAGCAGGTGGAAGAAGAAGGCAAAGCTGGTGTGAAGAGGAAGACATTGTGTTCAGTGGGGTCTATTAAGATAATCGGTGGCCTGTAAGTGTTTGAAAAGCATCCAAAAACCCGTTATTTTTGGTTTTGCGGGCGTATGAATGAATAAAACTGTTTTTTTTTCACTTGGACAGCTGGGTAGGCTATCAGGAAGCAGACTTTGAAGGCCAGCAGTACATCCTGGAGGAAGGAGAATATCCTGAGTCCAGTGACTGGGGAGGATCTGAAGGCGGGCTTCTGTCTCTGCGGCCTCTGTTGGCTGTGAGTATTGCAAAGTTTCAAAGTTGAAACACCTCCTAGACTGTGTGTGCTTCCACTTATCGAACAGACATCATGGAAATTGCAGGTCATCTATATTATACGTCAGTAATGTGCAATTTCACACGTTTAAGACCCTTTTCTTCGAGTTAGCCCACCTCTCATTGGCTGTCTTCATCTGTGGCTAAACCAAGCTAGCAGAAAAGTGCATTTGGTTGTCTTTATTTTTATTTTATATTTTTCTTTCTCTTTCTGATCCAAAGGATCTCTCTCCTTTCCACTGCTCTTCTTTCTTCCCTGTCCCTCTGTCAGCTTCGGCATTATTGGACACATGGAAGTTTGGTAACAAAAAGGAAGTTTTGGGTAATCAAGAGGGACTTCTAACTAAAAAAGCCTCCCTTGGCAAAGCTAATGTGTTCAGCATAGCGCGGTATTCAGATTTCAGTTCTGCTGCCATTATGCTGAACAGGACATGAGAAAAAAAGAAAAAAGATGGGTGCATGTGTCTTTGTGATGTGCTGTTGTTCTATTTTGATTTTGTTAGTACATTATATTCAGACTCCTCTATTTCTCCTGACAGGGAGGACCTCAAATTAAAAGCACTCACCATTCGGTATTCATTCATTATTATTTTGTCTCTGTAACATCTTCCCAAGGATTTCCAAGCCCCTCACGTTAAACTGTTCCGTGAGCCGAACTTAAACGAGGTGGGGGTCAGCGTGGAGCTGCTGGGTCCCGTCTTCAACATGGAGGGCATCGGCCACAGCACCAAAACCGAGTCGGTCAGCGTCACCGCCGGCGTGTAAGTCCAGCAGCTTCTGCACAGAAAACGGCAAACCTCAGTTAAATAAGCCAGAGCGGAGGGGAAGAGTCGTACTTTTTAGGTGTGTCTCACCTTGCAGGAGTTATTTCAGGGCTCACTCGAACACACACCCAGGGTGCACACCCATATAGCCCCAGAGGATGAAATCTGAATAAGCCTCTCACACTGACCGACTCGTGTAATTGATAGGTTTGACAAAAGATTGAAAATCCTCCCGTTCCTTGAAGGCAGAGATTTATGCTGCTAGTATTTTTGAACGTGTGCTGTTGATCCTCTTTTGTGAAGCTATTAAATTGTTGTAATAAATAACAAAAAAGAGGTTCACAAACACTGAAATATATTTTTGAGACAGTGATTTCCATAAATATTAGGTTAAAGAATATCAATTTGAGCAAAGATTTTCACATTTTTCCTTTAGTTTGTCATTTTTCTCTTCTGACAATTTAATACAATTTGAACAAAAAATGTTCTGATTTAAGTCAGCCGGTTCCACCTTTTTTAAAAGTTTTTTATGCTGGAGAAATATACTTAACTGTCGTCCATGTATGTACAGTACGTTTTGCTTCATATCTGTCGTACCTGTTGTTTTACAACCTCTCAGAGGAATGGAGTTCCTGTTTTATGATCTTAGCTTTGCATGCGCTGTCAGACACTCAATCAGAAAACTAATCAGGTCAGTGCGGCCTGAATTCCAGAGCCTCTCTTTCAAAACCTCCCTTACAGGCTGATTTACCAACATGGACCTTAGCCAAACAGTTCATCTGCAACACCTTAACAATCTGTGCATATCTTATCTCAGAAGACTGGATGATATCTTGGATTGATGATTAACAGTAGATGAACTCCTTTTTTACTTCATAAGCTTCACATTCGGTTTCGGAACAGAAACACTACATAGTTTTCCATATTTACCCACAGAATAATAACATACCGAGGATTCCTCTTAACATAAGTTAGAGTTATAGATAACCCTCTGCTCTGTATTCAATTCTGAGCATCAAAAGGATGTTTGAAATTGTCAAGCAAATCAGACACAGTAGCAGACACATGATATCATTCAGGGAATGTTATTGGCTGCAGCCTGGGGCTGATGAGCGTTTTAAGAATGTGACTGATGGGTTTTCACTAGAGGGACGGGGAAAAATAACAAAAAAATACAAGCACCAAAAATGTGCTGCCATAAGAAAGCCACACCTTTAGTCACATTTCTTGCTAAAATGAATAGTTTTAAGGAGGCTGTCCGTGTGTGCTTTGCAGGTGGGTGGCGTTCGAGCAGCCCGGGTTCAGTGGAGAGCTGTATGTGCTGGAGAAAGGCATCTACGCCACCCCAGAGGACTGGGGGGCGCAGAACTCCAAGATCCTGTCCATACAGCCCGTCTTCCATGTAAGAATGCGGGGTTTTTTTTTTTTTTTTTTCTTTTTTTTTTTTTTTTTTTAATCGCAGAGGGAAATTATTTAATTGTTCTCAGGCTCATATCCAAATACCCTACACTTTTATGAATGTAACATTTCTTGACAAATTATTAACTACATAACAATGACTGTGAGCATCCAACTCATTTATCTGAATGAAAAATCAATTTTTTTTTTTTTTTTTACTGTGTATCATTTATTTGCTCATCAGGAGATCATACATATATTGATGTTACATACATTGTACAAAGCTTACATGACTTCTCAGATTTTTTGTTTTCTTTTTTACACAGTTTTTTTTTTTTTCCCCTTCCCTCTTCCTTCCCTCTTTCTGCTCCCCTTTCCCCCTTCTTTCCCTCTTCCCTTCCCTTTCCCCGTAGCGAACATAAATCCCTGTATTAACATAAAAAAAACAGGACCAAATAAGTATAATTACATTGATAAAAAAAAAAATACAAAAAATAAAAAAAGGGATACATTAAGAATGCGGGTTTTAACCGGTAGCCTTTTCTGTAAGTGTTCCTAATTCCTCCATCCTCTTTGTTATACAGGACGCACTGGTGGGAACAACTAAGTTTAAGGTATGATTCATCCACAGCTTCATATTAGATAGATAAATGTGGATATTCTGTGTGTTGAGTCCCTGAGACGGTTTTGATGCGTTACAGGTCCAGCTGTACTCTGAACCAGACTTCAAGGGAAGGCTGGTGGTCCTGGAGGGCAGCACAGCAGCTCTGGACGATGACTTTAAGCCTCAGTCCTGCAAGGTGTTAGCAGGCAGGTAAGCACCACCGAATTCCCAATAATCAATGCATCACTCAGAAAAGAAGAAATGGGACATTTCCACTGAAAAAAGGCTTTTCTTCATTCGCTTTAATGTCCCATTCTAGCAGTTGTACATCTCTTAAAAGCTTGGCTGTGTTACTGGGGTGTTATTCCCATAATATATATATATAATATATAACATCTTCTGCAGAACGACCAGACTACTAAATAGTTTTTTCCCCCTGGCCATCAGACTACTTAACGCCACATACCCCCCCCCC
>JABUIW010044446.1:53973-83541 GCA_013363375.1 Menidia beryllina
TCCGAACGCCACATTGTTCCCTGCAGGTGGGTGTTGTATGAGGGCAGTAACTACAGAGGCCGACAGCTGCTCCTCCACCCGAGTGAAGTGGGCGATTTGTGCAAGCTGCATGGCTGGCAGCGAATAGGATCCCTCAGACCGCTAAACCAGGTGTGTACGGACAGACATGCTAACAGAAAATCACACCTCACATGCTATTCTGACAATAGACATCTGTTTAATTTTCTTCAGTTAAAGATGTTTTACCTTAGGTCAAAATTTGACCATGTATTCTTACATGAAATCCCAAAATTAAACACAATTTCTTTTATTTTAATGGCCATTTATCAGCTAAATGCTATTTTCTTAAAGTAATCTAACCCTTTTATTTGGGATGTCTCCCAACAGAAGCAGATGTACTTTCGGCTGCGGAACAGGGAGACCAGCGGCGTGATGTCTCTGACCGGAACTCTGGACGACATTAAGCTGATGAGGGTTCAGGCTCTGGAGGACACGGGGGGAATAGAGCAGATCTGGCTCTACCGGGACGGACAAATCAGCTGCAAGGTGCGCGACCACGCCATCACCACAAAAAAAGAAAAGCTTTTCCTCATCCGATCTGTGGAGAGTTCCTGCTAAGCCCGTTTCAAACATGAACAAAGCCAGTTTTTTTTTATTTTTTATAGCCGAGCAATGAGCTGGAATCAAATATCTCTAAACATCCAGAGAATTGTACAAGTCTTGTGCTAGTGTGCAGACACCTGCACTATTGGGTTTAAAAACAAGAGTTTGCAGAGGTTCGTCCCCCCCTGTTGAACTCATTGAGTTTGTGCGCCCAGAAGCTTCTATTTTTTTCTTTTCTAATCCTTCAGCTGCATTGTGAATCTCTATTTAGCGTCTGTAACGTCCCGTCTGCCCCCAGCTGGTGGAGCACTGCTGCCTGGGGACCACGGGGACGGTGGTGATGGCGGGCAGCCGGCTGTGCGTTTCCGAAGAGCGAGGCAAAGACGACCAGCTGTGGAGCATCACCCCGGACGGTTTAGTGCGCTGCCACCTCAACCCCGGGCTCAACCTGCAGGTCAAAGGTCAGAGAACAGGGCCCAGACCTTTTTGTTGATTCTTTATTTACAATCTATTAAGAATGATTTTCCTTTATGCTCTCCTTCACTCCAATGAGAGGAAAGGGATGGGAAGGGGAGAAGACATGAACTTAGACTGAGATGTGGCTCTGCTGTGGTCACAATACGGCTCCTCCAAAGAGGCATTACAACTTAGCTGAATCTTTCCTACCTGCGGACCTTTTTTCCGAGTTTCCCTTATGCCACAGCTCAGCACCACTTCCTGTTATGGCTACCACAGGCGAACGTCCAGATTAATTCAGACAAAGCAGCCGTGGACTGAGACGCCAGCCTAAACAAGCAGCTCCATCTGCTGGAGCATGTATGATGTGCAACAGTTAGAGTTAGCAGTTGCAGGAAAAACCATCAGAAATGAGCAACACAGCGTTCGTTTTATCAAAAAGGTTTTTTTAAGATTTCAGGTGGAGGCTGTCAAGTTGACCAAAAATGACATGGTCAGTGTATGAAAAACACTGACTAAGACTGAAAAGACAGAAAAAACAAGAAAGCCACGCTGCTGCAACCAGTATTTTTTAGTTACAATGGCAAGATACCCTTGATTCTGTTTGCCTATATGGTTTTGGAATAAACATAATCGGCCAAAAAAATGAATTTTGTGTTCGTCTGGCAGGTGGCGTTCAATATGACAAGAACCAGGTGATCCTCAGCGCCTTCGACGACAGCAAACTGAGCCAGAGGTGGACGCTGGAGGTCCTGTAGAGACGGGCCTCACTGCCCCCCAGACGCAGCTCCGTCAGCAGACTGAGCCCTGTGATGCAGCTCCACCGTGGAGGCCGTGCCACAGAGATGGACAATCTCTTGTTTACTGTTTCACACTCAAAAACCAACCCAGAAAGAAAAGCACTCCAAGCAATAACATTGAGTAAAATAATTATATTTATTATAATAATAATAAATAGTTTTAGCCACTACAAAACAATCCATACGAAAGATGGTGGAAACTGCCCTGTTTGAATGCTGCAAACCTTCCTTTATCCTATACTACTCAAATGTTCTTTTCATATATTTATGATGGCGAATATGAATGTACACATTATGTTCACTGCTACTTTGTGAAGTCTCTCATGTCGACACTCCAAAGAAGTATTTTGACTATTATTTTCTTTTGTTTCTAATGTTGAGCAATTGTAAAGTTTGATGTATTCTCTTTTTTTAGGATTTTAAAATAAAATGTAATGAATTGTTCTCGGTTGTACAGAAGCATCAAATGCTTTGTAACAATGCTGCCCTCTACAGTGTAAATATTTAAAAGAACTGATGTACATTAGGAATAAAACAGATTTTTACCCCTCTCTTCTTATGCTTCAATGCTGGTGAGAGCATTATATGGTATGACTCATGATTACTCTAAGGGGATTTCCTCATGCATGTTGATGTATGCAAATGTACAATTCTCCAACATCAAATTGAGAAAAAATATGTCCAAAACGATCAAATTAAGTATTCAAAAAAGTTGAGCTCCCCGTGGAATAGGGCTGTCCCTTTTGTTTAAATACATGGTGGTCCTGTGAAAAAAAGGAAGTAAGGAAGCCATTAAGCTCAATTCCTGTACATTTAGTTCAAGCTGTTCAGTTAGACAAAAAAGGGGAAGAGGATAAAAGGTCAATAAAACCAGAGAATACTTAACAAATAGAATTAAAACATTTTTTTATGCTCAGGAAAGTTCAAGGAGTCATTTCTGATTGTACACATGTGCCTCTGAGGTTTTATCAGGGTCACAGATAATATTCTTCCCTGTCGAGGAAGTAAAATGCCTCAACTCTTTATTTGAGGAAATTTGTTAGTCAATTAAGTTACTTTAGATCCCATTTGTTCACCAACTGGAGATCTTCAATCCATCTTTGCTTATCAAAGATTATCGCGTCATGTATTCTGCTTTTCTAACAAATAGTTATGAGACACCATACAATCGAAAGTTATTCTAAATGTGCATTTTACGTACTATCCAACCTCCTGATGATGTTCATGAATAGGCACCTAGTTGGAGGTTATCACGTAATTTTCCAGCAGACAGTGAATGACAGGTTTTAATCCAAAGCTCTCTAACATGGGGCCTAACTGAGCTGGTTCAGTAGTGGGTGCATGTGTGAGCCTGCAGAGAGAGCCAAAGTCTACAATGTGGAATAGCTTCAGTAAGTACTGGATACAGCGTTACACCGGGTGATTCAAAGTGGAGACATATTAGGGTTTAAGTTTAAAGTAGCTCAGTCACACACCAAACCAAAGCTTTGATGAACTCAGGGGTTAAATTATTTTATTGTTTTTTTACCAAAAAACATTGCCTCTGTGTTGTTTATGATCCGGCAGCAAAAGGGTAACACAACAGAAAAAGTGCACACCGCAGAAGCAGAAGGCCTCACAGCTGTTTATTGTACCCAGCCAGCAGCTTTCAGCTCATCCGTAGCAGTTTCCTGCAGTGGTGAATTAAAATGAACACTCTTTGAGAGTCATTACGTTCCTCCCTGGCTGATCTGGACCACAGTTTTTCCTCGGGCGTGTCCTTTCTCCATCTTCTCAAAGGCTTGGGGAACCTGTGAAAAGGAGAACGTCTCCTCCACAACGGCCCGAATCTGACAGGCAAAAGAAAAAAGAAAGTCTGAGCCCAGGTCACACGAGCCCAGGTGTCTGAGAACTGTTTCACGTGCAAGAGATGACTACTCCTGTTACTGCAGGGAAGTTTATTTCACTATCTGAATGCATTTCCATAAATAGAATCGGACAAATTGTTAAAAAAAACAGTTTAAAATGAAATTTTCCATCTCTAAAGAAGCTTATCATTCAGTCTTTAGCCTATGCAACAGCGGTAATTTATAATAATGATAATAAGAATAAGGATCATAATAATAATAATAGTCTCAAGTTAAATAGATTGAAAATGAATGTATTAAGATAGAATGAGTTTGAATGTTTCTAATTAATTTAATGGAAATACTGTGAGCATATTAATGAACAAATATGGGATCACAAGTCCTTCACTCGCTGTAAAGAGCTGACCTAACTTACCTTTCCTGCATCCACCATTTCTCTAATCTCATCCAGCGTGGGACCGCTCGGTGAGAAGAATCCCCAGCGGTAGTGAACTCCTTTGACCAGATGCTACAGACAAAAACAGAGAGGAAACATTCTGCGTTTTAAAGACCAGCGGAGACAGGCATTTCTAACCATCGGACGACAGTTTTTCATTTATCCCAGAGAAGTGATTTGTGTCTGATAACATGTCTCCAGGGAACAATAATCTAACAAACATCACTGATTCTGTCTGCTGATCTGATTTAGTGACCTCTCTTCTTTCACATTCCCAATGGCCGAACTTCACTGTAGTTCTGTTCCATATGCTGGGCCACTGTAGAGGAACTGTAGAGATTTTTTAGTTTGAGTTACTATACTCAATTCCTTTTAGATTATTTGGAAATGACGGTACTATTCCAGCCAGGATTTCCTCTTAGTGAATATTTGTAGTACGCCTGTGTGAAGGCCAGAAATGCTTCTTGTCTTGCTTCTTGTCGATAATGTGGCACTTTTGTCTCGGATGTGGGATTGGTCTGCACTGGCTTAAATGTCTGTGGTAAGGCCAAAGATAAAAATCAACCCCTTTAAAAACACTCCTAACAGAAAAACGCAGCCATCAACACCAACAATTTGCATGCAGAAAGAAAATACCTCAGAAGAATTAGTCCTCAGACTGAGTCACAGGCTGGAGACCCCATTACACAAACAGAGAGGCTGATTCTCTGCGGACGCACTCATGACCTCATTTTTGAGGAACAAGGTGTAACCAGGTTAAAAAGACAACTTAATAAGCTATTCCCCAAATTTCCAAAGCGTTCGACACACCTTTTACCCCGACATTTGGGTCATGTTTGGGCGATAGGTTGGGAGACACAACAATGAAACCAGAGGGGTGATAAAAACACGGGAAACGGTCTTTACACAGCGGAAAGGAAATGAAGACACTCACCGCTTTGTGCATGCACACAATCGCACACACGCACATGAATTCACAGTAAGTCTTCTTTTTCTGGCTTGTTCTGCTTTAGGGGCAAACCCCACAGTTTAACTAAAACCCCTCAACGAGTATCACAGGCTTCTCTGGGGAAGCCCCGGCTCTACAGTCACATTTTCTTACATTTTTCTCAATTATTTGAAGAGGATTGGAAGAAGTTTACAAAGGAAAACAGAAAAGGTCAAATTAAAGCCCAGAGGAAAATAAAATGGCAGGCTACTTTGGAACTATGGATTGAGGGCAAATAGCTGATTTTGCTCACTGGTGTTAATCATTACTCATTTGGAGGCATTCCCTGAGTTAATTACTTCAGTTAATTGGCTGAAAATGAAACATTTTACAAGCAAGATATGTGAGCATTTCCTTTAAGAGGGTCCCAGTGCTAACTCCATGCGTGTGGTAAGAATGTGTAGATTTTTACAGATGAAAAAAGGTGAAATAAGAAAAAAAACAAAAAACGTTGAAGTCGCACACAGCTTCCTGGAGTCAACCACATTAACTCCAGCTCTCATCCTGTTTCAGGCAGAAAAACACTTTTTATTCTCACTTAAAGTAAGGAAGGTTTGTTAACATGAAAAAAAACTTAAATAAGGCTTTACGTGTACTTGCAGTGTTCGCTATCGTGAGCTGTTAAATTCCAAACGAATAATGAGGAAGAGAGCACAGAGAAGCTCCCACTCTGCAGCATGCATATCTGTTGCGGATGAATTAATGACTGACGTCAAGAATTTGGAAAACCTGCTAGATGCCTCAGTTACTGTGAAGTTAAGAAATCGGTGTTGGTTTTTAGTACTGAACAGGAGTGTTGAGGTAACCTGCTTTCCTCCGTTTCTACGCGGGAAGCCTGTGAACAACGAGGCAGCTTTGTGACAATGTCACATGTGCCTCTGCTGGATGTTTCTTCCTCTTTCTTGAGGACACCACTCCCAGGCACAGTTCTTCTGTCTGTAGACATGCTACTTATTTTTCTCCTGTGCTTGTCCACTTCGGGTATGCCAATACTTTAGAACACATTTCTTATTTTAATTTTTTACACATAAAACATTAATTATTCCCGTATGACTGTCTGACTCAAGAGTTTAGCTCAGAACTAACCAAAAAACATTCCGTGCATCTTCCTATTCAAAATGTAGGGAAAACATCATGCAAAAGTTGACTGCTATTGTATATTTAGCATGGGACGGGAACTAAAAGATATTTGTGTTATTTACATGCAGCATAGGCCTCACTTTGTATCTTTTTTAGACCAGAAAAGAGAACAAAACACTTTGCAAATGAATCAGTTCAGGACAGAGTGACATAACAACGTTCCTAAAGACCCACATATAAAAAAAAAAGATGGATCTTCTATAAATGTGTCCATGACACTGGGGTGGGGTTACCTTGAGGGCTTTGGTGGCCACCGTAGCAGCAGTCTGCATCATGCCGTCGGCGATGCCCAGCTGGTCGGTGTTCTGCATGAAGGGTGTCACGAGGGTCACGTACTTAGCGCCGCTCCACGGCTTAAGCAGGCCCAGAGCCCAGCGCTCTGTGTCCCCCCCTATATTGTCCAGGATTAAGTCAAACCTCGAATGCACAAGAGACAAAAGCACGGGCGTGAGAGGGCACGAAAAGACCAGGAAGCGTGCGGCTGTTTGATAGGAAACGAGAGATTTCAGCCTCCTCACAGGAACGAGATGCTCGTTGCTCGTGTGTGTGTGTGTGTGTGTGTGTGTGTGTGTGTGTGGCGGGGGGGGGTCTTCTTACTTCTCCAGCTGGCGGAGTGGCTCCTCGACCGGCCCGGCCGTGTAGTCCACAGTGTGGTCAGCGCCGAGTCCCTTCAAAAACCGCTCGGCATTCTGGGAGCAGGTCACAGTCACATGGCCCCCCCACGCCTTCAGCATCTGGACACAGACATGAGCACAGAGGAACTGAGAGGCTGCACCCACAGGTTTGGGTCTTACACAGTAAAGCAACAAAACAAGGCTGGGTTAGTTTTATGTTGGGACAGAAACCAGCTCACAGGACATAAGACAGTAGTCTCTGAGGCCCTCTTTATTTATATTCTTATTTTTTTGGCTATTCACATTTAGTGTGTACCCGTACTTAATCTGTATTTGTTGTATCTTTTTGCATTTTGCTCTCTGTGTGCCACTTTTTTGCCATGTAAGCTGCTGGTAACTTTAATTTCCTGAGCGAGTCTTCCCAAGGGATCAATAAAGTGCAAGTCTATGCCTAAGTCTGAGTTTTATTTACAGTTTTCGCTGACTTAGGCAATGCGCTTAGTTCCAAGGAATACTCTTGGAGACGTCTTTGGACAAAGTATGGCAGCTGTTTCATAGTTTCAAGGAAAACATCGATCAAAAAAGAAGGTTTCTTCTATTGTATTGAATAATAATAATTGAGAATAATAAATCAAAAAAGCTTTTTTCTCATCATAATTCCCCTGTTTTGTGCATACCTGTATTGCAAAGGTTCCCACTCCCCCTGATCCTCCAAGGATCAGGATCCTGCAGAAGGGGAGTGAAGACATACACCGTTCAGAACGTGTGGGATGGGTATGAGTGTGTTAGCGGGGCGTGTGCCGCTCACCGTTTGTTGGCACATTTGTCCTTACTGAGTCCGCCCGTGTTAACCAGCGCCGACCAGGCCGTGGCTGCTACGTAGGGAATGGCGGCTGCCTCGATGTGACTCAGTGTCTTTGGTTTGTGGGATATCTGTGCGCAACACACATTGAGATTTACAGCAGTTGGACAAACAGCACAGTGAAAAGCACTCCTTTGTTACACATGCCGAGTCTTTATGAAGAAGCAGCTGTAAAAACACCTTTTAAAGAAGGATGTTTGTGTGTGTTTGATGAGAAAATCTGATGCGCGGCCTTCCCTTTGACTCAGATGTTCTGATGACTGGACCTATTCAATGCGGCGGTCACAAACCACCACAGAAATCAAACAAAGAAATGTAATGAGCTTCAAACATCTGCAGAGAGAGCATTACCTCATTCGCACTCAGCACCACGAACTCAGCCAAGCTGCCCTGCTTCCACGGAGGGACCGCTGCCCACACCTAGAGGAGACACAAACAGGCAGAACAGTCATTTGGGACGTCCTCCAGAGAGCCTGGAGAACTATTCCTGAAGACTACTTAAAGAAATGTGAGCAAGTTTGTCTGAAAACGTTCATCCGATCTGTACAAAACTCTCCTTAAAACGTCTTTGCAAGCGGTCAAGCACTTGTGACAAATACCAGTTAACAGATTTAGAATAGCTGATGTTATTCCTCCAAACGGGCTGAGGTAATGGCTCATGACGGAGCGTTTACTGGGACCAGTCATGCACGTTGCTAAGGCACACCGTGGTGTTGCTGTCCAGCTGGTATTAAAAGGCCACACAACAACACCACCGCTCATTTGCACCTCTGAGATGGTAGCATCATGCCAGCCAAATGCTGACCCCGACAGTTTTTCATCTGGACAAAACAACATGACTCGCCGGCCGGGGTTTAGCCGTCCTCTCCGTTTAGAAGCGAGTCTGTGAAGTGAGTGCTTTAGGGTGACTTTTTGTCTGTGTATCACTCGTCTGCTGCCTGTTTTCTTCACCTCGTCCCTCTCTCTGAAGTACTTCACATCCAGGCCGCACTCCATGACCACCCCGGACACGTCTCTTCCCAGGATGAGGGGGAACTCGCTGCCTGACTGCGTGATGTTCAGGGGGTCTCTCTTCATGGACAACGTGGCAGAACCATAGCCACCTGATAGGGAGGAAAGTCTTATAAGCTTTCTTTAAAAAAAATAAAAATAAAAGTGCACATGGGTATAAGGAAATATACCCATGTATGCAGCAGGATCAGACTGGCTACAGAAGACAGATGTCTATATGTTGACGTATAGGAAACATCAGTCTACACTGTTGATCTAAATATCAAACTAATAGAATATTATCAGGACTCTGCAGCTGAGATGGAGCTGCTTTAAAACACTCACCTCTCATGCTGACATCTATTGGGTTCAGACCAGCAGCGAACACTTTGATAATGACCTCATTGGGGTAGTGGATCACGGGAAAACTGGCGTTTCTTGTGAATCTTAGGACGTCATTGTTTCCATATTTATCAATAACCCAGGCAGGCATGATGGTTCTGCACCTGCCAGATGTGCTGAGCAGTCTCTGCTGACCAACACGCCTGGGAGGGCTTGTGAGCGCACATGGAGATTTGCAAAGGTGAAATAACAAACGTCTGTGCACCAAACATCCAGAGGAACTCATCTTCACTATCGAGTCAAAAGTACGACTGTTCGACCGTGAATCAGCTGATACAACCAAAACACACTTTCAAAACCGTTTTAAACCGAGGCTATCTCTCAGCTCCATGCATTCTATTTCTATAAAAGCATGTCTAACAACACATGCTATCTAGTTCAATAATTCCAAAGTCTAAAACCATTTCATAACAGCGTCCTTCTCTTCCGCGACATGCCCCCTCTTCAGCCGGTGTCTAGCTACAGCGTCTCCGCCAATCAGATCGCTGCTTCCTCAGACGCTGTCCAATCACAGAGGTCGCTGCTGGATGTTGACGTTTAGGCAAACATGGCGGCGTTCTACTGTGGTGCACCGTGCTAAGGTTGATAGTTTGAAGGATTATGTTCAAGACAGCAAAATGCTCGGCTTGACAATAAAAGAGGTGAGTAGGACTGTTCGTTTGTTTCTCCAGAAGTAATTGTCTCAATTTATTTTTAAATTATCTGTTGTTAATGCATATTGAATTAAAATAAACGCTAATTTACTTAACAGAATACAATTGATATGTTTTCAGGCAGAATTCTGATAATGGTTTCTCAGTTGTGTTGGCACAGAAGCTTCTTGTTTCCAATGACTGCCATAAATAGATGGACTTTGAATCCAACCCTCCACAGGCTGCCATAAACACACTTAAACTTTATTTCCAGGTGTCTGTGGCGTTCAGAGAGGGGAAAATCTCCCCAACAGAGCTTTGTAGGAGGTGTCTGAATCGCATCAAGAAAACCCGGCATCTGAACGCTTACATCACAGTGACAGAGGAGCTGTCGCTGAAGCAGGCTCAGGAGTCAGAAACCCGGCTTCTGCGAGGTGAGGTCACACAGGTTTGGATCCGGATTATCTGTGGAGAGTCGTAAATGTTATACTTTGAACTTGTCCTCCATCAGGTATCCCCAAAGGTCCCCTGGATGGAGTCCCCTTCGCCGTCAAGGACAACTTCTGCACTGAGAATATTAAAACCACCTGCGCCTCCAAGATGCTGAAAGGTCGGTTCCACGCTGGTGTTTAAACTGTTTTCGCCCCGTTAACGTGAACCTAACCCTGCGTTTTCCACAGACTACACTCCACCTTTCAACGCCACGGTGGTGCAGAAGCTCCTGGACCAGGGGGCCGTGCTGATGGGGAAGACCAACATGGATGAGTTTGCGATGGGGTAAAGCCCACGTCGTCAGCATGTTTTGGCAGCAGTCGATTTGATTGTAAATGTCCGTTCATGGGTTCGGTTTATGATGCAGGGAAGATTTGGCCAGCCTCACAAAGTGCCTGGTGATTATGTATTACACTGTAATGCCTCCATCGAAAGATACACACGCTTTTAAAGTCTGTGGCTGTTTCAGCTAAGCTCCACCTTCAACCCCAGGAGGCACAGTAGAAAAGTCTGAATGGGAACAATGCTATCGATTGGCAGCAATTATGCTTTTTCTCATGTATTCCCACCAGAGGTTACCAGATGTCTGTTTCAAGTTTTTTCAATATGATATTGAGACAACCCAACAGGACAAAGAGTCAAACCCACCTGTTAAGAGCCGGGGCTTGTGTTTGTCCTGCTCTCAGCTCGGGCAGCACTGACGGGGCTTTCGGTCCGGTGAGGAACCCCTGGAGCTACGCCGGTTCCTACAGAACCCGCGCCGGAGCGGCGCCGGACTCCGACTGGGTCGTCTCGGGGGGGAGCTCAGGAGGAAGCGCCGCAGCGGTGGCCTCGCTCACCAGCTTCCTGTGAGGGTCTTCTTCTGTGAAAGAGTGCGAGGATTTGAGGCCGGTGTGTAAAAACGAGCGCTGGCTGTCTTGCAGGTCGTTGGGCTCGGACACAGGTGGCTCCACCCGGAACCCGGGAGCTCTGTGTGGGGTGGTGGCCCTGAAGCCCACCTATGGACTGCTGTCCAGACACGGCCTCATTCCTTTGGTGAACTCCATGGATGTCCCTGGAATAATCACACGCAGTGTCGATGACGCAGCCATCGTTTTAGGTGAGGCGATCCGTGTTGGAGGAGATATTCTGATGCTGTCGGTGCAGGGGCTCAAATTTCCAACACTGTAATCAGAAAAGCTGTCACACGTTGCTGTGAATGTGACAACCCTGGCCTCACATAATCATGGTAACCCGAGATCTGATACATCAACCAGGTGTCCTCCAAGGCCTGGATATGAGAGATTCCACTACAGTTCCAGCCCCCTCCTCAGGAACGGAGCTTCCCGAAGACTTTGATGTCAGAAACATCTGTGTGGGCATCCCTAAGGTGACTTCATACAGTATCTCAGAATTGATTTTCTTAAAGTCGGCAGCGTGCAGACAGCTGCTGCTTTTTCTTTCAGTGAGACGAGCCAAATATTGCCTCATAGCAGGATTAATGCATGTGGTCTCATGGGTAGTTCACCAAATAAGGAAAGGGAGGCATTTCAGACGGGTCGGCCATTTTGTTCTCTGTGAGTGAAAATAACCCACTCTGTTTTAAACTCTGTTTTTAGTGCTCAAGTTTGACAACACCCTGATGAAGAGGCGGGTAAACCCCAGTATCAAACATCTGACCTCTGGGCTAAAACAAGCATTGCTTTATAACTCTCAATATAAAAGTAGATATGTTGTGTCTAAATGTTTTCTCTTTAAGGACACTAGTCACATTCATTTCACGTTTCGAGAGAACTTTTTACAGTCCAGTTAGAGTTATAAATGACTCTCGATTTGATAATATACAGGTTGACTGAAATGTTTCTCCATGGCAAAGGCCAGTACGTTAACACTATCGAGCTAGTTTTGGGTTCTGGCATTAGACGTGTGATCCTGCTTGTGTCCCTTCATAAGGAGTACCATGCCCCCGGGCTGTCCGAGGAGACTCTAGCACAGTGGAGCCGAGTCGCCGACTTGTTTGAGAGGGCAGGAGCTCGGGTGGAACAGGTGTCCCTCCCCCACACACAGTACTCCATTGTCTGCTACCACGTCCTGTGTGCGGGTGAAGTGGCGTCCAACATGGCTCGCTTTGACGGGCTGGAATACGGTAGGATCCGTCTGTTTGGCCTAAAATATTATCTCTGTTATTGTGGCGTGGGGTTGATGTAGTTTACACTTCTTGCAGGACACCGGAGCACAGCGGACAGCTCGACGGAGGCCATGTACGCCTCCACGCGTCACGAGGGTTTCAACGACGTGGTCAGAGGGAGGATTCTGTCTGGGAACTACTTCCTGCTCAAACAGTAGGACAGCACCTTTAACCAACCACTAACCAGACGGCTACTTTCAGTTGTCGTCGGCCTTTCTGTCGGAAAACGAGTGCTCACGCTTATTCCGACAGGAACTACCAGCACTACTTGGAGAAGGCCCAGAAAGTGCGCCGACTGATCGCCAACGACTTCAAGCGAGTGTTCGGCTCGGGCGTGGACGTGCTGCTCACGCCCGCCACTCTGACGGAGGCGGCGCCTTACTCTGACTTCACCCGGGAAGACAACCGCACGCGCAGCGCACAGGAAGACGTCTTCACGCAGCCAGTCAACATGGCAGGTACACAGAGGGGGGGGGGGGGGGGGGGCTGTTGCACTGTGTTCAGGAAGTGTGGGAGGACTCACAACCTTCAGAGTTTTTACGTTGCAGCTTTGCACGCATTCGTAACAGGAAACCATGCATCTAAATAGATTGTAATTTATCATATTTTTTTAATCAGTCAGAGACATCACAACGAGTTAAAAAAAGGGAAACGACTGTCTGTGAAACTGACCTCTAACTCACTTTGTCATTCTCAGCATTCCTCTGTCCACCGACTCTCTTTCTATTACTTTTTTTTCCTTCCTTTCCCTGCAGGTCTGCCTGCTGTCACTGTGCCAACGGCTCTATCCAGACGGGGCCTCCCCATTGGCCTTCAGCTCATAGGCCCAGCTTTAGGAGACAGGAAGATGCTCAGTGTTGCCCGGTGGGTAGAGCAGAGGGTTGGCTTCCCCTCCATCACTGACCACGACTCCCCAGACAGCAGGAATCGCGCAGGAATGCCCAATGAGGAGCAGAGTTTTGCTCTATAAGGACCTCTCTGGTTCACAGAAAACTGACCTCAAACAGACCCATAGGAGACCTATCAGATGCCTTTTTGGGGCATTTTTTGTGGGGGGTGTACAACATGCAATATATTGTATGTGAACGGATATGGTGCTTTACATTATATTTCATTTCCTGTCTTACAATTGTGTGTACATACAGGCCGCTTGTTTTTCCAGGGAATATTTATCATGTCATTTTTATGAAAAATGCGTCCTCAGTTTGTTTAGTTTATGTATAATTTTATGCACACAAACGCTCTAAAATAAACATTTCTGTCATATGTTCTTTATCTTTTTCTTTTTGCCTTTTCATTTAAAAGCTTCAAAAACTTTTATTTGTCAGGTTTTGTCAACGGTAAACACAGCTTCAGGTGACTAATTAGATTTCCACTACTTCTCTTTTGTAAAAGTCTAACAGTGCATGTAACGTGCAGAAAATGCAGAATTACCACACTGTAAACCACTATCTCTGTTTTCTGACTTTCAAGAGAAGATGCGCCTGCCAAGAGCACCAATTTTTTCTGTAAACTCATTGTCTTTGTTTCTCTAGCTTTAAAGGGGAAAAACGTCCCTTTGCATGTGGATTTACACATCACCGACCTGGAAAAAATGCAAAATATTTAGCTGAATGTTGCTTTTATTCGACTTGAGGAAGAAGGTTGGTGGCCTGATTCTGTACTTCCCCAGGCCATATGTCGAAGTCTGTTTAGGCAATTATTCCAGCGCAGTCTCTGGTGAGCCATTTTGAATGAACACATCAGCTTAGTGTTTTTTTTTCAAAAATATGTCAATATGATGCAAATAGGGACACTGGTGACAACTAAGCAAGACAGTGTTTTTTTTTTTAAATTCCAGATATTTAAGAGCATGGGATTTGCATTCTTTCGTGAGCACTGAGGTGTTGCACAATCAGCCTTCACATCATGACCACCCAATGGAACGTTTGCATTCTACCAAAAGAGCTTTGAGCTGTCAACCAACACCTGAGGGTGTCCAGATGCCTCCTACCAGGCTGTTTAGGCTAAGTACCACCTGTAGGGGAGTTAATGTTCATTTTAAGAAAAGATTTACGCCTTCTTGTAAAACAAAAACGGGCAATGGAATTTGTTTAGTTATAAAGAGACTAGTTGTCGTCAAACTTCTGTTGGGTTTGATTCAGACTCATCTCAACATGCAACATATTTTCGGTGCACCTCCTAAAACTGCATGCTGTAAGAATCCCCACGCTGACCCTTCTCTTGACAGCTGTGGGAACTTTCCTCTGATTTTGAATTACAGGTATGTGCGCTTACTGAAGAATATTACATCTAAATAACGAATCCAGCTCTCGTTTTGGAGGTAAATTGAGGAAATTTCAATAGTAGAAAGTCTCGGTGGTAGTATCACAATGTTTTGAGGGAAACAAAGGGCCTCTTTCAGGGACAAAGCCTCTCTTGAGTTTGATTCTGTCAAAGGTTTCTTCCTGTTAAAAGGGAGGGTTTTTTTTTTTTCCACATTCTCCTTGTGCTCACTCAGGATGGGGGATCTGCTGAATTCTTCAATAAGGAACTTTTTGAACTGGCTTTGTATGAATTGGATGTATTTAGGATAAAATGATCTGGATTTGGCCTTTGGATTTTGACCGTATTACATTGAATTAGATTCTAACTGGTGTGAATCGGACTGTATCTTTTAAATAGCCAGAGATGACATTTGATGTGATATGTGCTATACAAATAAAATGTAATTGGACTTAAATTTATTGAATCAAGAATAGCTACAAAACTGGGGTGGTGCCGTGTGAAGATTTCTTTTACAGATAAACTCACTTCCGAAACAGTGAAGCAAACATCAGTATGACAGTTTTAGATCATTGAAAAATGATGTCACAAAAATCAGAAGTCATCTCATCATTGTTTTAGATTGGACAGCGAAAGGCTTTTTCGTCGAGGCTTCGACAAAGAACTGATCTGTTCCTCATCTGTTGAGCAGGATTAGTTTAAGTAGGATGATATAAAAAAAATATGGTTGGGCATCAAATACATTCAGTGACAGTTTCTTGTTTCCTTTTCGTTGCACTTCCTGTGGTTTCCTGCGGCTGCAACTTGGTCTCATGGTTGTGCGTATTAAAAATCATCACACAAGTCCCATGTGCATATTTTTGGTTTGCCATTTCTGTTCGCTATGACTTTTAAACCACACACCAAACTGTGAAGAATCTGTTCTCAATACTCAACATGCCATGATATATATATTTTTTATTGTTGTTGTATGTATTCAGTTAGTCACCAAGACTACTCTGCTCATGAACCTTAGACTGACAAGCTCCACATCATACCTCATCACTTCCTCAAATGAAATTAGGTGTCATGGCTGAGGAGAACAGATACTTTTTCAGTGGGCAGAGTTTCTCAGAGCACTCGAAGAAGCATTTAAAAAGTAGCACGAACAGGGAAATTTTGGCTTATGAGAACATTGTCCTGTTGTTATCACCTTCTTGGCTTTATCCACGTTGTGTTTCTCTCATGAGCCTGAAAATGAATCTGTATTGTTCATCCTGTAGATTCAAAACCACTACAAGAGGATGTGGTTACCTGAAGTCAACCATTTGAATATGTCCCCATATGTGGAAATGGAGTGAAGATTGTGAGGAGGGTAGGGGCGGGGGTGTGACAACGTGCCATTTGTAGTTTTTAAATTGTTGTTCTCTGGTTAACGTCACATGAAAAATGAGGCAAATGCACAAAGAATCAGACGATGCTCATTTAAAAACAGATAAAAAAACCCATTCGCCACATAGCGTTGGCTGAAAAGGGAGTTTGATGGAACCATTTACACCAAAAAATAAAACAAGACAACATAAAAACAGTGATGCACCTTCAGAGGAATTTAGAGACGATGTTCTACTTTTTATGCAATCTTCATCCATCCATCCATTTTGTTGCAAAAATAACAAAACCTCATCAAATTTTATATCCCTATAATTAGTCTGAGTCAAAGTCTTGGAGGGAAAACCTGATAATATTTGTGTTATTCCTCTATAACCATGATGACGGCTTATTACCAAACATGCAAAGTCGTTCCGGCCTATTGATACAAAATACTTCCCCAAAACAGGATGTGTTCATATACATAACTTTAAGATCATGACAAAATGTCTTTCACTTCCCTGACAGTCTTCCTTTAAACATTTTAGCTAAGGTGAAACAAAAGGACGTTGAACTGGTGACCTCTCAGACACAATCTGGGTGTGACACAGAGGAACAACCGTTTCGTGGTCACAGGCCAAAGCTAAAGCCCCGAAAGACTCAAATCATGAAGAATTAAAACGTTTTTGGCAGCTTGTGGATTAAAATTCGCATTGCTGTATAACGAAATACCAGAGGACTGCAGAGTTGGGTGCATAAAGTTGTGATGTGGACTTCCATCTGTCCTCACGTTACAGGTGGGTGATGGGAGTTGGCCTCAGACCAAAGGGGAGGAGGTGCTGCCTTGAGGGGGTCACACTCTGATGGTCATCCTTCCCTCTAATGCGCTCCATTTTCTGTGGCTGCACGGCAGGAATGTGTTTTTTTTTAGCTTTTGATAAATCACAAACCAAACAAGACTCCAAGTGCTCACTAACTTTGGTCAAAAACACTTGAGGTACAAGCTGTGTTTTTTTGATGAGGAAGCGAGGAAAGAAAGAGGATCACGGAGCAAAAGGTCCCCATCTGAATCCAGAAAAAAAAAAAAAAAAAAAGTTGGACAAAAGCCCTTTTGTTGTGTGATCAGAGCAGGATGCTATTCCCACATAGATCAAGAGTGAGACGTAAAAACAGGTGAATTCCAGGAGTCTTTCTGGGACAGAGATCCTTTGATGGCAGAACTCCTGCACCAGGTGCTAGAAGAGGAAGGGCTCAAAAGCCCAAACATTCACCCCCAGTCCATTAAAGTACTTTTCAGCCCAGCACTCACATCTTCCTTTTGGGTGATGACTCAATTTATAAAGATTTTACACTCATGGCTTGACATTGCTTCAATTAACTTTTGGAGTTGTGATAAACCAGCACAATGTCATTTTCTCTAGAGGGCAGAATGAATTCAAACCAATTTTTTCTGGTTGGTGTCAAGTCCAACTTTTGTAAGCTCACACCTAAAAACTCAAAATTAGGGGAACTGTTTCCCTTTGAAAGGTTGAGCAAGAGCCGATGCATTATGTAAACTACAAACACTCCTAGTTTTAAAGCCAGTTATTTTGTGGGTTTGTATGAGATGGAAACTTCTACACATGGGGGACCAACTAGCTCACCTAATAGACTACATTAAACACCACAAGGGAACACGTTTTGAATATGACTGAACTCCAATTGTATCAAATGTATACAAAGACAAACGTTTGAGAATTAGCTTTATTTGGTCCTAAACAGTCTAAAAACCACATCCAGTTACACAAAGTTTCCAAATAAATGTTCAAATTATTAATTTCACATCAAGTACTACCTTAAAGAAACCGACCACACCAGATAAGAGTAAACAGTGATTTTCAGAACAAATTGAAGCCTGTGATAAGAGCCCAACAGAGAGCAGGGACGCCAAACAGGGCGCGTAAAAACGCAGCGCTCTTGGATGTGCGCGCTCTCGCCGAAACCATCTCCCCCCACCCACACCAAAGACGGAAAGTTCTAGTCCAGATGCGTTTAAAATGACGTTTGCCGCCAATGCCCAGCGTTATATCCATACTCCAGAAGCGGCCGCAGCTCCGGTCCCGTTAGAGGGGCCAGCCGTAGAGGACGGACACGGCCGACGCCAGGGGGAGGAGGGCGAAGGCAGCAGGGCTCCCGGAGCAGCCGCTGGTGGAGTTAGGACTAGGAGTCGATGTGGAGGTAGGACTAGGAGTCGATGCGGTGGGCTGAGACTGTGCCCGGACCACCTAAAAGTAAAATAAATAAGTCAGGTAAAATTTGATGAAGCGTTAGAGATCCTCTAGTGCAAATTCTCCTGAAACGCAAACTCAGAAAGCCCCTTAGTGGATCAGAAACACTGTAAAGCTAAGAGTAATGTTTCAAGTTGTGTTGGAAGGAAGGGACCGGCTGTTATTGAAATGAATAGTTTGCAATAAAAAAAAATCCATCCGAAAGCAAGTTAACGTGAACTGAAGAGGAACACGTACCTGTGATGTCAGATGGAGAGCCAGCAGGAGACCCGCAAGGAAAACGATGCACAGCCTGTTCATCTTGGCGTTTTGTTTTTGTCTCTGTAAGACACTGTTGTGTTTTTCTCAGGGATGAATCAGCGGATGACTGAAAAAGCCTAAGCTCAACGTTTTTATAGCACCGCTGACATCATCACCTAACTGATGACACCTGCTGCAGACCGCGTGCTGGGTTCAGGGCCGCCCCCAAAAGGCCACCTGAGTGATGAGCATCAGTGGAAGGAAGATGTTATCTGAGGAATTTAACTAATCTTATATTTCTTTTTAAAAAGTAATATAATAAAATAATATATAAATAATCTAATCATGTAAAAATGGACCCAGACAGAAGTAGAACTATATTGTTCTACTTCTGTCTGCCTGCCTTGATATGGTGAAATGTTAAAGTGTTTTTAAGTATAGAAACATGTTTATACATATTTTAGGTTGAAAATAATACATAATACGAACACATTGGTGCACTTTTTTTTTACATGTATAATTCAACACTTCTAGGAGAGCACACCCTCATCTCTAACCATTACTAACCTTTCCTTTTCACTACTGAGACTGACTGGCTGCCCTCATCCGTCTCTGTCAGGCATTTATAACACCCACTGCCTAAGGAGAGCAACAGCAGCATCATCAGGGCCTCCACACACTCCAAACACCACTTTATCAGACCTCTACCCTCAGAAAGGCGTTTTAGGGTAATAAAAACAATAACAAACTGACTAAAAAACTGCGTTTATCCGGGAGCTTCCGTTGCAAATACAACCAAGAGCTGAACCAAAGTATTTTTGTCAGTGCCCATTTGAAAAAAAAGTATGTAAATTGTCTTTCTTTTTATCTTAAACTACCTCTTTTGGTGCTATTTTCTGAATTTTGTTGTGCTTTTTCTGCCAATGACAATAAAAAATAATTCTGACTTCGACAACTAACAGTTTAGATTTGAGCAAAATGACACTAGCTCTGATCTACAAGCAGAGGTTAGAATACTGTGATAATTATGAATATTTGGGTTTATTTCCCTACATACATGTAAGACAGGAATTTATTTGTTTAAACGGTATTGGCCGACATTGGCCCTGCTGGCTTTCCGTAGTTGTCCCTCCGTATCTTGTTCCGGGAGAAACAGCCTCACAGCCGTGAGGACATAACATGACCACACTGTGATAGCAAACTGGAACAATACATAATAATTGCTTTTCGTGTTTTAGTTAGTCCACGGAGCTCCCTCGCCTCTCCATGCTGCTGTGCCGGCTCTCCGCCGTGAGCCAGGCGGCGGCCAAATGGGGACGGAGGTCACGCCGGGGAGGCGGCCTCCTCGTCCACCGTGCCGTCTCCTTTAGCTCCAGCCGCCGTCACGGTGTCAACTCCGGGGAAGGCAGCCCCCAGCCGGCGGAGCCCGGCTCCCCTCAGGCTCTGTACCGGGACACGGTGCTCCTTCCCCGGACTGAGTTCCCCATGAAACTGACCGGACAGAAGCTTCTGGACCGGGAAGTCCAGATACAGCAGGTAGTCTGAAACATGGAGTTTCCCCAAAACTCTTCATTCAAGTCGTTAGCTGCCCAACTAAATGTTCAATGAAGTTAAGAATTAACTTTAGTTCTGGTCTCCTCTCCATATTTTTAAGAATTCATATTAATATAATAAATAAATGCTTATAGAATAAGAGTCCTATTCATAATATGTTGCCACAAGTCGGTACAATTCTCCAAATTATTTAGTAATAACATTATTAATAATACAAATATTTAACGAGGAGAGAGAAGAATAAATAGACTGAATTGGCCTGTAGCATGTTAGATGTCAAAGTTGATGAGAGTATATGTTTGGTAAAGACTAAACATGACCCTAAATCCCCTTTTAACCTGCTGCAGGAGTGTGGGTTTGCAGATTTATACTCATGGCAGAGAGAAAGAAAGGCCAAGAAAGAGTTCTGCCTCCATGACGGACCTCCTTATGCCAACGGAGACCCTCATGTTGGACATGCACTCAATAAGGTAACTATCCTTCGAATTTTGAATTGTTTGTTTGTTTGATTTTGATGTGCTGTTTGCTACATTTCACTTGTGTGCTGCAGATTGAAAAATAACACAGAGATGATTCCTTTCAGATCCTGAAAGATATTCGCAACCGCTTCGAGCTGCTCCGGGGCCGGCAGGTCCACTACGTCCCGGGCTGGGACTGCCACGGGCTGCCCATTGAGCTGAAGGCTCTGGGAGAGCTGGGAACCAGTGGGCTCAGTCCGCTGCAGATTAGACAGAAAGGTGAGCATGACGAAAATGGTGTCTGGACGAGTGCGTGGACGTGCAGCCGCTGGAACGTTTTGCCTCCGTCTTGTGTAGCGCGGGAGTTTGCTGAAAAGGCCATCGCTCGGCAGAAGGCGGCGTTTCAGCGCTGGGGGGTGATGGCCGACTGGGAGCAGTGCTACCAAACGTTTGATGGAACCTACGAGGCAGCTCAGCTGAAAGTCTTTCAGGAGATGCACAGCAAGGTAGGCATAAATTAGCTTTCATACAAAGCTTTTAACCCTCATTGTAATATTTATAGTGACTGAACAATAAGTTGGTGATACTATGTTGACTGAGATGCAGAAACTGAGGGTTTTCATCCCTGTTGTCCTTCTGTGTTGGTCCGCAGGGGCTCATTTACCAGGACTACAAGCCTGTTTTCTGGTCACCTTCATCCAGGTACGACATTATCGCGCCCTGCCTCATCTTCAGTGTGGGATTGAAAACGTACCGACTGTCTGTTTGACTTCACAGAACAGCCCTGGCAGAGGCGGAGTTGGAGTATAACCCGGAACATGTGAGCCGGGCCATCTACGCCACGTTTCCTCTGATCACGCTGCCACCAAAGATGGCCTCAGAAGAAGGTAATTCCAATAAACGCATACAGATGGTAGAAGTGTTTTGTGGTGATTCAAAGCGGGCCGGTGGTGAATGACCCGACTCCTCGGCAGGGCTGGACAGTGTCTCCGTGTTGGTGTGGACCACCCAGCCCTGGACCATCCCTGCTAATCAGGCTGTGTGCTACATGCCAAACGCACAGTAAGAACACGAACCTCAAACTGGTGTTTGTGACACTGGCGTCTTCTATGGAACATTTAAAAAATGCTGTATTTTTTCACACATTTAGTATCATTCTTAGACTAAGGCTGCTGGAAAATGGCAGCCTCTCATCATGATTAGTTTGATTTCTATTAACTGAAATGTAACTGCTGGATAACCTATTTGTTTTTAATATTATGACAGTTACTTTAAACATGAGGAAGACAACAGCTGCAAAAAAATAACAGTTTTAGGTGTCTAAAGTGTTTTACATTTTTTCAGAAAGTCACAGTTGTAATTAGATTTGATATATTTAATATTTTCCTCATCTGGTCTTTGTAGGATAGAAGTGAGTCATTCTTCTAAATTTTTCCCTCAAGTCACCGTTTGATTCTGTGTTAGTGGGTTCAGGTTTAAGATATTATTTGTCCTGGGAGTTATGGTTTCTTCCCAAATGTCACTGGGTGATTATTTTAATAATTTTTTAGGTGTCCTGCACCTTTAAAATGAGACAGAAGAGCCGCACCGTGCCTCATTCATTCACATAATGACTCAGGTTTAATAGTGTCGATGCAAAAAGAGACATCTTTGTTGTGCCATTCGCGGGTTTGAATGTAAGCGGCCTGTTTGTCTGCAGGTACTCTGTGGTGAGGAGAGGGGACGACTCTACGCTGCTGCTGGTGGCCTCTGAGCGTGCAGCCAGCCTGGCAGCCCTGCTGGGCACAGAGCTGCAGAGCATCGCCTCCTTCACAGGTGACGCCCACACTCTGCTGCCTCTGGACTGATGGGCTCTTTCCCCTCAGTCTGCATGTTGTGCTCACAAAAAGAGTTTAAAAACAGCATCAGAGAGCCTTTAAAAGTGCATCTTTAACCATCCGCCTCTTGACTGAGTGGTAACCCTTAATGGGACTTTGTTGATTGTTTCTCTCTTTTTCTTCTAAGGTTCCCAGCTTGAAGGCGGGGTCTGCCAGCATCCCACGATTCCCAACAAGCAGGTGCCCCTGTTGCCAGCCAATCATGTGACGATGGGAAAGGGAACGGGATTGGTCCACACGGTGCCAGCTCACGGCATGGACGATTACAGCGTGGCGTCCCAGTTTAAGCTGTCAGTGGTACGTCGTGTCAGCGGGAATACTGACAGGAAGCACGTCTGGGACATTTGCTAAAGTTTTTATTTTTGTCATCGTTGTGAAAGCTGAAGCTGGAAAATGGAACATCCCAGCTCAGAAAAGTAATGGTGCATCTAGATGGTGCAGATTGAAGTAAACAAAGTAAATAATAATAAAACAGCAAGAACCACAGAAAGTCATGGTGCAGCAGGCTTTGATCCCGTCTTTTTAATGGGAGACGACTAAAGGAATGGGTCATTTGTTTCACCCGGTTCAGAATGATGCCGCTTAGCTGGGAATTGGTGCCTTCTGATGGATAAATCTCGACCTAAAGAGTCATTAAAGGCATTTTGAGACAAAATATTACAAACACAGAGAAAATCCCAAAGATAAAAATAAGCTAAAATGCGGTGTGCATGTTTGTCTTTGGTTTAAGGAGTGCATGGTGGATGAGGAGGGGAAGTTCACGGAGCTGGCCGGAGCCGATCTCCAGAACCTGTCTGTGATGACGGAAGGCACCGACCGGGGTAGGCCCTCCGAGCAGTTTCCTGCCGGGTGACTGTGTGTGTGTGTGTGTTTTTATTGTGTGTCCTTCTGCTGCCCGTGGTAGTGATTTCCCTGCTGAAGGAGAGCGGGGCTCTGGTCCTGGAGGAGCGGTGTGTCCACAGCTACCCGTACGACTGGCGGACCAAGAAGCCCGTCGTCATCCGGCCCAGCAAACAGTGGTTCATCAACACGGCCTCCCTCAAAGACAAAGCCAAGGCAAACACGACCTCATGCTTCAGAAATCAACGCTCAGATAGGCGTTTCTTTCCCCAGGGGCTGGGGAATGGCTGGCATGCCTGGGGCCTCTGTGAGGGACAGTGTGTGTGTATGTGTGTGTGCAGGAGGCGCTGCAGAAGGTCCAGATCCTGCCGGAGTCTGCGCGGGCCAGCCTGCTGGCCATGCTGGACAGGCGCACCTACTGGTGCATCTCCAGACAGCGGAGCTGGGGGGTGCCCATCCCCGTCTTCTACCACAAAGAAACCGGAGAGGCTCTCCTCAACAAGTGGGTGAACGGCAGCACGTCTGGGTAGCAGATGGCACCGGACCGGAGCCCCCTGCATCCCAACACATGTGACCCCCCCCCCCGACTTTGTGTCTGCAGACACACGGTGTCCCACATCGCTAAGCTCTTCAAGGAGAAGGGCAGCGACTGCTGGTGGGAGCTTCCCACCGACGACCTGCTGCCCCCAGAGGTGATTAAGAAGGTGAGCCACAAGTCGGTACATGTCTCCAAATTCTTTAGTAGTAATATTATTAACTCATTGGCTGCCAAAGATGTCTATAGACGTCAATTCAAATACAACCGTTGACTGCCAAAGACGTCTATAGACGTCTTTAATGTTTTTCAACGAGAGTGGCTTGGGGGACGATCTGCTAAAGCTTGTCCGTAAATATCGGCTTCTAGACAGAGTATGTAGTAACAAATTGTGCCACTTTTGATGGGAGATGAGCATAGACTGTAGGCAAATAAGAAAAAGGTAACGGTTCGCTATGAGAGAACATGTCGCCGGTGAGACGCAGGTCGAGGAAGAACGGAATAAGGTAGAAACAAATTTTTTTTTCTGATGAAAGAAGAGAGTCTACTCTTTCTTTTGGTGTGTTCGGTGTTTACATAGTCATAGCACAAACTATTCTGTGGCTCTTGAAAAATCAGTCAAAATGCTCAAAAAACTCTGGCAGTATGGGACTCTCTGTTCTGAAAATGGCTGGCAGTCAGTGAGTTAATAATAAACATATTTAACGAGGAGAGAGAAGAATAGACAGACTGAATTGGCCTCAGTAGCGTGTTAGTTGATGAGGGTATAGTTTGGTAAAGACTGAACATGACCCCAAATCCTCTTTTAACCTTGATTTTTGGTGTACTGTTTGCGTGACTTTAAATATTCAGCCGGCAGCCGCCCGGTGGAGCTGCAAGGGTTAAGAGCCGTTCTTCTGTGAACTGTTTTTTTCAGAGTAAAGTGGGTCCAGCGAGCGACTTCATCCGTGGAGAGGACGTCCTGGACATCTGGTTTGACAGTGGAGCCTCGTGGGCCGCCGTGCTGGAAGGTACGCAGCCCGATTCCCGTTTGGCAGGCAGATGATCTGGAAGCGTTTTCTAATAGTGAGACCTAGGTCTGAGTTGCCACGGTGATGTGAGCGTCGAATCTGAATCTTTGCACTAATGATGTCCAGAGTGTTGACGCTGCCCCCGAAGGAGTCTCTCCTGCTCAGATCCTCAGGGTCGTTTTCCCAGAACAAGCTCGCCCAACAAAAACCTTCCAGAGTCTTTAATCAAGTCTGCTGTCATTAGTTTAATGTAGAGAAAGCAGCTTAGCCCTACCCGATGTAGTCCCCCAGAACAAGCAAGCTGCTTTGTAAGGCATCATTAGCAAAATCCGCAGTCGGGCCTGGATTTGGAAACAGCAGCCTCAGCATGGCCGGATAAGGTGTCCTCAGCACCCGGTCAGCAGCGACTGGACCGGCTAACAACAGTCTGCCCTAATGGAGGCGGGGGGCTTCCCTCTCAGTAGACAGTTTGAGCCTCTAGTTTGTCTTTAATCAGCAAATGATGGTAGATATTTTGGACTTTTTTTGACCCCCTGGATAAAGGTTCAAATCTAGAGAAAGGTGATATTTTCATTGGGTGAACACATTTCAGGAGGTTGCTTCGTCATAATAATGATCAAAGATGTGCACCATTTTACTTTTCTTTTTTACTCTTACTTTACTTTTTTAAAAACGCAATAAGTCCATAACGATGGAGCTCGTTTCAAATGTATTTTGCCTTAAACACACTGACACTCAGATGTTTAATAAGAAGGGCAGACTGCAGATGTGTGCAGAATATAAGAAATATTACAACAAAAACCAGGAGGGTGCTTCTGGTTGAATTAATGCTGCAACAAAGGGTTGATGATCAATTAAACTGATGTTTCAGCCATTGAGGCCACCGGAGCCCCCTGCATCCCAACACATTCCAGGTCCCGCCCCCTCCGGCATGAATTCAGATCAAATTCGACTTTCCCGTTCAGATTGAGGGTGCTTTGAAAAACAAAAGATATGTGTCAAGGCCCAGATAGGATTAGAAATAATCAGAACGTTACACTTCCTGTCACATAAAAATCTGATTTTGGCCACATTTGTCATTGCCAATAAAAACCATTTGCACGTCATCAAAAAGGTAAACATAAAGTTTGATGTTTAGGACTGTACTCGAACAGTTAAACGCTTCCCTCACATTTCTCCTCAATCACAGTGTGACTGGTTTGATGGTTGTCTGTGTGTGGCTGTTTTTGAACCTCCAGAGGAGATGGAGGGAGACTCTGAGGAGCCTGAGTCCCGTCTCAGCTGGCTTCCAGCTCCGCTGCGCAAACCTCTGGTCACAGGTTGTCTGGACGTTCACCTGCAGGGGGCGCCGCTCAGGCTGCCCGTCCCGTTCCTCTCTGCGTCTGCTTGAGCTTCCTCTCTCCGCCTTCCAACGCTTTGCAAACGTAGCTGCAGGATATTGGAGAGTTCCTCCAGCATGAGCCTCATTACCCTCTGGTTGCCTCGTTCTCGTGTCTGCATGCAGGAGCTCCCTTTGTTGAAAAACACCCCTTTTTCCAGGATTGGTTCAAACCCTGCGTTTGTATGCTGGCACTTCTCTCTGTTGACCAATTAGAGGTGGAGAAGTGAGGCGGTCAGGTGGCTCCTACTAAAACACGGCTGTCCTCAGTAGTGGTCCCGGGTTGTTTCTCAGACTAACAGAGGCTGGTGTCTCCTGTCTTCTTCCAGGCACTTCTTTTTTTTTTTTTCTTGGACACATACTCACCTCTCTCCTCCTTTCTGATTTCTCTGAGTGTTTACTCACTGCTTCCTCTTACCCTCCCCTCATGCAGAGTCGGACTCCAGAGCAGATGCATACGTGGAGGGAAAGGACCAGCTGGGGGGCTGGTTTCAGTCGTCCCTTCTCACCAGTGTGGCCGTCAGGAACAAGGCCCCTTACAAGTGAGCGTCCCCCTCCTTCCTGTGGTGTGCGTTGGATGGTTCACAATGACAAATCTTTAAGTTTTTATCCCGTTTAGGTTTTCCTAATTCTTTATTGGACTTTAAGTTCCCCGGTCCAAAGCATCTGTTCAGTCAGTTCCATGTGTTCCAGGTCTCTGGTGGTCCATGGCTTTGCCGTCAGCGAGAAGGGAGAAAAGATGTCCAAGTCTCTGGGGAATGTCGTGGATCCTGATGAAGTGATCAACGGAGGGAAAGTGAGATCAGAAGGGAGAGGATGGAGGGAGGAGTCTGTGAATGAAACGATTCTAGTCCTCAAGAACTGAGCCGATTTTAAAACTGCAAGAGAAAGTCTGAACATTTTAAAAAGTCATGGGACTTTTGTACAGCTTTAGAAAGACATACACTATATTGCCAAAAGTATTTGCTCACCTGCCTTGACTCACATATGAGCTTAAGTGACATCCCGTTCCTAATCCATAGGGTTCAATATGACGTCGGTCCACCCTTTGCAGCTAGAACAGCTTCAACTCTTCTGGGAAGGCTGTCCACAAGGTTTAGGAGTGTGTTTATGGGAATTTTTGACCATTCTTCCAGAAGCGCATTTGTGAGGTTGCACACTGATGTTGGACGAGAAGGCCTGGCTCTCAGTCTCCGCTCTAATTCATCCCAAAGGTGTTCTATCGGGTTGAGGTCAGGACTCTGTGCAGGCCAGTCAAGTTCATCCACACCAGACTCTGTCATCCATGTCTTTATGGACCTTGCTTTGTGCACTGGTGCACAGTCATGTTGGAAGAGGAAGGGGCCAGCTCCAAACTGTTCCCACAAAGTTGGGAGCATGGAATTGTCCAAAATGTCTTGGTATGCTGAAGCATTCAGAGTTCCTTTCACTGGAACTAAGGGGCCAAGCCCAGCTCCTGAAAAACAACCCCACACCATAATCCCCCCTCCACCAAACTTTACACTTGGCACAATGCAGTCAGACAAGTACCGTTCTCCTGGCAACCGCCAAACCCAGACCCGTCCATCAGATTGCCAGATGGAGAAGCGCGATTCGTCACTCCAGAGAACGCGTCTCCACTGCTCTAGAGTCCAGTGGCGGCGTGCTTTACACCACCGCATCCGACGCTTTGCATTGCACTTGGTGATGTATGGCTTGGATGCAGCTGCTCGACCATGGAAACCCATTCCATGAAGCTCTCTGCGCACTGTTCTTGAGCTAATCTGAAGGCCACATGAAGTTTGGAGGTCTGTAGTGATTGACTCTGCAGAAAGTTGGCGACCTCTTCGCACTATGCGCGTCAGCATCCGCTGACCCCGCTCCGTCAGTTTACGTGGCCTACCACTTCGTGGCTGAGTTGCTGTCGTTCCCAAACACTTCCATTTTCTTATAATACAGCTGACAGTTGACTGTGGAATATTTAGGAGCGAGGAAATTTCACGACTGGATTTGTTGCACAGGTGGCATCCTATCACAGTTCCACGCTGGAATTCACTGAGCTCCTGAGAGCGACCCATTCTTTCACAAATGTTTGTAAAAACAGTCTGCATGCCTAGGTGCTTGAATTTATACACCTGTGGCCATGGAAGTGATTGGAACACCTGATTCCGATAATTTGGATGGGTGAGCAAATACTTTTGGCAATATAGTGTAATTACATTCCATACAATTCCTATTTAATCACATGTTTAGATTTTTTCTTTGCTGTGGTGCTTCAGTCATTTTGTCGTAAAAAAACAGGCATAAAACGCTGACTGAAAACTCAAACTTTCTGTGGGCTCTCTGTCAGGATGCTCCAGCCTACGGGGCAGATGTGCTCCGCTGGTGGGTGGCCGAATCAAACGTCTTCTCCGAAGTCCAAATCGGGCCCACTGCCCTCAACCAGGCCCGGGACAGCATCAGTAAGGTACCGACAGGCCGGACAGAGCGGCTGCCTCTGTGCGGCCCTCCTCCTCCTCACCTCCTCCTCCTCTTCCTCACTTCCTCCTCTTCCGTCTGTTTGGCGTCCAGCTCAGGAACACACTCCGGTTCCTGCTGGGCAACCTGCAGGGCTTCGACCCCCGAGCCCAGGCCGTGGACCCCAAACAGATGCACTACATCGACCAGTACATGCTGCACCTGCTCCGCGAGTACAGCATGAAGGTGCGTGGGGGGCGGGGCCTCGGCGTGTCCGGCCTCTGCCCGCCGCCCGCTGACCCCCTCATGTGTGCAGGTCACAGACGCCTACAGCGAGTTCGACGCCAGCCGGGTGGTCCGGGTCCTCCAGGCCTTCATCACCAGAGACCTGTCCAGTTTTTACTTCAGCATCATCAAGGACAGGTAAGGCCTCGCCACCACAGATTTAAGCTCTGGATTTGGGACGCCTGACCCCCCCTCCCCCTCCCACTGACGCGCCTCCAGGTTGTACTGTGATCCGGAGGACTCTCTGGGCAGGAGATCGTGTCAGACCGCCTTAGAGGAGATTCTGGACGGCGTGACCAGATCCATCGCCCCCGTCCTGCCACATCTGGCCGAAGAGGTCTACCAGCACGCACCAGGACACGACGGTAGGGGTCTCCAGAGCTGTTTTTGGTTTTGAAGCAGCACACGGGTCGATGACGGAGAGAACTGTGGCTTTGTCTGCAGAAGGGGAGCCGCTGTTCAGAAGCGGGTGGATCAAGAGCAGCTCTGTGTGGCGGCGCCCGGGGTTGGAGGAGGCAGTGGAAGGAGCCTGTGCCATCAGGGACTCCTTCCTGTCTTCAATTCCCGGCAAGAACGCAGCACAGTACGAGCTCACCATCGCCATCGAACCCGGCCTCCTGTTCGAGCTCATGGAGGTAAAGAGGGGG
>JABUIW010044447.1:1500-13257 GCA_013363375.1 Menidia beryllina
AATAACCCGACAGCTTGTATTTGCCGTTTATTTAACCGATAAAGGATCGGCGGCCTCCTGAACCGTTCCCGAAAAGAAGACACGCTCGCCGTACGAAAAAGGCTAAACGGGGATTAAGCCGCGTCCAATGAGTCGCTCGCAGAGATTTTGTTTTTACAAACACGTCTGAAGCGACTAAACAAGTTAAAGCCCCGGTGGCACGCTGCTCACATAGTGCCGGTTTTCAAATGTCTCTTTTTTTTGTTGCTTTGAAATGGATGTGACTGAAGTCTCTGTTGGACAGATCTGTCAGGGGGGGGGGGGGGAATAAATATATTTTCTGTTTAAAAAGAAGACGTAAAAAGTGTTATGTGTCTGGGAGAAATCATAGCAGTGACACAGGCATCAATTACATTTTTTGTTTAGGGATGGAGAGGAAGCGTCTTCGGGGTGCTTTTCATATGTGTAACGACTATGAATGTTGACACGCGACACAAAATGTGTTCAAGGGGGCCAACACATCACAATGCTAGCGCTCATAAAAGACAGACTTTGAGGGTGTCAAAACGGTGGATCTTGGAGGGAGGACTCAGTCGCGGAGGTTCGTGAAAACAGGGTTTATTGTAACAAAAACACTCAAACGGAGTGGATGAAGACCAGGAACAAAACAAGGCTGTGACAAAAACTATGATCAAAGTATCAAATCAAGATTAACCAGATTATGAGCAAAGTATCAAAGAAAGAGTAAACAAGGCGATTAGATTAACAAAACTGTGGTAAAACATGGCTATGACAAAAACGTGGCTATGGTACAAAACAAGACTGTGGCAAAAGTACAAACAAGATTAACATGGCTGTGGTCAAAACAAGGCTATGGCAAGGCTGTGGCAAAAATAAGACTATGGTACGAAAAGCTAGACTCTGGCAAAATATCAAGGAGTAAACAAGGCTATGGCAAAGTAACAAAATAACGATGAACAAAACTGTGGCAAGGCTGTGGCAAAACATGGCTATGGCAAAAGGCAAATAATCAAACCCTAACATGACGTGGGGAGACGAAAGACGAGAGACGAAAGACAAAAACGCACTGGCACAGGACATGGGAAACGAGGACTATTTAAACACATGAGGGAGGGGAACCCCAGGTGTACACAATAGGTAATCAACACATGACGGCACACCATACACTCCCCCAGACGTGACAGAGGGAACATCCACAGTCCTATTGATGTACGAGCTCACAGAGCCTTTTTCCCGTCGCCCTTTGGATAAAGAAACACGCCGTATTTCAATAATCGCGATTGTTCCCGGTTAGCTTAATCTGTCGTTTGTCATCGTTTACGCCCTGTGCAATTTCCAGGAAGCTGGTGTCTATCCCTGCTTAGCTTTGTCAGCACTCGAAGATGCTTTTAAGCGTGTAAAATAGGCTTTTATTCAAACCTAATATAGTGTTTCTTTTGCAAAATGTCGTTACGCCCGGTCTGTATTCGCACCGAAATGAGTCCAGACCTGCGTCGCGCTGTAGATTATCGAGGAAATAACAGATTGATTTAAAAATGTATGGTTAAAAAATGATGATGTGGAGTTCACACACAGAGATTAAAAACCATCTCACACCTTCTTAAAGTAGCAACATGGACAGAGGCCGGTATCTGAGGAGTAGGCTGTCTGGGATTACTGCTAACAAGAGCTTCGCTCCCTCCTCTTCCTCCCGCCGTACGACCCGGGGGGGCCCTCCTCTTCAGCTTGTCTGGATTTTGGGCTCTTATCCCAGGCTTTGGGAAGCTAAATCAGCAGCTCCTGCTGCTCCGACATCCATCAGCAGAACTAAATTTAAGGCTCCAACTAATTAGGATGATAGCGATTAGCGTTAGCCCGGTTGTAGCTGTAGAGGCCACAAATGACACCTTGTTGTTATGGAGACTCAGTAAATGTGTTTGGATATTTCCCAGTAAGCATCAGATGCGTTTTATGTCTATCAGATAAACATAAATAATGTTTATCAGATATACAGCCTGCATTTATCAAGCCGTATGTCAGAGTTGACCTTTTTTAGACTGAACCGTTTCGTCTTTTCTATTCTATTTACGTCAGGCACAAACAGCTGAAAATCTGCTAATGATGCCACAAACATGCTTTAAAAGGGTGTAAAAAATATATAACATTACTTTATTCAGATCTGATTAGAAAGGGAAATGATTCTTATAAAAAGTTTTTATATAATGAGTCATAAAGATGCATCTGGATGGGCGTTTTGCCACCAAGATTAGGCCTCTGGGATATTATGAATTGAACTTTTACAGGGATGTGAAATTTGTTAAACGATAAGATGGTGGTGGTAATTATAACTAAATAATAGCAGATTATAGGCGATAATCTGTATGTGTGTTGGATAAACTGTCAGATGTAATCTGTGGACGTGTATTGGTGCATTTAGCTATCTTTCAAATGGTTTTCCAACCAGACAAAAGCAGAGATTAGCGGCGGAGTGAAGTGATGAATGGCTGCGGAGTGTTTGACTTTTACACAAGTGACAAGTGTTTGTGTTCCAGCCAGTTGGCAATTAGAGTATTAGGTTATTCGAGGAAGTGCTTTCCAATGGGATAGATGTCACGACTTTATCGTACCAGGTCCAATCAATCAAACTTTAATTACTTTAAACTTAGTTGCTCTGTTTCTGCTGGTATTAGTTTCCAGAGGTGGGAAGTCATTTAGTTTAACCTCCAAATGCAAATGAGGACAAGGTCTTCTTCTCTGGAAACAACCTTTATGTTACTGATAAAATAATCTATGTAAAGTAAGCAGACCATGCTTGTTTTCTTTTATTTGAAGTCATATTTATGCACATTAGTGGCATATAGGGAAAAATGTGTCATCATACATATTTGTTATTACCACTTAAGAAATCCTAGAGATCTGAAATCTAGATGAAAGCCTGGATTTGAATACTTGAAAGTCATTTAGCTTTGACAGACGTGTTTCTTCTTTACTAACCATTCTACAGCATAAGATGCTTAGCTATCTATTTTCTCTTCATCCTGAGATTTGGTAGTGAAGCACACTCAATCAATCAATCAATCACTTTATTTTGGTAAATTGCCCACATTAAACACAAGAAACAACAAAAGAAAAAAGAAAATAGATAAACCCACAGTTTACCAAAAAAGGAATAGGCCGAAGCAAAGCTTATTCTTGCCTACCCTATTTTTTACCTTACAACCTACCAGGATTTCTTCAAATTCAGATTCAAGTACATAGTACATATATAGATCTACATAACAGCGTAAGATTTTATCATTTTACATTTTAAAGCTCTTTTAAAGTTCACCAAGAAAGGACATAACTTAAATTCATCATTCAATTCATTCCACAGTTTCACACCAATAACTGAAACACATCTAGACTTTATCTGACTTTTCTCTTTTGCACATTCAAATATAAACAAACCTCGCAAATTATATTTATTTTCTCTTAACTTAAATAATTTCTGAATACCAGAAGGAAAACTTTTATTCAGTGCTTCATACATTATTTCCAGTATTTTTGTATAAACAATATCTTTAAATTTTAATATTTTACTTTGAATAAAGAGTTTATCAATTGGTTCACGGTATCCCACCTTATTTATAACCCTTATAGCTTTTTTTGTTTTTCTATGGGATTTAAAATCAAAGGCAAGGCCCTGAAGGATCTTAAATAGCTTCCAGACTATGGTCTGCGGGGTCAGTTTTAACCACCATTTGGTCAGTTCATCTTCTAAATCTCATCAAATTTAGCGCTTAGCTTTTGAGAAGACTTGAAATGCATCATTTTCGTATTGTTTTCCCTGAAAAAAATCATAATTTTGACACTCAATGCCACAGGAGTGGTCCATTCGTACTTGCTAATAGCTGATTTCCTGGGGTTTCTGATACACTTAACCTCCAGGCGGGAACATTTCAGGTTTCTTATGAGCAGTTCTGTTGATCTTTAAGGTGGATCTTTACCTGGCGGTTAGTTTTTGAAGATCACCCCAGAGAAATCGGACTGGTAATTGTCTGGTTTGTGGATAATCGATATGTGTTTGCAGCTGTAATTTGTTAAGGAGCGGCCGACACAAAACAGCTCAGCGAGCACAAGGATGATTTTTTTCAGGATCTTAAGTATGGGATGACATTGGAAATATTTCCAACGCAGTTAGAGATTCTTTCTATTTTTAAAGAAAAAGAAAGGTTAGCTGCTCACAGAGCAGGATTGAATGTGTAATTATTTGTGCACTCTTGCACTATAATGCATGTTAATAATAAAAAGGCTTTACACCACCACACATTTTCGACCACATTGAATATTTAAAAGGACACTTTTATATATCAAAACAGACTGATGGCTTTGAGTCTATTCAGTGACCCATTCTGCTTCTTTTGGCCTCAGTTTCCCGTTCGAATGCAAGACGGGAAGTAAACAACATCCTACATAACAGAGACCCTAAGAAATCCAGAGAAAGACCCTCGTTTGTGCCCTCGCCGATTTCTTTTAAGACTAATAATGTGAAACGGTCCAGGCCGAAAAAACAGCTCCGAGGTGTTTCTGTTCGTCCTTTTATCCCCATTCAGATGGGAATCAATGCTCTGGAACCAAAGTCTTCAGCATTCGGATAGTATATATAAGGACGTATAACGGAAATAGGACAATTGGGGACGTGCCTTTCCAAAGGTTCTACAGGTCTGAGAATCCCAGAGTTTCCTATCCATGCATTCAGGAAAACATAAATCTATTTTAGCTAGAGCAAACTTTTGATTACATCTTAGATATATTATATTTTATATAGGGGAATTATCTGGTTTATATAATTTATGAAGACCATAACCTTTCACACAGTTATTTCATGTCCAAGTGAATTGTCAGGCCCAGAGAAAACCGCAATCTTTACACACACACACATACGTGTTTTCAGTATATACAAGGACGTATAACTGAAATAGGACAAATGGGGACGTGCCTTTTCAAAGGTTCTACAGGTCTGATAATCCCAGAGTTTCCTATCCATGCATTCAGGAAAGCATTCATCTGTTGAGATTTTAGCTAGCAAACTTTTGATCACATCAGATTTTATATTATATCTTATATAAGGACATTATCTGGTTTCTATAACTTATGAGGACTATAACCTTTCACACAGTTATTTCATGTCTAAGTGAGTTGTTAGGCCTAGAGAAACACACAATCTTTACACACACACACACACAAACGTGTTTTCGGTATATACAAGGACGTATAACGGAAATAGAACAAATGGGGACGTGGCTTTCCAAAAGTTTTAAAGGTCTGAAAATCCCAGAGTTTCCTATCCATGTATTCAGGAAAACATTCATCTATTGAGATTTTAGCTACAGCAAACTTTTGATCAACATTTCCTGGTTTATATAACTTATGAGGACTATAACCTTTCACACAATTAGTCAGGCCCAGAGAAACACACAATCTTTATACAAACACACACACCTCAGACTTTTCCCTCCAACCTCTGGGTGTGCAGAAGCTCGACTTATCCCGGCTACACGCTAAGTTCGAAGCTTCGGTTTCTACTAATTACGATACTCAAGTTTACCTTCAGAAAACCCCAAACCCCGTTAATCTAATCATGATAACCGGGGCTCCGTATAACGGGTTCTGTGGTGCCGTCAGAGTCTTTCCACGTGTGCCTTTTGTTGGCGAAATCATTATGGATACTGTCGGTGGGTCTGTAGTCTTTGGCCTTAACTCATTGACTGCCAGCCATTTTCAGAACAGAGAGTCGCTCACTGCCAGAGTTTTTTGAGAATTTTGACTGATTTTCAAGAGCCACAGAATAGTTTGTGCTATGACTATGTAAACACCGAACACACCAAAAGAAAGAGTAGACTCTCTTCTATCATCAGGAAAAAAAAATTTGTTTCTACCTTATTCCGTTCTTCCTCGACTTGCGTCTCACCGGCGCCATTTCTCTCATAGTGAACCATTGCGTTTGTTTTTATTTGCTTACAATCTATGCTCATCTCCCATCAAAAGTGGCACAGCTACCTAGAGGGTAAATTTGTTACTACATACTCTGTCTAGAAGCCCATATTTACGGAAAAACTTTCGCCGATCGTCCCCCAAGCCACTCGCATTGAAAAAAATAAAAGACGTCTATAGACGTCTTTGGCAGTCAGCGGTTGGATTTGAAAAGACGTCTATAGACGTCTTTGGCAGCGAATGAGTTAAGGATGGATGACATTAAATGTGACCACAGGGACCTGGGAGTTATTAGCTTCTAACTGCCACCTCCCTGCCTGTGTGATGAGGGCTCACACTGACTCTTTTTTTTCTCGTTTCTCGTTTTATTCACTTGTAAATCCACAAGAAGGGGAAGAAAAAACCCGGAAGGGTGGAGAAATGTTCAACCCAGTTTGCGTTTTGGCCTTAAACTCTGCTGGAACCGTTTCGAAAACCAGTAAAAACGGAGGTAAACTCTCAGCTCGGAGCGTGACACGAACCATCTCCCCTCTTCAACTCTGATCTAGACGCTTCTGTTTAAATGTACAGGTTTTTTTTAGTCCATGGAGGGGGTGATGTAGGAGCCCACTGAAGGTAACCCAACTTCATTTTCACGAAACACGAAAGAGCAAATTCCATTTTATGCTTGATGAACTTCAAGCAGAGGAGATCAGATTTAGCTTTTTTGTTTCTCTGTGTCTGCAGACAGGTGATAAAAACAAAAGTTTACGTGTTGGTTTTTTGGTCTTTTCGGGCTCAAACCTGCTCATTTAGCTTGATGTTGACCCCCGAACACTTTGACCTCTCAATGGAGACTCATTTTGTGACCAACGCCATTTTGTTCCTGCCCTGAAACGTAACAAACGGCCAAAAAAATCCGATCTGGGAAGTCAGTAAATTAGGTTTTGACGGTTTTTGGCCTTCTGCTGTGAGGCATTTGGAGTTTGCTTCCATTTTCACATGTCGCTTCCCCTTAAATCGATTTTTGTGCCACAAAGATGCTCCTATCTCTTTACTCTGACTGTTCTGTTAGCTGAATACTAGCTACTTCGGTGGGTCACCTGTACTTTGTAATGTGCAATTTGAAAAAAGAGCATTTGTGACCATTAATGTGAAGAACGTCTCGTGCTGGTTTTCCACCATTTTATGGTTTCACCGCTAAGAAACATTTGATGTGCACCTTGTATACCAACACCATTGTTTATTCAGACCGGAACATGTGGACGTCTCTAGAGGAATCCTAAAACTAGACATGAACTCAACACCTTTCCCAGAGGAACGGTATGGCTCTCCAAAGCTTTCCCTCTTTCCCCTTCAGACTCCATTTCTTTACACCACTCGCTTAAAATTGAGTCCCAGTCAACACTTGAAAAGCTCCCCGAAGGCAAATAACACGGAGAGAACAAGCGAGATATAAAGCAGGAGCCAAGAAACCGGCCTTTAAAAGAGAATTACAGATCCTCTAGTGTCAACACTGCCATCGTGTGACAAAAGCTTTATTCTGAAAGAGCAGAAATAATCCAGACGTCAGATGTTCACAGCTGATTAAATGAGTTTTTTTTTTCTTTCTCCGCTCTTGTCTTCCATCAGTGCCGCCAAAAATCATCAACCTGTCGAGAGACATCGTGGTAAACGAAGGCTCCAACGTGTCCCTGGTGTGCCAGGCCAACGGCAAGCCGGAGCCCTCCCTCAGCTGGAAGCTCATCTCCAACGCAGGTACGTCCATCTGAGGAAGTAAGAAGTAGAAATTTATAAAAAGGGAAAAAAGGGAAAGTGAAAACTTCACGACTGCCATACAAGTTTTTATTTGTATTTTTTTAATTTTACATTAAAACCACATATACATGTAAATTATGTTCGCTTCTTATGTTTATTTTTACCTGTACAGCACTTTGGCAACTTCGGTTATTTTAAATGTGCTCTATAAATGAAGTTTGACTTGACTTGACAAGTGGTTCATATGACGGACCAAGCTGCCCTAAATTAGAACAAATCATGGAGCATTTTATACCCTCTGAGTTTAAAATAAGACATAAAGTCTGTCCTTCCTCCTGCATCTGTATTAAACAATCCTCCAGACAAAAGATTTTTAGACAAAATATGAGGGGACCTCCTTTGAGACCTTGAAGGAGGAAAGAACTTTTAAAATATTTAATTGTGGGAAGTTACCAGAGAGAAATTAAGAAGGTGATTATACATATATTGATTTTCCTAACATGTGCCAATAGGTTTCCCTGCCTAACCCAGTACATGCTTTCAAATTAAAAGTCGGAAAATGACTACAATTCTACGATAAGCGTTTAATTCCCTTATCAGAATCAGCAGTTTACAGATACAGTTTAATTTAAAGCTATATAAGGTCTTATTTTGGAAAGGAATAGTATGTAATACAACGCTCCATTTCACTATTTGTCACCAAACACACAAAGTAGGCAAACAGGTGGTTAGCTTAACACGGTTAGCTTAACACGGTTAGCTTAACACGGTTATCTTAACACGGTTAGCTTAACACGATTAGCTTAACACGGTTAGCTTAACATGGTTAGTTTAACACGGTTAGCTTAACACGGTTAGCTTAACACAGTTAGCTTAACACAGTCCAGTCAGACAGGACTTACGCTGGAACCAGCTCCTGCTAAACAGGACTTCGCTTTTTCATCGGTTCGCTGCTATTAAATTTATTCCGGGCTTGTCAGGTCCCGGCTCCTTTACGTGGACTTTTCCCACCATCGTCCGTCTCACGAAAGGGAAACTCAGTAAAGATATCACAGAATTGTGTGAAAGTTGCTCTTCAGCTGTCGTAATATTTATAAATATTTATTAATCTGCCCTAGCAACATTTTACGATTGGTCATGAGAAACGATACGTTCTGTGGGTGGAAATGCACTCTAGTGGAAGTGTTGTTTTAATAATTCATATTACATGTAGCCACATACTAGTAAGTAAAACTGACATTGATTATACTTTTAAAATATGTATATATTATGAGTTTTCCCCTCTATATCTAGGGGGGGCAGCACCTTAGCGCCCCCTATAGGTCAGTCACCACTGGTTTACAGTCTAACCCCCCCCCCCCCTGTCTGTGTTTATGTGTTTATCTCCCCATCGGTGACTTTGTTTGACCCTTGGCTGATTTCCCGCTCCCCGTATTAACCGTCATTACCTTTTTCCCCGATCCTCATCACGGCGCGATCGTTGGCGGGAAAATAAGCCGGGCCCCGCTGTAATGGGACTAATTAATTTGAATAATTGAACGGCTGTAAATGTTGCGGTGGCACTTTGAATGACAGGATTAAAGCCGGGGAGATTAACGCGCCCGGGATCTTTGTGCACGAGCCCAAAAACTGCCTTTTTTTCCGTTTTTTCCTCATTCTCAGCGGCATTATTCCTTTTTTGTTTGGGTTCCTGAACACTGAAGGAAACAATTCGTTTATGCAATTTGCTATTTATGTACGCCCGCATGGTCACGCTTAGCTAAATCAGGCAAAACGCCTCTAATTCCCAAACCCGGCCTTTTATTCCGTCCTCCTTTGTCGAATCTGGGATTTGGGAATTGAAATCTTAACGTGGCACGAGTGTGACTGACCTGTCTGCATGGAGATAAGCACAGGGAGGGAGAGAGAGAGAGAGAGAGAGAGAAAAATACTCCATGCTTGTGCAGGCCTTGGAAATTAGAACAAATAGTTTCCCCCCTCCTTTAGTCGTGGCTGGGTGTGCGTTCTGGGCCTCTTTGGTCCACTTTCCTGCAGGTTTCAGATGTTTTCCTGATTCAGAGAAAGTGGATCTACAGGAACCGGTCTTGGAAAAGTCTGCTGATGTTCGATTGGTGTTGTAGCGTCCCCGGCTAATTGACTCGTAGACAAATATGTTTCATATCCTTTTAATTCGAACCGTCATTGAAGGCATTATATAACTCACCGTAAGAGCTAAAAGAATTGAAAAAATAAGAATACAATTACCTTCCAAAAAACAGTCCTTCAAACTTTACAGACCGAAATTACCTCGTTAGCTTAGCCAAATATAGATCGCTACGATGCTAACACTCGATACCGCAAACTTTAGTTATTTAAAATTATTATAAAACTTAAAACCGGACACAATATAACACAAAAACTATAAAAACCTTGTGCCCTTTTATCCAGGAGGTAGTACCTTTAAAGAACTTCTTAACACTTTTTAATATGTCGACCGTATTCACGTTTCTTAAAAATTTCTTAAAAACCCGGAAGTCCGGAGATCTCACGAGAGCCCTTTCAAAGTAAAACGCAAATCACTTTGTTAAAAATTAAAGAAATATTAATCAAACCTCGTTATTTTTACAAAATAAATTACACAAAAAATAGAAACAACAAATTAGATGACGTGTTATTACATTAAAGGTAATATACAGGTGTGTTGAAGCAGGAAACATCTCTAACCTGCCTTTTTTTTTAATATCTTTTTATCATATAAACAGGAGCTGCTGCTTAATACTATTTCTCAGTACAGAAAACAAGGGAAGTGGGTCCATTTTTTAGTTTTAATTTTCTTTTTTGTGTGTTTATCTGATGGACAAACACACAACTACATGAATATGAATTTCTACTCAAACTAGTGAAATGCATCTGCAGAAATGTCTTTCTCTAAACTTTTTCAATCAAATATAATTTAGACTTTTCTCCTGTCTTTTGTTACGCGGCGCATAAAATCACAGTGATCAGTGAGATTTTGTAAGAAGCCTCAGACTGGAAGGTCTGAGCAGCATTTTATTAACACCAAACGTTAAATGCTAAAAATAAAAATCTGCTTTCAAATGTTGCAAATGATCGCAGGCTAGTTAACGAGAGAGAAATTAAACGAGATCCGTGGTAATTACTTTGTCCAATTAACAAGCAATCAAACAACAAAAATGCACAATTAGATACATTAAGGGTGGAAGATTAAAATAACAAACAGGGTGAGCTCCTGCAGCGAAGGGATGCTAACATGCTAACATGCTAACGGTCAGGCCTCGGGACAGTGCTAACGCCTGCATCCAGCCGGGGGGCAATCTGTGAATAATCTAGAGTCCATTTGCAAATGCGCCGATAGACGGAATCGCTTTTCCACCAAAACTCAGCAGCACGTGGAATCATCTCTGCGTGGATCCACTCCTTGAATCATTGTCTGGATGTTTGACCAACAAGGTTTGAGAGCAGATTTTATTCGGCCCAAATCTGACCGCCTGGTTTCTAACAGGATCTCCATGTGTGGAAGCGAAAGAAACTAGCCTAACGCTACCGTGTCAGTTTCCTGTTTGAGCTTTTTCTGAAGTTTTTTGCACACAGGAAGAAAATGTTAGAATTTGGCTGTAATTACTCACTTTAGCATTGTATGCTAACACATGATCTATGTCAATTACTGATTGTTTTATTTTCTTTTATAACTATATTTTGTGTAAAAGTCTCTGGCTGTGTCCACAGACTCTCTTTTCTCTCTTTTTCTTTCTTTGTTCCGCACCTTTGGGTCAACACAAACACACACCATTTGTTACCACATTTCAATGTCATCTGCATGAATTAGGACCTGGCCTGTTCATGCCCAGAGCTAACTAGCCAATAGGACTTCACAGACACGACTACGGTCAATTTATCATCAACTTCTTGTAAAATGTGGCAATTAAATCTATTAAAGTGTCGGAATTTGGCAACAATTACTCACTTTAGCATTGTATGCTAACACATGATCTATGTCAATTACTGATTGTTTTATTTTCTTTTATAACTATATTTTGTGTAAAAGTCTCTGGCTGTGTCCACAGGCTC
>JABUIW010044448.1:0-17286 GCA_013363375.1 Menidia beryllina
CTGCTTTCAGAATCAGAAATACTAGAGGGAAATTATTTTTGTTACTGGCTCCAAAAATAAAACAACGGCATATACATATATACACATCCATACATATATGTATAGACATGTATATATGTATACATGTCTCCTTTGGAGAACAGAGTTTCTTTAGGGAATAATGCACAGACGAGAGGAAAAGTTCGTCCAATCTGTTTTATTGAGATTTATCTGGTAGGAGTAACGGTGTGTTTCCTTTAGGTCTGAGGAGGCCGCTTTGGTCACATCTTCACACTTCAGCTCTCTTCGTCTACAATGAGAAAGAAAAAAGCAACAGCGTTAAATCAGAGGCTCCAGAGATCCGCAGAGAAAGATCCGATCAGCGGGATAGAGGGGGGGAACCCAGACCGTACCTTCTTCCTCCTCGTCCTCTTCGTCTTCCTCCTCCTCCTCTTCCTCGTCGGAGCTGAAGGTCCCGTCGGGGAGGCTGTAGACCCGGATCACTTGCTGTTGAAGGGAAAGCGGAGCGTTAGCCAACAGCTAGCCCCCAGTAGGGATGGAACGGTTTATGAAAACCGTCCGAACCGTTCGGTTCGACTGTCTCGGTTCGATTCGCGTGTGTTGTGTTCGGTTCATGCGCTGCTCCTTTTTCTCAAAGGGAAGCGTGTTCACTCCAGAGCAGAAGGGGGCGCTACTGCGCCCAAAGCCAACCACCAGTAGTAAACAAGAAGAAGCGAGCACTGTCTCCTCTCTTGCAATGCCAGAATCTAACCTACTTTTAACCCTGTAATGCCAAATGTATCATATTTGATACACACGGTTTCTGAAATGTTTTGTGTCACACCTTTTGCATAATTTAATGGTAAAAACTTTGCTCAAAATCCTATTGTACACAATCAGATACACCTGATAACAGGGGGCAGAAGACTACACAAAAAATAATCTTGACTTATCGCATAGTAATAAATTATTAATATATATTTAGATATTTTGTTAAAAGGCCAAGTAAAGACTTAAAAGTAATTTTCTGTTTTTATTCTTGGATCAGGCTTTAAAGGGTTAACCTAAGACTGTTACAATGACGTATCAAATGTCCGACTGCTTTTTTCTTTCAGTTTTAACCCGACTACACAAGACATAATAGATTCAATAGATCAACATATACTGAACCGAACCGAAAACCATGAGCACGAAACCGTGAACCGAACCGTGGATTTTGTGAACCGTTCCACCGATAGCCCCCGGGGGGGAAGGGGGCGGGGCCCCAGCTGAGGGGGGCGGGCCCCCGGGGAGTAAGGGGCAAGTACATCCCGCTGCATCCTGTGGGAAGGCGGGACTTGATGGTCAAGCCCCGCCTGCCCACATCAAGTCACGTCACATCATGTAGATGAGTTTTAGTGCTGTATAAAACTGAATTTTAGTGCTGTATGAAAGTGAGTTTTAGTGCTTTTGTTTTAGTGCTATTTTAGTGCTGTATAAAACTGAATTTTAGTTCCGTATAAAACTGAATTTTAGTGCTGCATAAAACTGAATTTTAATGCTGTATGAAAGTGAGTTTTAGTGATTTTGTTTTAGTGCTGTATGAAAGTGAGTTTTAGTGCTTTTGTGTGTGAATGGGTAGGGGTGAGGGTGGGGTGGGGGGGGTTGGTGCAGGATGTGTGATTTTAGTGCCGTTTTGGTGGGGGGGTTTGGTTATGGTTAGGGTTACATTGGGGTGACCACCAGCGGTTAGGATGTATGCTGTTTGAACGGTCGAACCGTTTTTAGGCACCCGCTGGCACACCACTGACGACTGGTTCATTTTCCCGCCCCTTAGCTATCAGAATGTTGAACAACTGGCGAGGCTTTATGTGGGCGGGGCTTTAGGTCAAGCCAGATGCTTCTCGTAAGGGGGCGGGGCCCGGTTAGGGGTGGGGGGGGCGCTCACCTTGTTGGGGTCCTTGAGGATGAGGTACTTGCCCTCGTCCAGCTTGCGGCAGATGTCGATGACGCAGCGCAGGATGCCCCAAGCGTTCTCCATGCTCAGGTTGATCTGGCTGGCGAACTCGTTGGGTTTGAACTGCTGCGTGCCAAGGATCACGTGGCGGGCCGAGTCCTTCACGTGGTACCGGGACACGTACCTGGAGATCACAGAGCGCCGAGTTTAGGACCCGCCTCCCCTCTACTGAGAGCCACCAGAGCTGGCTCCACCCACCCCAGCTTCAGGTACTCGGATCCGGCCAGCATGGCGCAGCAGGTCCAGCGGGCCAGTTTGTAGCTGTTGTTCTTCAGCTCGGTGGCCAGGACAGCGCCCCTCTGGGAGTCCAGCTTCTGGCGCCAGTCCACGCCATTGCAGTACTGACCCACAAACACAGAGCAAACACCACGTCAACACTTAAAGAGGCGAGCCCGCCAGGTTTGTGGCCTCTGGACACCACACCCGACCACATCAGGGCTAAAATTCCCTTTTTCTTTTAAGTTCCCTGAATGCTAAAACAGGATGTTTCTTTGGACATTCAGCGGTTAAATGTTTAAGTTACAGGTGAATCAACCCCCCCCCAGAGAAGACACACCACAGTAGCAGAGATCCGTCTTAATGTACAGTGTTATGATCATTTCTAATCGGCTGATTGCAGCTTTGGCCAACAACCAGCAGATGCTGCTGAGCCCAACGGAAAACCTCAAAAATCCCACAAATCTGTAACTATTTGTAGTGTTTTTGGAATCTAATAAATGTATAGCTCTTAATGGGAGTTATTAGAGGTCACATATGGCTGAAAGAGAAAGGTAAATAAATACTAGACACTTTGTGGCATTTAAAACAAATGCAAAGCCGATTTCCAAAGATATTTAATCTTCAAACTTGTTTTAAAATAAAGGGTCTCGTCCCTCCTCTCAAACATGCACTAATAAGACACTTAAATGTTGAACCCCGGCTGACTATGGACAGATGGTCCACCCCCTGATTGGTCACGGCCCGTGCCATCTTCTCTTATCAGATGATTACAGCTTTGGTCAAAAAGCAACAGATGCTGCTGAGCCCAATGGAAAACCTGTAAAATCTGTGACTATTTGTAGTGTTTTTGGAATATTTAATAAATGTATATCTCATCTTTAAAGTCGTTTTAAAATAAAGGGTCTCATACCACCTCCCAAACATGCACTTAAACTAATAGGACACTTAAATGTTGAACCCTAGCTGACTATGGACAGATGGTCCACCACCCCCTGATTGGTCACAGCCCGGGGGGGCTGGTCCACTCACCCGGGAGTCCCACTCGTTCAGGGTCTTGACGTTGATAAAGGAAACCTCTCCGTTGGCGCCGGTCATCACGCCGTCGTGCTCGCAGCGGACAATAAGGTCGATGTCCTCCCCGAGCTTCCAGTGGCGGTACCTGAGAGACAGGCAGCCAATCAGGGGAGAGGAAAGGGGCCGGCGCCAAGCCGGGGCCGGCTGGGACAGGGAAGAACCCACCTGTAGGCCACGGACGCCACCTCGCTCTTGTCCATGTCTTCCTCCACGAACGGGTTAGAGGTGGGAAACTTGTAGCGCTCAGCGCCCTGAAAGGAGGAGGACACACACATCACACACCCACCGGAGGACAGCCGCTGACCCCCCCAGTGTGTGTGTGTGTGTGTGTGTGTGTGGTGTGTGTGTTAGCTTACCATTCGTAAACACTGCTGGCTGAAGTTGTGGTTGATGTACGTGGCCTCCATGGCCAGGTTTCGGGGCGAGTTGAAGGAGTTGCCCTCGTCCTGGGGGGGCTCGTTGGCCGTCTCGCTCACAGTGAGCAGATCTGAGGAGGTTAAAGCATTCGACCTGAGATTAGTGTCGATCCAGGCTGTGGGGCGCTTTAACGAGCGGATGGAAACCAACCGGGGTTTTAGTTTGGTCGTCAGAAGGGTTGTCAGAAGTATCAATACTCAAAAAAGTATCGATACTAAAACGTTGTATCCGGATACAATACTAATTTTCAAAAGTGTTGATACCCCCCCCATGCCCCTTCTCTCTGATTTATTTATTTACGTAGTTTATGTTAATTAACGTGACGTTAGCCTTGAATTGCTAGCTGCGGCTAACGGCTAATAATAACACGCCAACATACTGCAGGAAGCCAAGGATGGATATCTAACTCCCCCACATCCAAGTCGGCTATTTTGATTAGGTCACCAATAGGAAGATCCCAGGCAAGAAAATCGTAATAGCTTCATGGCAATATAGACATTAATTTAAAAATAGTGAAATTAATCTTGCAAACACTGAATTAAACTCTATACATGATATTATGTTAAAATAGTGGATGTTAAATAGGTTTGGACAATAAGTCCAAACAAGTTTAACCAAAAAATATTTCTCACAATTATGAAGGGTGGAGGGTTAGGGTTAGGATCAGGGTTTAGGGTTAGGGTTACGGTCTGGGTTAGGATTAGGGTCATTAATGTGGGCCACCATAACATCAGTAACAGGTCAGTTTGAAACCAAAGACACTAACCTGTCAAAATTCTGTTACATTTTGGGGTCTTTGTTTTTATCCTTGTGATATCGAAAATGGTATTGAGCATCGAATATTCTCCTGAGTATCGGTATGGAGCTGAAAATGTTTGTATCGTGACGACCCTAGTTTCTGTTCTGTACTGCGTTTCTGTAGTCAGCCTCACCAAAGTCGGAGTTGTCCCTCTTGTCGAAGAACAGCTTGTTGCCCACTCTCTGCACGATGATGTCCCAGGAGTTGACCGAGCGCGTGCAGCACATCAGGGTGGCCAGGATGGCGTCCGTGGCGAACACGTTGCCCTGCGTCTTGGCCAGCTGGAGGCGGGACAACAGAGCTCTGCTGGTGAAACCCCGCCCCCTCCCCGGTCACCGGAGGCTGCCAGGGGAGGAGCTTCCTACCTTTCTGATGACGGGGTCGTCGGTGGTGGTCACGGTGTGGAAGATCCTCTTGATGCTCTTCAGCTGCTTCTCGTTGCGGGTGGTGATGCGGTCGAAGGCCTTGTCGTAGTACTCCAGGGCGCCGCAGCACTCGCTGCAGGGACAGGAAACGCGTTTCCCCATTAAAGATATCGCCTCGGGCCGCAGCTGTAGCCGAATGGCTACAGAGGGCGGACCATATGCGGAGCCTCTGCTCGCAAGCGGGCGGCCGTGGGTTCGAATCCGGCCCACGGCCCTTTCCCGCAGGTCTCCCCCTCTCTGTCTCTGCCCCCTTTCCTTTCCAGCTACCAGCATTAAAGGCCACTAGAGCCAACAAAATCTTAAAAAAAAAAAAAAGAGATCGCCTCAAAACAAGCTAACACTGCGGGGCTGGAAGGTGGGGCAGTTATGCTGCCGGTAGGGTTGTCAAAAGTATCCATACTCAAAAAATGATTGATACTAAAACGTTGTATCCGGATACGATACTCATTTTAAAAAGTAGCGATACTTTATTTACGTTGTTTATGATCATTAGCGTGACGTTAGCTTTGAATTGCTAGCAGCAGCTAATGGCTAATAATAACGCCAACATTAATGTGGGCCACCAGCCACCATAACATCAGTAACATGTCAGTTTGAAACCAAAGACACCAACCTGTCAAAATTCAGTTACATTTTGGGGTCTTTGTTTTTATCCTTGAGGTTTCGAAAATGGTATCGAGTATCGATTATTTTCCTGAGTATCGGTATCGAGTTGAAAATTTTAGTATCGTGAGAATCATAGGCCGGACGGTGGCCCAAAGGGGACCGGGTCGGGACCTGTGGCCCTCAGCTGACGGGGAACAGACTGTCGGCGCCACCTACATGTCGACGGGGTCGGCCACCTCCATGTATCTCATCTTCATCAGTCTGGGGAAGTCCATCTCCTCCTTCACCTCCCAGTCACTCCGCACCTCCACAGAGGAGTCCCTGGGCTTCAGCTGGGCCTTCGACGGGCAGAGAAATCACCCTCAGGTCAGAGCTTCCCTGCAAACTGGCGCCTTTAAGCGGCTGTCAACATCTAAGGCGCCTCTCTGCTACTTATGACTGAGGAGAAGAAGCTGGAAACGCAAACATTTCTAATTCAACTGAAGCTCATCACGTTGTTCCCAAAGCCGAGTTCTTCAGCTTAGATACATCTTACAGTTAAAGTCAGAGGAGAGAAAAAAAAGACTAAATCCTGCTCTCTGAAAATCTGATTATTCATCTTGGTTTGAAGCTGCTGCTGAATGCTGCAGAGATGTTTAAGAGGGCATTCGTAGAGCAGACCTACATCAACCTGCCAGCCTGCAGAAGAAACAGATCAAGCACTTGGTAGAAAAGGCTTTAAAATCACTTATATGGGATGTAAATATCCAATTAAGTCAACCGAGGACGCCTCATGTTGTTCATACTGTTCAAAAACATTTATTTTTGTTCTTTAAATTAGGAAAATCTATAAAAAACTACCTGAGATTTTTGGTCCCACTTCTGACGGACACCAAACTGCTTCTGGAACTTCTTCTGGAGCCGCATACGATCCCTAAAAGGACAAAAACAGCCGACGTCACACAAAAGCCTGGCGTTGGCCTCTGAGGTCCTCCTCAGTGGCGCAGACCTCTGGAGCTCACCTCTCCTTCTGCTTGGCGCTTTTCGGGAGCGTCTGCATGTTGAACTGAGTCAGGTTCCTGCGGTCTTTGTCCCGGCGCAGATTCCTCTGTGGAAACAAAGCCCCGTTTTACGCATAGTCACAGAGAAAATGGCGCCCGGCGCCCACAGGCGGCGGTGATCCTACCTGAGCAAACCTCATGCGGTTCCTCTGGTAGGCAGTCTTCTGGGTCTTGGCAGTGTCGACCAACTGGAAGCTGGTCTCATCCTCCTCGTGGAAGTAAGCGTACTGACTGCCCCCTCCAAACTGGGAGGAGTACTTATCTAAAGAGACAAAATGAGGAAATGATTACATACACAGTAAAGAATATTCAGTAGAAATTAAACACATTTTTTAAAGCAAAATCATCTTGTGATCAGGTCACGTGTCCCAGAAGGCTCAGCTGTCCCACTCACTTGTGTATCTCTTGTCTTGGTAAGTAGCTCCAGTCCAGTCAGCGACCTGTAAGAACCAACAGGCATGGAATCAGAAAACCGACTCCAATAAAACTCAGCTCTTTAAAAAGGTGAACTCCATGGAGAGAACAAACCTTTCCCAGTCGGTCTCCTTTGCTGAAAGGCTGATAGGGCATGTCCTTGAATTTCTCCGGGACGGCACAAGGACCCCATCCAGACGGGTTGTCCTGGATTACAGGGGCGTGAAACTTGGCCATGACCTGGGGTCAACGTGGGAAAAAGGTCAATCATAAAAGAGTCAGTACATCAACCACAGCTGTTAGCTTCTGATACAGACTTGAGGCACAAATGAAAAGGGTCTCAGTAAATAAGCAGCACTGATTTCTCCAGCAACGTCCCAAATTAATGGGCATTGATCAGCTTGCGCAGTGGGCTAATCATCACTGACCCCCGGATCACATGTTGGTACTATTTCATCCTTTAAAGTAAAATTACCACATCTGACAGAGCTATTAAAATCCTGACAGGCAAACCAGTAAATAAAAACACAGGCCACCAAGAATGGACGTACAGATTTAATGGCTAAGATCTAACTGACTGTAAAATATGTTATGTGTGTAATCATTCAAATGGCTGTTCAGCAAAATAGACAATGGGGTTAAATCAACAAATTTACTTAACGATACAGCTGGAGAGCCTTTTGTATCTCATTTTAAATCGGAGAAGAGATATTCGTTTTCCTCGATTTGGATTACCGAAATAACCCATTTTATCTGGGTTTTTTTTTATTTTTATTCAAGGTAGGAGCTGGGCCAGCTAACGTTAGCATGCTTATCTAGCTGCAGGCTAACAGATGCGCCTAGATTATGAATCCTGACAGCAATCAACACTTCATTTGTGCAGTTTAACACTGATATTTGTAAAACGTGAATGATTAATGTCCTAACACACTTACACTCTCCTTGACAATGTCGTCACTCTTAGTAGCATCTGATGCTAACACGAGTTTTCCTGCCAGGTGGCTGAGTTAGCAAGGCTAAGCTAACGTTGGTACAACCGTCTAACACTTAAAGGAATTTCTCTGAGAGTAATCTGGTAACTCGATATGATGCAGATGCATTTCATATGTCCGTAAAAATTTTATTGTAAGCTTACCTTGATCTATAGGAATCACTTTCGAGTTTTTTACTCCAAACCGTCCCTGTGCTGTGTAACGCCCCGACAGAGCGCCGGTAAGAGAGGAAGTGACACGCCAGACAGGAAGTGACGTGAAATCCAGGTCTGGATATTTCCGTTAGACGTTGGTTTGTGTATTCTTCATACATTTCTTGATAAATTTCTAATTATATATTTTCTTAATTTTTAGAACATATTCCCGTCTCTTGAGCCATTTCCAAATGTTGTAGGTAACAAATTGTAAGAGCATTATTTAAAAAAAAAAACTACAAATACATATACAATGTATACCCTATTTATCACCACAACTGAGATATTTGAGGTAATATACACTCAATACATTTTCTCCTGAACTGAAAATAAAGCTTTTATTCATTTGTGTTAATTTGGGGTCAAGTTTATTCTATTCATTCTCTGTCCATGCAGCTTATACCTAATAGGGTTGCGGAGGGCTGAAGGCTTTCGCAGCTAATCATTGTTCATAAAGCCTAAATAACAACAAATCTCAAAGTCCAATTCTAACCAGTTATCTTCCAGTTCATTATAATACAATTAAATAAAATCATTAAAATTTTTAAATAGTTCCAATCTGGTTAAAAGGTTTGCCAGAAGCCACGTTTGACAAACGCTTTTAGTGAGAAAAAGCCAATGCTTCTTTCCTTGCTGTATGATTAGAGCATTAATTCCAATAAGATTAGATGCAAAGTGAATATTGTCAGTATAATGAACTTACCGTATTGTTGATTTTATTTATGTTTTTTCAACATTTTAAGTAAAAAATTGTCCTGTCTTTTCACATAACTAAAATAAAAAAGGCTTTTTTAAGCTAAACAATTGAAACAGTGATGCTGTAATTACAGGATTATGAATTATTTGTTATGTTTTAATGTCCTACAAAAACTTTGCATCGGATTTGCTCTGCTGTGGCACACTGAACACATGGCAATCTTCAGTGGAATTGAATTGTGTGGAAGCAGGAGGATAAGTGCAGTGTAGTGTTTCTGTGCATGGAGTGCTTCCATGTTTTTGAAGGACTAAATTAACAAAAAGATCAAATGGAAATGAAATATCTGCTGCTTTAATAAGTAAAAGCAAACGAAAGGGCGATGCTGGATTTCAGGGAAAGCAGTCCTCGTCACTCTGCGGGTCTCTGGGTGTAAAAGCGAGGCAGAGGATTGGCCGTGGCCGTCCACTCCTGATAGGATCTGGCATGGATCAGGGGAAACCCTATTGGCTCCTTGTCCTCCCTTCTGAGAAGGCCGTGCCCCTTGCATTCCAAGGGGCTGCTGGGTAAGTTTGACCTCTGACCCCGGCACCTGGAGAGGCTGTTGCGGTCGTGGTACTGCCTGATGCGGCGGGTCTGGACCGTGGACGTCATGGGTAACGGCTCGTTCGTGGTCAAACAGTTATACCCGTCGTCCATGGTGTCTAAGAGCAGGCCGGGGCCCCCCGTGGATTTCCCCAAAATCTCAGGGATGCAGTCCTGGAATCCGGCCGCCAACAGGAGGTCCCTCTGGATGGCCTGTCTCAGTTTTCTGTCCTTCTCGGCGGCATCCCGGGCGGCTTTGGCGGCCGCCTGCTGGTCGCCCTTCCTGGTCTGCTCGGCCGAGGCCCTCTTCTGGGCTATCATCGCCATATTGGCGTCTCGGACCTTGATCTCGTTCTCCCTCTTCTTCTCGGCCTTCTCTTTCTCCCGCATGCCGGACATCAGGTCCCATTTTTTCTGGGCCTGGATCAGCTCTTCTTCTCTCTTAATTTCGTTCACTTTGTTGTCCTCCTTCTTTTTCTTCTGGAGCTCCCAGTATTCGATCAGGCCCTTCAGCTTTGCGGCCTCCTGACCCTTCTTGTCTTCCTGCTGGAGCTCCTTCACAGCCGCCTCGTTCTTCTTCTCCCTCAGGGCCAACATGGCCGCCTGCTGCTGCTGGATGGCCTCCAGAGTGCGGGACACCATTTCCGTGCGCTGCTGGCGTCTCCTCACCAGGTCGTTTGCCTGCGTTTGCCTCCTCCGTTGTTCCATCTCCTGCTGAATCCGCCGTATTTTCTCCTCTTCGGCCTTCTGTCTCTTCTTCTCCATTTCCCACCGGAGCTGTTTGTTGGCGATATCCTGGCGGAGTTGCATTAGGTTTTTCATCTTCTTCTCTGCAATCAGCTCAGCCTGTTTTTTTATCGCGTCCACGTGCTTTTGGCTCAGAAGCTGCTGTCCGTCCGTGTCCTTCATCTCCTCCTGCTTTTGCTTTTCTAGTATTTCCTCCTTTTGCCTAATTTGGTCGCCGATGTCTTTTTTATAGGCCATTTTATTCTGCCGGCTGCGTTGTAGATTCTCCATGTCCCGTTTTTCCGACGCGGCCAGCAGAGTCGTCATGTTCTTCTCCGCCTGCGCGTCGTACTGCTTCAGGATCATCTCCCTTTCTCTCTTGAGGGCGGTCAGGGCGTCGTTCTCCGGCTGGACGAGGCCCGCGTGGATCATGTGGCGCAGTGTCCTCCCGCCCTTGGCGGCGGCCATGATGGCGGCCTGCTGGCGGGCGGCCCTCACCTTCTCCTCCGCCCGCCGGCTGAAATGCTCATCGGCCGTTTTCGTCGACCACCACCTCGAGAGCTCGGGCTCCATGACTCCAACAGCACTCCGACCAGAGGATAAGAAGAAAACAGCCGTGTTTTTCCAACCCCGGTCTGTGTTTTTACGCCCAGAGTTCTGCCTGTTTCCGGAGGGCTGGAATCTGGAATGCCGACGTCGTTGTGACGTCACAGAGAAGCAAAGGAATGCGCCGATGTCAGCGACGCCACCGGAGACGCCATCTTCTACGTGGGTCACCGCAAAAGAGGCGGAGCCAGAGCACAAAAGCCACGCCCCCTCCGACAACCGCACAACGGACAACACGTTTCACCTCCAACGCAACACAGAATCTGCTCCCTCAGAATGTGGAACCCTTTTCAAAGCAGACCTCTGATGTCGCCTAGCAACAGAGGCCGCCCAGTTCTATGAAACAGGACAACTCCAGCCATTATTTGCTGGTGAATTTGAAAAACGACAAGTCTCTGTTTGAAAATGTGTTGTTAATTAGAAAACGGAATTTGTTTTTTTGGATTTTTTTCCGGTTTCAGGTGCATGAAAATGAAAAAAACCTTTGGAGATTTAGTTCTAAACCAGTGCTTCTGAACCCTGGTCCTCAGGGTCCACATTTCCGCATGTTTTCCAGGTTTCCCAGCTCCAGCACACCTGATTCAGATAAATTAATCGGCTCCGCAGAAGGATGACAGCGACATATTCATCTGAATCAGGTGTGCTGACACCCTTAGAGTCACCTGAGGACCAAAGAAACACCGACCCAAACCACAGGACTCATCTCCCATCTCCCAGCAATTCAAATAATTTTGCAATCAATCACAATTATCCCTGAGAATAGTGTCTAATTACTCTCCAGAAGAGTGCAGCTGTGTTTGTCTCTGCATGAAGGAGGAGATGACTGCGTCTGCTGGAAAACTACCTCTCAGTCCTCACTTTCTCTCTCAGTTTAGCTTATTTTATTAAGAACGTTTGATGGAAAAATGCCTGAATGATTGAAGAATAATTCAAACTTTCTTAACTCAGATTTGCAATCAGCCGGTGTTGTGTCCAGAAAATGGCCGCCATCTTGAAATATATGTACCATTATATATCAATATATTGGGAGTTTTTCCAATGGGAAAGTGGTCGTGTGACATATCAATGAAGGCCAGATTTGTCTCAGAAATGGGTTGTTGCAGATCTATAGTGGTTGAAAATGTATCAGCACAGAAAATAACAACAGCTGTGCCAGTGATCAAACATTTTGAATAACATTAATTCATTTTGAATTCTGGACTCATGATCTGCTCACCTTCCGTATCCTCATTAATATATTGAAGCTAAGGCCGGTGTTTTGCACATATCGTTCCACTCCTCACCACATACTCCATTTAAATTCTGTTTTTGAAAACAAAGGATTGACTCAAAGTCCTCAAATGATCCTATTGTCAGTCGTGTAATGCTGCAGCTCTGCTTTGTGACCGCAAGGGGGCACCAAAGAACCGTAGTTTTCAAAGGGATGGCTGAATAAGTGAATTAATTTAACCTCCTGAGAGCGTGCCCATTGGCAGACATTGCATTTTTGCCTCTCTTTACCATGAAACTTCTTTTATCTTTCGACTTTGACCTCTTGGCCTCATGGTGGACGCTATCAGACACTGATGTTTAAAATCTAAATGAATGGTTTAATTTAATTAAACCAGAACCCAATTGCAGAGAAAATAATTAAATATATAAACAAATGGAAAAAAAAAAAGATAAACCCACCGAGCCTATACAAAGAAAAAACGACCTGTACCATGACAAAGTCTAGTTATTTAACTTATGAGCCTCTACTATCTTGAAAAAAGCTGTTAAACGAGAATATTAACCAGCAGTTAACCTAACATATAACATGTTTTTGGACAGAGGACCAGGAGAAAATGTAGTCCAGGATGAGGTGGTTAACTGTTCACTTTTTGAGTTCTGTGAGCTGTAAGTGTAATTAAACACTTTGTTTCATCTTTGCACAGTCTGATGAGACTGAGTACAGTTTGTGAAAATGTGTTTAGAATATTAAAGTATTAAGATTGAATCAAATTATCGGTCCTGAGTCCTTTGGTACTCATCCGGAGTACTTATTACTTTTATCCTGTATCATTCGCGAGTTATTTTCAATATATACTTGTTTAAATATGCAAAAGAGATGTTTTTTTTTTAAACCTTATCCTCATCAGCTTTAAAGGCTCATTAAACTTGCATAGTCCATTTAACATTGAATTAATGCAGATTATGGAGGTGTCCAACACATTTCTATTTAGGAGTCGTTTAGATGTAAGTCGTAAAGAAGTTTGCTTCCTCTGAAAGTGGCAGAATTCTGCCGCTGCATCTCTCAGGTGATGAAATTTGAACACATCTGGCCTGCCCCACATCTGTGTGAGTGTCTTTTCGTGCAGCCTGAACAAAGCCTGGGGTCTGTGTGCACGAGGCAGAACGTGCACGCCGACTCCTCCACGAGCAGCCGGGCTGAGTCACGTCGAGCCCGCCGTCCTCCAGGGACCGGTGGAGCAGCTCTGACGGCAGATGGTCGGCACAGGGAGCTTTATTGAGATTCTTAATGGGGATCTGAGGGTGACTGATTGTTTCTGTAAAGCAAACAGAGCTGTTTTCGCGGCCTCACGCTGAGGTGAAGGCGAACAGGTGGCGACGTGACGCCTGTGAGACACAGGTGTGTTTTCCTTTTCAGAGTCGTGTGTTTCTGCCTCTGAGGGAGGAATCCTGGTGGCTTTAGCTGTTTCCTTTTTATGACTTTCTAAATCATTTTGGTTCACAATCGCTGGTCAAACCTTTCTTACCGTGTCCGAAAAAGTTCCTCATCCGCCCATCTTGCAGAGGGTTCGTCTTGGTCCATTCTAATGTCCCAGAATGCATTGCACTCCAGACAAGGTCCTTCCTTTCCCCTGAGTGATTCTGGGCTGTTATGTAGTTAAATCTGACAGCCAGATCACAGCTGTGGTCAAATCAAGCTTTTTCCAGCAAAGGCAGCTGAAAAAGATGAAAGCAGTGATAGAAGTTTGTCTTTTTGAGACGCTTCCCGCCTGGATTATTGTGACCCACCTCATTTTTGGGCTAGTGCGTCCTTATTTGCTCATTTGAAATTAGCACAGAATGCCACTGCCCGCATTTTAACTGGCCCCAGAGAGTTTGACCACATTCCCCCATTTTTGTTGGAGACATATTCTATATTTATATAATTTGTTTTACATGTTTATTTCTTATTTTCTCATTTTATTGTATTTGAACTTACTTAAATTTAATGTATTCTACTTCATTCTGTATTATTGTGTTTATTGTGTTTCGGTTGTGCAGCACTTTGGGGTCCTTGTGTTCGTTTTAAATTTGTGCTATAAATAATTTTGTATTGGATTGTTCAAAATTTCTGTTCGAGGTCCATTCTTAAAGGAAAGTTCTATTAAAAATGTAGCGTTGACATTTTAGAGCCCCTAAAATCAGTCGCTCATAGATTGGCAGTGTCAGTGAGTGTTTTCTCTAAGGCTGTTTTCTCCCTCAAAACAGATTAATTCACCCCTGACTGCTGCATATCTCAGTAACAACACATTTCCAGAGTGAGTTGGCCATTTTTCATCCCACTGGTTTGATTTATACAACATATCAATACAGAAAATAGTATTTTGTCCTTGTTTATTTCTGTGAATAATGTCTAAAAAAGAAAGAAAAAGGAAGGAACTGAGCTCTATATTCGACATGTCTATAAATAAGACACACACCTTTATGAATTAGCCCCTTTATCACAGCTGATCTTGATGAGGGCAGTCGTAGGGCAGATTAACAATTTAATGATTCGGTGAAGCTGTATCAGACGCTAATGAGCTGCTGTCTGAGGCTCTTTGTGAGGCCGTAACGAGCACGCGCTCACGCTCAGCCCCGACAAACTGAGGCTCCTCCATTTCCTGATGTGTTTGTCGAGCCGAGCTGGGAGACGTTTGTCTGCAGGCTTTCTTTATGTTCGCAGGCAGCTGCAAGCTATTGGACACCGGCTCCGGGACCAAAGGGACTATCGGTGTTTGTTATTGGAAGGTTAGTCAAAGGACGGGGACTCAGGAAACGTCCACGAGGAGATGCCGGATGAACAACAGGCAAAAAGTAAGGAGCCAAAGGAGAGGCAGAGGGATCACAAAGACAAAAGCAGCTGAGAAGAGACTCCATGATCACTCAAAGACAAAGAAGATAAACTGAGATATAAGGAACTCCAGGGGCCAAAGCCAAAGAGACACATCCATCATAAGACACTGTAGTGTCTGAAGCTCACAATTAAGCCCAGACTGTTCTGGTCATAGAGCATAAACACCTGGGAAAACACACTCCAAAAGTAGAGTGTAGGGAGGATGTTCAAGATATGGATTAAATACATTTTTGCCTACTATCCTGGAAAGAAACAGCCTGGCGGAAGACAAAAAGCACAGACACGGGATGACCAAATATAAGGGCAGGCGAACTCAGAATTAGGCAGAGTTTTTCTCTGAGACCTCTCCAGACTTGATGCATCAATCTGAACCTCTGACTGGGACCTGGCTGACAATAAAAGCCTATTTTGTTCCACCGAGTTCTGCCTCAGCAGAGTTTTTCCTGCAGCACCTTCACCTTCACCTGAGCTATTTGAAGAGGATCATCCCATAATTCACCACAACACACAGTGGTTTCAGTCATCTTAAAGAAGCGGGGTGGGGGGGGGGTTGGTCTGACTCTCACCTGACTGTCTGAAAGGGGGGTTTTGGTCACAGTACAAGGCGTGAATGCCTGTTAGCCCTCCTGCGCCCCCGTCCCCAGTTCAAAGTTGGCTTAATTTCATCCTCCTTCCAAACATCTGTCTCCTGTGACCAGATGTGGACATTAATGTCAGATGGAGAACTTTTGAGTTTTTACCTGAACAGCTGGCTGCAACATTCACAACCCTCAAAACCATCGACAGACCCCAAATTAACAATAGGAAATGCAGAAAGTCCACTGACAGGCAGAAGAGCGTCCTTCAAACTGTAGTATCTTCAACAGTACACAACGGGCACACTCTCTTTCACTTTCTCAGACAAAGGGAAAGATGGCCACCCTTGATTCTTTCTTGGATTCCTGGAGTTGTTATTTGTAAATGATTTGTTGTCTTGTTTCTTCGGTTAGTTGTAGTCTTTAATTTCCCGTTCCATGGTCTCTTTCCTGTCTGTCCTCAGCTCTGATTCATGCGTTTGTTGGCAGATTTGACTCAAACCTCACATGGACAGAGGTAACAGACACAGAGAGGCAGCTTGGGGTTCGATTTCTCTCCCATGGACAATTCCAGATGTGGCACCTGGTTTAAAAGCTGACTTTTGAATGGGAGCTGGATCTCCTCACACTGATCTTCCTCCAGTTCCTCAGTTGTGTAACCACCATTTCAGCCTTGGTTTGTATCTCATATTACTGTTTTCAGTCTCTTTGCCTTCTAAAAGTTTTATTTTCGCTGCTTTTCTTGATAAATAAGTCATATTCACTGCATTCAGGTCTTTATACTCTTTAAGTAAGCTCTCCTTTTTCAAATGACAACAATGACAAGGTCAAGTTTCACAAAAACAAGTCTTTTATTGTACATTTGCTGATGAAATGATGTAATCAGCTACGGATCTGTCTTCAGAGCCACTGAAACAACAAACACACAGCGAAATATACAGAATCTACACCTGCAGGGCTCCGGCTCGCCGACGGAAAAGATGAGAAATGTGACACTCCCGCGGTTTGTTTCACACCGACAATGTGCTCCTGCACTTAAATCAACATTTCAGCTAAAGTGGAGGTTTATTTCTGAGCGCACAAAGCAATGAAGACTCCCACGCAGTCTGCATTAGCAGCAGGTCGATCTTAAAAGCCTGCGTCAAGATGAAACTCAGATGGAAAACGCAGGAATTATTCTGCAGGCGGAGTCGCTCCGCACGTTTGTGACTGACATATGCCAGCTTATTAAAACCCCTGGGGGGCCATGTTGGATTTGTTGGCCATGTTGGATTTGTCTCCTGCCAAAAAAAAAAGCGGAATAACAAGAGATAACTTGGGACTCGGTCCATATTGTGTGTGGGTGAGAGTCTGTGGGCAGGGATGACAGTTCATAGCGGCGCCACCAGCAGCCCAATCATCTGACTATCACCTCCCCGTGTACGGCGAGCACAGGTGGGAAGCCACAGAGCAGCATTATTCAACACACACACAGTTAGAAACAGCTTATTCACACACACACACACACACACGCACACACACACACACACACACACACACATATACGTGTTTTCATTATATACAAGGACACATGACAGAAATAGGACAAATGTTTAGGTGGCTTTCCAAAGGTTCTGAGGACAATAGAGATATTTGGTTTAGAGGTATTTTGGGGCTTCTAGAACACTCTAGTATGCTCAGAAAACTGAGAACATGAAAAGTGTCCTCATATTTCTACGCGTCCTGATATTGAAGGTGTGTATTTACAAAATTGTCCTGATATATCATGAAAACAAACACACACACACATATATACACACACACATATATACACACACACACACACACACACACACACACACACACACACACACACACA
>JABUIW010044448.1:17296-35911 GCA_013363375.1 Menidia beryllina
ACACACACACACACACACACACACACACACACACACACACACACACACACACACACACACACACACACACACACACACACACACACACACAAAGCTCTTCTCAGCTCTACTAGACCTGAACAAATCTCTGCATCTCTTCAAACCGCCAGCCCTGAGGGGGTCTGGCAAATAGAATAAAAAAAAATGAGGCAGGCAAATCCCTTTTTAATGGGCCTTTAATGAGGGCTCAGTGGGCCAGGTGTGTGTGGGTTGTTTCGCTGTGTTTACAGCAGGGAAAAGGCAACAGGGCTGCTCCTGGAGCCGGGCTCTGCTCCTATAAATGAACGGGGGAAACTCTAAAGAGTGACGGGGAGCTGTTGTGATGATCAGTGTTGACTCACTCGAATTTTTCCTAAATTGAAACCTCTGTTAAAGTTGCAGACGACCTGATTGAGTTTAGCTCGTTAAAGCCGGACCTGATTGATCGGTGATTGCGGGGTAATCCGATCGGGTTCGTTAGCCGCTCTGCTTTGAGGACTTCTCGTGGTGCGTGGGCTTGGCGTCAGCTCTGCGTTTCATTTTCGGATCAGAGGCAGTTTTTCATACCCTGAATGAATTGAGCTTCAGTTAATTGGCTGGTTATAGGCTGAGAGAGGGATGCTGGAGAGATTCTGGCACTTCGTGTGTTTTAAAGTGGATGAATTAAACTTTCTAAAGGCATTATCAGATAATATACCCAAAAAAAGACTGACACACAGCACAGTCTAAGCATTAAACATGACTGTGAGCATTAAGACGTTGAACTACAGCAGCATAAAGTAAGAATGCAAACCTTAAAACTCTTTGTTTCCGGATTACATTTCAGATCCAAGCTGAAATGGCAAGGCCAGCATAGCAGACGCCTTTATGGCAATTAACCACAAAATATCCAGATTAAAAGGTTAATTAATTATCTGTGTGAATCCCCAACATAGAAAAGTGGGAAATAAGTAAGCTATTTTCATCATAAAGGATCATTGAACTTAATGTTTTTTTTAAGGAAATGGAGACGAAATTAACCAAATATAATCTGCAGCCTAACTAACAGCCACTGGTGGGTGTCCAAATCCATCCAAAATCTCTGTATGTTTCAGATTTGATTTCATCGAATCTGATGAAGAGATTCTGATGCAAACTTGATGTAACCTGAAAATACTGCCAACACACAGACTGGCAAATGAAAGGTTTTAAAGGAAGAAAGAGAACACATGTATTTGATTTTTACAAAGGAAATATACATGAAAAGCTGTCATCTGTTTTGCTCGAGAACTGTAGATTCAGAATGAACCCATCAGCCGATTCATATCTTAATTAAAACGTTTCTTATGGGGGGAACAGTTATAAAATGTATACTGATGCAGGAGAATGAAGGTTTGTGAGCTGGATGTCACAAATCTCACTAAAAATATCTGGAAAATAAGATCAACTTTGTTTGGATGCATTCTGTGTTTTTTTGCTCTCAGCTTACCTTAAAAAACTATTATTCCAATAAATGTTAGACTCTGAAATTGATGTAGGAAACTGAAGCATCAACACAGTATTTCAGATATAGCTGGTCAGAAAAAGGAAAAAACGAGGAGAGCTTCTTCAGGCAAGGCGAAAAGAAATGTGAGGCATCCTGACACGTTTATGCTAATCGCTACAATCTGTTAGCAGATCCACAAACAGAATGTAGATGAAACAGCCAAATGATGAAGAAAAGCAACACGCTGAGGTTTACTCACATCGGAGGTGCGGATCCCAAATGGATGAATGGGAAGAAGAGGCTGTTAATTCCTCCTAATATTTCCTCATATCCTGTTTCTTTTCTCAGTTTCAGTGGGATCTAATTCAGTGTTGCACAGGAAGGTCACAGTTGAGATTTGGACCAGGAACTTTTCTGTTCCAGGATCGTGAGTTGCCCCAACTCCCAGCACAGATTCAATGCCGAGAAGAGGCAGAAACTGCAGGTTTTGTGGTGGCTGTGGCGTTTATTTCTGCAAGATGCAACCAAATACTGGACATTCAGCGTGGGATGGAGCAGCTGGGCCATAGAAAGGCAGCCGTCTGTCCCCCTCCTCTAGGCAGAGAACACAATACAGCCCTGGAGATGGACGGTGACTAAAGACCCCAGCATGTGGGCACGTACAGAGTGGCACCAACACGTGTTTGCAATCAGCAAAAGCTTAAATTTGTACACTCGGACATGCACATAAACACATCATCTTTATATACATCGTACGCGGACACATCTTCCATGTTTGAAAGTGTGTACGGATGGCTGTTGGCTTCAGATCTCAATCACTCTGGTCATCAATGGATTGTCGTCTAGCAGAGCCTTCACCACGCTTAAGACCATCCAGACTGTTTGCATGTGTCGTTCCAAGATGGTGGAACGACCTACCGAGCGTTACAAGAACAGCAGAGTTCCTGTCTGTCAAGCAGTGGGGTGACCGCTCCTTTGCAGTTGCAGGTCCTAAACTGTGGAACTCTCTGCCCACTGGGTTACGTTCATTTACTGACCTGCCACTGTTCAAAGCTCAACTTAAAACGTATTTGTTCAGGATGGCTTTTTGCACGTAGGGTCTCTGTATACTGGGTTCTGTCACCGATGTGTTCGTCTTTGTGTATTATTTTGTCTTGTTCGATAGTTTGATCTGTTTTTATTCTGTAAAGCACTTTGATCAGCTCCGGTTGTTGTAAAGTGCTATATAAATAAACATTGATTGATCGATTGATTGATAAACAGATCTACAAATAGCTAATCTCCAGCGAGGTGCTCTGCTCCTGGTTTTCCTCCGGCAGGGTTTTGACGCTGCCGTTTTTGGCGCCGTTGAGAAGCAGAGGAACAGTCAGCGAGGACCCTCCGGCGGGGTCCTTCCCTCTCGGTTCCCCGGCGGCGGCGCTTTCGGGGGACGCCTGCCCGGTGGCGCCCGGCGTGGCTCCTGCATCGGGGAGCAGCGGGAGCTGGGAGCTCCGCGGCTGGAAGGTGTTCCCGTTCTGCGTGATCCGGTAGATCTCCGTCATCTCTGAGACGTCCTCCTCCTCCTCGTCCTCGTCCTCCTCTGCCCTGACGGCCCTTCTCAGGCTCTCCCGGGGCATCAGCGCCCGCCGGCCCTCCTCCTGCTGCAGCTGCAGCTCCGCCGGGTCGTGGTTCTCCACCCGCCTGGTGGAGCGGCACAGGGCTTTGCGGAAGCCCCTCTTGAAGTTGTCCGACAGGAAGCCGTAGACGATGGGGTTGGCGCAGCTGTTGGCGTAACCGAGAACGACCACGAAGTAGTAGAGGCCCTGGTACTCCGAGGGCAGGGACACCAGCAGGTTGATGATGTTGAGGGCGTAGAAGGGCAGCCAGCAGAAAACAAACACGGCCACGACGATCACCACCATCCGCGTCACCTTCCTCTCCGACTTCCTCCTCTTGGTGGAGGTGGCGTGGACCTTCTTGCCCGAGCTGCGGATCTTGAAGACGATGAGCAGGTAGCAGAGGCAGATGATGAGCAGGGGGCAGAAGAAGCCCACCGTGGAGGTGTAGATGATGAAGGCCGCCCTCCAGATGTTGGCCGGCTGGGGCCAGGCGATGTTGCAGGTTCCCCCCGCCCTCTGGATGTTGGCGAACACCACCACGGGCAGCACCACCAGGAAGGACAGCGCCCACACCGTGCCGTTGACCACTTTAGCCACCTGGGGCCGGCGCCACTTGGAGGAGCGGATGGGGTGGACCACGGCGAGGTAGCGGTCCACGCTCATCACGGTCAGGCAGAAGATGCTGGTGAACTGGTTGATGGAGTCCACGGTCATCACCAGCCGGCACATGAAGGAGCCGAAGGGCCAGGACTGGAGGGTGTTCTGCACGGCCAGGAAGGGAAGGCCCAGCATGAACAGCTCGTCGGCGATGGCCAGGTTGAGGATGTAGATGTTGGTGACCGACTCTATCTTGGAGTAGTGCAGCACGATGTGGATGACCAGGGTGTTCCCGCCCAGCCCGATCACGCACACCACGATGTAGATGAGCGGGATGAGGACCCCAGCCACGCTGGGGCCCGACGACGCCTCCGGGAAGGAGGAGTTGGTGGGGCCGAACAGCGAGTCGTTCAGATAGCTGTCGTTGAGCGGGAGCAGGGGGAGGGCCAGGCTGCCGTTCTCCCACGCCTCCGCCGACATTTCCTCCCCGGGGAGATGGACACGGCTCGGTCCTGCTGCTGGTTCAACGCCCGGCCATCTGCTCTGCCGCGGAGACAGCATCACACCCGTTAGACCGACCGCCCAACATTGCCATGATTTGTTGTTTCTTCAGAAACTGCAACGAAAAAGGCAGGAAAATGGAGACGTTTTCATTTTGAGGGACATAAGAAAGCCATTGGCCCTGTAATGCCATTACAGGGCATGTGTCATATTTGATGCATACGGTTTCTGAAATTAACCCCCATGGCTGCCAGTTTAAGCTGCAGGATTTTGCTGGTCTTAATCAGGCATCCTTACTCTCATTGGCTCTTTTTTGTTTTGAGTTTTCTCTCAGAGCTTTTATTAAAAGCAATTTGCCTAAATGCCTCGAGGATTACACCTAAACCATCTGGCTCCATCTTTGCCCCCGGCTCCATCCTTTAGTGGCCTTTACACCTCTGCTTAATACAACTGTTTTATCATGAAACAAAATGGAGGTAAAAGGTATTAATCCTTAAAATTACTAGAAAGTCCCATAAACTGATTTTAACCCTATAATGCCAAATGTATCATATTTGATAGATACGGTTTCTGAAATATTTTGCGTCTGACACCTTTTGCACAATTTAATTGTAAAAACTTTGCTCAACATCCTATTGTACAAAATCAGATACACCTGATAACAGGGGGCAGAAGACTACACAAAACACAATCTTGACTGATCACACAGTAATAAATTATTAATATTGAAAATTTATTTTTGTTTTTTCTTTTTACATATTTTCTTAAAAGGCCAAATAAAGACTTAAAAAAAATAAGTAATTTTCTGTTTTTTTTTTATTCATGGATCAGGCTTTGAAGGGTTAAATGGACATTATATCTATAGTAAAAGACCCATAAATTCTGTTTATGTCTCCTGTTTTACCGGATTTATTTTTGTTATTGGTGACAAACACCAAGTGCTAATATGCTGAAAGGGAAAAAAACCATCACGCTTTAATTAGATACTCATTTGTAAAAATAGTTTCCTTTTGATTTACATTAGCAGAAAGCAACACAAAACACTTTTTAGACCTGACTAAACAACAAAGAACACTGTTCAGAGCCTTTTTCATAAACTAAAAAGCTTTCATCAGCTAATAACTATGACTTTGTGAAGTGTGCTGTCTTTTAAAATGAAATAATACAAAACATTTTTTTTAAAACCTGCAATCATGCTGAAACCGGTGCATGAAATTCTTTATTTTATGCAACATTACAACAATTGTTTCTACCATTGATTTACTACAGAAAATTCTAATTTATTTCACAGAATGATGCTACTGTGGCTCAAAAACTGTGGAAATATAAATAGCAACGTCCTTAAAAGCAGGTAAGTGCAAAGCATTGGTCAACCAATGAAATGGGGACTAATGCATGTTGTAACATGAGCTAAAACAAACATTACACTTTGATAACGAGAGAAATTACGTTCACAAAAGCTCTGCCTTTAAAAGAGGAGAGCAGATGGATTGGATGATGTTAGAGCATTAAAATGGAGCTGAGGACGGACGCTCACTGGGGCTTTGACACGTTTGGCTCCTTTGATTTAGCAGGAAAACCCAACAGAGGGTGATCCCACATGTGGATAACACATAATTGTGCATTTGATTAGCAACTGAGCAGCACCCAATTGTGATGAGTTAGTTACACATGCAGAGAAGAGAGACTTAGAAGAACTAACGTTTATTTAGAATAAAGTCACAGACAGAGAGACACACTCATTTATTTGGGGGCTCTTTGTGATGCTACTGGTTCACATCAGTCCAAACTTAAAGGGATTTATCTAATAATGGTGACATATCAGATGCTTTGTCAGTGTCTGTGACATTCATTCACTCATTTTTATTCGGAATCTTGCATTTTCTTTACCGAAATCTTTTTAAAAGATGCCAACTCTGGTGGATTATTTCTTAGTTTTATGTTAAGTTTTATGTTAGTTTTATGCTTAAAGAGAACAAATATGATTAAACTAATTAACACTCATAGGACAAATCAATTTAGTTTGTATTTCAAAGAAACTGAGACATTTTGGGTTGTTAGAATTAGCACAAAAAGGACTAGAAATAACCAGGAGGTTGATTTTGACCCCACTCTGTCCCACAGTCCCACAGGTGGTTTGATAAATTGCACATTTAGACATTAAAACGCAGAGGAGACAGCAGAGACTCGTCGTGGCTCAAATCAGTCTGAAAGTTGATAGCTCTGCCACTTGTGAGGTACAGGAGGAAAACCACATCACTTTTCTATCATTTCTTTCCCCCGCTTGGCTTGCTCTCACCACCACTCTGCCCCTCATTTATGCAACCTTTTCCTTTAAAAAGGAACTCAGATGTCAGTTAACGCAATACCTACGTCACCATCTGTTGCATAAGGGTAGTTACAGAAAATGGACAAGACTGTTCCTCTATCCAAGCAAAGAAACGGCCTTAGAAAAAAATCCTTAAGTTCACAATTCTTTTTTTTCATTGTATCTATATCTGCTTTGAACAGCACGGACCAAATGCAGCTTTATAACTAACTTACTTATCCTGTAAACTGGCCATAAACTGAAAATTCCGGGGCTTTGGGGGCTGCTGTCCTGCAGGTTTGAGGTGTTTTTCTGCTTCAACACACCTGATTAACCCCATTGCACCTTTGTGCGAAACCTCTCAATCTTCTGGAGGAGTCTTTTTAGGTTTAAATCAGATTTGTTGAAGCTAGGAAACATCTAAGAGCTGCAGGGCGGCCCTTAAGGAATCTGAGATCCCTGCTGTGAACGGGCTGCATCACGGATTTGAATAAAGATCTGAATGTCAATCTTACAGTTCAGTGAAGTCTGTTTGGAAGACGGAGACAAAAAAGAGCATAATTCATGATGTTTTTTTCTCCACCTTGGGCGAATCTGCTGGCCAGCGCGGATTTTTCCGGCCTTTATGATGGAGATGCATCATCAACAGTTAATGCATTACCACAGCAGCCAGCTGCTGCAGCAGTTTCATATTCAACACATCCATATGTGGGACTTATCAATATTTCATCAATACGGAGCCAAAAAACTCATCAATTAAGTTGTAAGAAACTGAGTTTCCATGAAGCAAAAATAAACAGGAAATGTGATGAGTACCTGTGGAGGCATTTTAAGGGATCTCGTTCAGTTTTACTCTTCATCAACTGCACAGCTGCACCCACGTGTTCAAACTCTAATCAAAGCAGAAGTTCATCACAGAGAAAAACCATCTCTGAGACGCTTCTGCCGTCTGTGCTCGGAGAAAATCAACAGTGAAAGGAGCCCAGATGTGCTCGCCTACAGGCGTTCATCCGGCAAACAGCTGCAGAGGCTGTCGAGTCTTATCTGAGCAATTGAAAAGAAAAAACAAGCAGGAATGAGCACAGCGGGGAAATCAAAGCGGACAAAGCCTGCGTCCTTTAGAGGACTTTATTGGCCCCTTTGATTCCTGCACACCGACACATTCATCCCCCCCCACGGACGCCTCACGTCAAGTTTGGGTGCCATGGAAACCAGAGGAGCAGGGAGCCTTGATATCAGGAGCGTAAATCAAACCGAACAAGATTTAATTATGATGGATTTTTTCTTTGTTTTCACCCCCCACCCTCTGCCGGCGAAACACAGAAGGGGGAGAAAGTGTTGCTGTTTGGAGGGCCGGAGAAGAAGAGTAGATGATTTAATTAATCCTACAGTATCAGCGGGTCAAGATCCACCCCAATCAGCCACCACATTAAAGCCACACCTCAAAAATTACGCTTAAAACAAGGATGAGGAGTCACAAGCATCAATGTCTTTGTTTTTTAGCTTGGTAAACTGAAGTTGTGTTCACTTTAAGCATGTCTAAGAGTGTTTATGGTGTATATTGGTCTCCGGCTAACATATAAAATCCTACTGCAGTAATCTTTAGCCTGGATAAAAGAGCAGCGCTGTTTCTGGAAAGACATCTGCAGTTAAAATTTGGCTTAAATCAAATATAAATGTTGATCATAAAGTTTGAGATTTCCGATGATTTTAGGAGAAGAAACAGGAAATAGGGATATCAGAAAAAAGAGAGCTAATGGTGGATTTGCAATGCCAAAATAGGACCAATGGAAATGTTTAGAAAATTACAAAAAAAGCAACTCTTTAGTTTTGTTTGTGATAAGATGGTGATTTTAAAGGATAATTTGTTCAGATTCATGTTAATTTATCTTGCTTTGGATAATTATCACAACTTCTGTCGCACATTTGAGGCAGACCGAAAAAGAAAAAAGCTCTGTAAAGATGGTACCTTGGCCTATGTCAGACCGTGAAAAGCATCTAATTCTTTTAGATTTACTGAACTTACAGTTAATAACTGAAAGCACTGCGCAGTAGAAGAAAAACCCACGCTTATCAAACACATCACTCCACATCTATTTCACTCAAAGATGTCTAAATCAATCCATCGCGTTTCCTGTCACATCTCCTCTACGGCCGTCTGCTTTCCATTTGACAAATTTCACTCTGCCTCGTTCATTTTCACACTTAACGTCCGGGACCTTTCAGGATTTGAAAGCTCCCAGAAAAAAGACGCATTCAGGCTCAGGCGACACACGCCGCCTCCTTTAACGACACCAGGCTTTTCACTTTTCACCTTTTTACACTTTTACCCACAAATGTTATGACAGAAAGTCAAAAAAGTGATCGGAAATGGAACATAATTAGCAGTTATGGTCAGACTATCTTTACTTTCTATACCATTTCCCTAAACATCATTTAAGATGTCTAAAGTCCCCAGTAAGATGAATTTGAAGTCCTGAAAAGTGAATAAGAGCCTTACCGAAATGAAAACACAAAGTAAAAGAACTCATAAGAGCAACAGAAGACAATAAATATGTGATGATAAAATTGGATTAAAATGCATAAAATTGCAACATCAACTTGCCAAAAAGAGCCAAAGCCCCAAAGAGAACAGATGGCTTTGAGCAGAGATTTGAAAACAGACTATGAGGAGGCCTGGGTGATGATGATAATGAGGCAAATTGCCTGTGATGAGGGTATGATGATGTTATCTGCTTATCTTTGTCTTTAAAATGCATTTAGTAGCCATTTTCTGCCCATTTTTTTTGCTTTTTACTCGCCATTGTTGATTACATTTAATCCCACAAAAGGGCCAATGATTTTCATATGAAGAGCCTGTGCTTTGAATCAGCCCGACATGTCATATAAAGCTGTTTTTGTTTGCTCAAACGTGCAGCTTTCAGAGATTCATCTGATGCCAGAAACACGATTCTGACACACAAATGAAAGTCAATGACTCAGAAGTGCTTTGGCACTATAGTGGTGTAGTTAAGAGTAATCAGGTGCTTTTGAGGGCCATTTGAGATGTCTGTGAAGGCTAAAACTTAATGTGGAATTGTAGCAAAAAAACAAAAACTACCCAGTCAAATTAATGTCAGACCAGCATGCTGATTCATTATTATTGAATTTTACACCAAAACATCTTTACTATACATGATTTATATCACTGGTACTAACTTTCTACATCTAAAATGAGTTTTTTTTTTAAATAACGAGATGAGGGATCAACCGAGAAAGATGATAAGGATTAGGAAATGACTCTAATTAAAATCCCACCTCAAGATCAACAGGCATCTCCAGTTTTATGCTTTGGTGCTCGGTGGATGATGATGGCACACAAACATCAGAGCAGAACACATCAAACCCACTCGTACGTCTGCGTGTCTGATCGCAATGTAAGATACAAAAATAAATAGATGGAAAAAGGAAATAAAAAAGGTGACAGATGTTATCTCTTCGCCTTTTAGTGTGAGCAGAGAAGAGAGCATGGCGGGCCCTTGAAGCTGCTTTTTCTGGAGTAATCCATCGTTTTTCAAATTGATTCTCGGCTGCTTTGAGCTTCAAGACTGAAAACAGATGTGTGAAATAAATAGAGAAGATGTTTTAATATCCAACACTTACAGCTGGGACTCATTTTTCTTCTTCTCTTAGCCTAAAAGTTCATTTTTGTTGTGCTAATTCTGGATTTACATGCATTTGTTTTTCAGTCTGACGCTGAGCAAAAGAAAAAAATACTGCTATGGTTTAAAATGTCCTGTCCAATTTTTTACCCTTTATCTTATTTATTTTTTGTTTATTGTTTAAATAAACTCCAGGATAACCTCATTTACCAGCAGGACAGTAAATGTCCTACTGCTGTGCGAGTCTGCAAAAGTCCTTGCAAGACATAGTAAGAGAAGAAATCTTGTTTTGCTTCTTCAGGTTCTTCTGCGTGAATTTATTCATTTTTGCTTCTCACTGCAGTATTTCTGCGTTTGTAGCTGAGCATCCACCACAAAAGGTCAGAGTCTCTGACAGCCGGAGTACTTTGAAGGTTCTGGGTGTTTCGGGGAGGAGCCTCGTCCCCCTGGAAGCTCCGTCAGAAACACAAAGTGCATCCGTTTGGCCTAAAATCTGCACTAATACGACTTTAAGTTCCACTTTGTGCCGCTTTATGACAAAATAATGCTGTATTCTTTTTATAAAAACCCACCACTTAGCCCCAAATCTCAGTCAGTTTTGTTCAAATGATTTATATTCAATCACTATGGTAACACAAACGGGACTGTTATTGATTCATTACATGAATTATTAGTAAAATAAATAAAGCAAACACTCCAAAGCTGAATCTTTTTGCCAGGTGTGGTTTAGCCACTGTGCATTCAGGGCCACAAAACCAGTCTAGTTTGAGAAATTAACCAGGAACTGACCCCAAAGCAGCCAAACAAATTGTAAATAAAAACAGAATGCTATTCATTCCCAATACATGTGAAATGGATGCAATACTTTACAATTTCATTGCAAATGTACTCGATTATTTATTCACTATTTGAATTATTAGCTCATCACTGACATTCGACATCCAAACATCCAATGTCATGTCATATGTCCTGTAACCCGTGAAAAATGTTTAAATACCGTTTAGGCAATTCAATTTGTACCTTTCTAAACAAGCTACAACCTTGAAATATTGTGATTCCACTCCTTTGGGAAGCTTTCTGTAACTTAACTCAGACAAGGTCAGCGTGAAAGCGCCTTAAAGAAAAACACTTTAACTGCTTTAAACAATTCCTCCTTTCTAGTTTATGTACAAGAAGAAAAAACTGAGAAAATCATATTTAATCACAAACCACTGGCTGAATAGTCAGTAACGAAGGGACTCGGAGGCACATGTCAGTGACTCTGTTAAGGCCACAGATGATTGAATTCCTTTTGCGTTTCACAATCTGAAAGCAGAGCTGGAACATCAACAGCCTGACGAGCCGTTCACCTCACAACATCTCCAAAAAGGAAAAATATTTTCAGCTCATTAAGAGTCCAAACGTGGAGCGCTTCTGCTGAATTAGGAGATCTGCCACATGCCAGCGTGCCTATTAAAAGATCGCAAGTCGGTGGCAGCTGCTCTTGATACGATGTATGTAACAGTAGTTTGAATCAACACGTTTAGGTGGATTTATCTGCGGGTAACCATAGAAACGCTACAGAAATGTGGGATAACGGCAGATCGAAGGGGCCTCCATGGCTATAAATGGCCTGCGTGCGATTGGCTGAACGCGTTTACACCGACAGCTGAGATACCTGGGGTCATCATGGGGGGGGGGGCACACCCTCCAACAGAAGTTATCTGGTGTGAAAGCAACAGTGTGGAAGAAAAGCCGAAGCAGAGCAGCTGTTTGTGCACATTCTTCCACTCAGCAGACGCATCCTCTGATTAAAGGTGTGAAATCAGAATAACTGTCAGAGCTAAAATCCACAGGATGATATATATATATATATATATATACTGTATATATATATATATATCCAGCTGGAATTTGTTTATATACATACTGTATATATGATAATATATATACATATATATATATACATATTCCACCTGGATTTAGCAAACCAAACGGGTCCTGGCCGCCTACTGGATAACTCCAAATGATCCAATGAGCAGCTTCTCGTTTCTTAAACAACAGGTGGAAAGACTCATCCTGTGGAAATCAATTTAGTTAGGAAACTCTAAACGTCTGAGGAGATGCACAAACTCCTTCAACTGGGTTAAAACTGTCCAACACATCATTAAAAACTGGAGGGAATGTGAGAACTGTTGTGGTGAGGGAAAAAATCCCCTGAATGACCCTGATTGGTGATCTTTTAAAATAATTTTCTTAAAATAATTCGAAGGAAGACAAAAAAAACAACAGAACTCGAAGCTGTTTTATGTACCAGCCAAAGCAGAAAAAGGAGAAAAGGGCTTCTGGTTGATAAGGAGCAGAAAGATCAGACTCTGGGACGAGGTGGTCTAATGTGGTCTGATTAGGTCTGATGTGGTCTGATGAGGTCTGATGTGGTCTGATGTGGTCTGATGTGGTCTGATGTGGTCTAATGTGGTCTGATGTGGTCTGATGTGGTCTAATGTGGTCTGATGTGTTCTTATGGGTCCAGATTGACCCTGTTCCAGAGTGAGGGGGCATCAGGGTAAGGAGAGAGGCAGAGGAAGGGATTACCCATCATGCCTTGCGCCTCCTGTCCAGCCTGTGGGCGCGGAGTTCTGATCTGGAGATCCAGGTTCAGAAGCATTATGAGAAGAAGGATGAGGTCAGCTGACCGCCTGAGTGTCCTGAATAGAGCAGGTTTTTCCATCAGTGGAACAAAGCCAGGGCTCAGGCTGGGGACGAGGCGTTCAGGGAGCATGGGACATCATCATTACAACAAAAGAGTCCAGAGCTGAACCCCACAAACAGACGGACTAAGACTCAAATAAGAGCAGTTTTTTCAAGCCAACACGAAGCACACAGGCGGCTGTAGCTCGGAGGAAAAAACTGCTAATGCAAAGGTTTTCATTCCAGGCCCTAAAACCTGATTCTGCCTAAATGTTGCTGTAGCCCATTTCCCTAAAGGTCACATTTAACAAAAGTGTCTGCCAACACTCGTATGGATACCATCATCTACAGTGGTAGAATTGGGCTAGAATTACTCAGTTTAGCATTGTATGCTATCACATGATCTATGTAAATTACAGATTTTCTTATTCCTTTTATAACTATATTTTTGTCTTAAAGTCTCTGGCTGTGCCCACAGACTCTCTTTTTTCCTCTGTTGCATTAGATCCACCTTTAGGTCAACACACACACACACCATTTGTTACCACATTCCTGTCATCTGCATGAATTAGGACCTGGCCTGTTCCTGCCCAGAGGTAACTGGCCAATAGGACTTGGTTGTGTCCAGTCCTCCTTTGAGGAGGCGGATCGAGCCCAGGAGATAATGCCCATCACCCAGATCTCAGGGCTCTTTGCCCACTGAGACCCAGAGAGAGGTTTTGTCTTTTAAGACATACTTTGCCTGTGACCAAATTAATTTAATTTTTTATACTTTTGATCCACTCTAGTTTATTTTCAGGTTTCCAACTAAAGAATCGGGTTAAAAACAGCACAATGTGCTGCCACATCTGCCTAAATGAATATCCTCCATGTCTGATACTCATTAAATGTTGCTTTAGACGCATGACTCATTGATTTGTTTGCATAATAGGGGCTGAAGCAGCGCATTATAGTCCCTTTAATTCATGTTCAGGGCACATTTAACAGCCACCCTGGAAATCAGTTTTGTCCTTGAAAGTGAACTCTGAGGCGTGTTTGCATTAAAACCTCCTGCGGTTGCCTCGAAAACGTGCGTTTTTCTGTGTCTCCGCACGTGCAGATCCTACGTCTGCGTGGGAGTTTGCTGTGAACAGATTGAAATGAATCAACACTCTGTTGCCTTCGCTGTGAATTGCCAGTGTCCCTGAGTCTCTCCCGGCCAGAACAAGCAGCGTTCGGTAAATTGGCGCCTCGTGTTTCTGCACTTTGATCAATGAACGTATAACTGGGAGGTCGTGGAGGTTTGGTGTGTCTCTTAAACCCAGCAGGAGATCTGCTGCTGCTACTTCTGAGGCTTAGGGTGTGTGAGAAGGCATTTCCTCTGGGCTCCATGAGTCACACATAAGCAACAAACCTGGGAAATTCACAATCAGCCCGGCGTCAGGTTCTGCCTTTACTTTAAAGCCCAGCTGACCTTTTTATGCCTTTTCCAGGTGACAAATCCACTGACTAAAAGGGAAAAAACTAAACAATTTCCTGTTAAGATGGTCAGAGTAGATCAAATTTTGCACTTTCACATATCTGACCTTTATGAATGTGTTTAAATCAAGTATCTAGATTTTTAAGAAATTGTTTTAAGGTCTTTTTCCAAAGACAAAAAACTCATCAGCCAAGCCTAAAACAAAAATAAAAATGTATAAGAAATTAGTTTCCAATCAAAATGTCATAAAATGCTGTACAATTTCTGTTCATCTGTCACAAATACGTGTAGGAAAAAATAAAAACTCAATCAATTAAGGAAAAAAACATAACTTTGAAATAGTAAATAAATAATAAAAACCTGCTCCATCGGTATGAAAAATGTCAGAGTAAAGCTCTTGATATAGATCTGAATGAGATGTCTGCACATGCTATGTTGTACTCACATGCTGCCACTGCACTCAAACCCAATTTAAGCAGACAACCAATTGAGGAATGATGACATGGGCAAATATACACCCAAAGAACAAATAGACTATATGCAGAAAGGCGGAAAAAACAAGTATTACGATCAGAAACTGAGCAGGTGTCCAGTCACTTGATATATTTTGCTAAACTGGGACTTGAATTTTAATTACGGTCATTTTAGAGGATGAAAATAAAAAAAATAACCAAGTGTTGGTTTGAAACTTTAGGCTTGAATCACCTCCTTTTGCAAGTGTGGAAATCCGGAGGTGAAAATCAGACGTGCACCCTCCACAAAAGAGCAAAAAAACTCTGAGCAAACTCAGAAAAAACGAGAGCAGCCGGCAGTTCTGTTGGTGTTCGGCTTCGCTGAGATGTTGGATATTTGAAGACTTCTGGGTCTCCACCTGAGACATCAGGGCCTCAGGAGCCCGCCTGCCCCCCCACCGTGTCTGAGTGGACTCTGCCACCGTCCCAAAACATGCATCTCAGGTTAATTGGACACTAAATTGGCCCTTGGAGCGGATGTGAGTGTGTGTGGTTGTGTGTCTCTGTGTGACTCCAGACCCCCCGTGACCCCGTTGGGAACAAGTGGTTTAGAAGCTGGATGGATGGAAATAACAGAACTTAATTAAAAATATGGTAATGAATCGCCTAAACTGATCAAATAAATATGGAAATTAAAGCAAGAAATTAGTTCATTTCAAATTGTGTTAATTATTCCATGTTTTTCCATTATTTTAGTAGCATTCATTAGCACATTCATCTATCCACCAAACCCCATTTTGTGTTTATTTTATCCTGATGTCTTTTTTATTAACTTAAGATCACCACGTTTGGTCCTGTCCAGGATTTACCCCACTGGGAATAAAGAGCAGGATCACCAAGTGTCATTTACATTCTCAAATAAAATCATTTTAAGCTTCATTCTCCAGCTGGAAAGGACAAAAAAAAAAAGGATAAAAAGGAATCTGCTGATTCATTTCACGGGGTGGACAGTTGATGGTGTCGTTAACCATTAAAGAGTGAATCCATTACAGTCAACATCCAGGATCACACTCTGGATATAATGAGCCTCCCGCCCCTTTAAATGTCAAACGCACTTCACATTTAGAAAAGAAAAGGAACGGCAGCTTTTCAGATTCTGAGTGGTTTCTTGTGGAGATGTTTTCCGCCTCAGAACTGAGCGGAACGAATCGAGTCAACTTGTAATCACACTGTCACAAACAGTGAGGACTCTTTTTCTCTCATTGTTTTCACCCAAAGGGCCGAAGACACCACGAAAAAATTGTTTTGCAGCTCTCAGAGGAGGCAGAGTTCCACCTCTTCTGCTCAGATAAATGGTAACATGCTAATCTGAGAAATATTCATTTATAAAGCAATTCTGAACGGGCAGAAACAACAGAATCATTATTACATGGCTTCTATAAAGGGGATATAGCCCCAATCATCCACCTCTGGATGAAGGTTATGGTGCTATGAGTAACTTACATCACTTTGAGCATGTTAATACAAGAATAAAAACCAGGAAAGCATAAGAAAAACAGACAACAAAGCAACAAATTCCTTAAAAATGGAGTAAAAAGAAGCACCAGCTTATTGAATCCTCCTTCACATTCATCCCTCTGACGTCTCCTTTAAATGAGCCCAAAATATTAAATATAATTAGCAACATGTTTCTATTTATATTAACCCAAAAGGGATTTTATATTTACACTTGTGTATAAAACTCAAATTGAATAATACTCAGGTTCATTCTCCTATATTAGTGTTGAATAGTTGCATGAAAAATAGGAAGAATGAAGGATTTTCTGGTCATTTTGTGGGAGATTCAGCCACCGACAGGTGAAGCAAAGAACCATGGAAACGTCGTTCTCGTGCACAGCGCACCTTTATAATCACTGCAAAGACGCCTGTTCCTGGCAGAGGGGGGGGGTTACAAGTGATGTCATCGGTCCTCGTGACGCACTGACAGCAAAAGCGCGGCTTGTTTGTGGCTCATTTTATAGTAATGAGATATTTTTTCAGTGAAAACCTTTTGTATCATCTGATATTAACCTTAATTCTTCTTCCTCTCTTCTTAAAAACAATAAGAACTCTAACCTGAAGTGACCCCCCCTTCCAAAAAACCTCTGATATCACAGAGTAGGAATGTCAAAGGAACCCAATTTAATTAGTACAAAGTATTTCAGATGCAATCAAACGTGGTCACATGAGGGTTTAATTTAAAGAAAATGAGGACAAAGCAGGGTTACCTTTAGGGCGTCCCCCCCCCCCCCCCCCCCATCCCTGTAAAGGGGGCAAAGGGTCACGCCCGCCTTTAGAACAGCACCACAGTAAGAAGCAAAACTCATATGAAATCAATGATGAATTGTATAATTATGAAAGAAACGTCTAAAATTTAACCAAAATATGGCATCAAAAAGACCGAAACGATCCGCTGACCTCAGATCTGCTTTGCTGCTCTCAGAAGCATTCAGAAACTTGTGGAAAATCATTAATCTGCTGAGATTATTGATCCATTTTGGCAAACTTTAGAGAGAAAATGATCTGGAGCCCCAAATTAATTATCCAAATGGCTTTTGAGTTATGAGTAATTGGTGTCTAGTTAATTGATCTGGTTATAAAGCTTCAAAAATAATTAATGGAAAAAGAAGATTCAAAATTCATACAAATAGCTGAACACAAAAAAGACAGGAAAACGTCACAGAAAACTCAAAATCACCCCAAAAAAAGTCAGAAAATTTTAAACAGAAACGTACATATACAGATTATAAATTCAGATTTTGAGTTGCTTTTAACCTGGGGTTGTTCATCCTCTTTGGGTTCAGACAGGTCCTTTTAATTTTGAACTCCATTTTTAACTCAATTTTAACTAAACTTTAACTGAATTTTAACTCAATTTTCATTTTTAACTGGTTGGATTAACTCAACCAGGACGTTTAAAGTTTTGGCTTCCAGTTCTGAACAATTTTTTTTTTTTTTTTACCTTGTCCTGTTCAGCATTATGGTAGTACTGAAATCTGAACAATGCTTTAAGTGAGGTAAAAAACACGGATTTGACTCATTCTTTTGAATCAGTCATGAGCCAAAAGTTTCCAAACCACCCGGGAATTGAGCTCCGGTCTCAGCCTCTTCTCCTCCTCCTCCTTCCCCAAACACCAGAACCGACTCACCTGTCCACGCTCACCTGTCCACGCCGGTCTGAGGATTTCTGCCGCCTCTCGTCTTCCTTCCCTCCGCGTTTCAGCCTCCATCTGCTCCCCTACCGACTGATGCTCTCGCCTCGGCAGCATCACGCAGAGGCTCAGACTCCGACTGGTAACTAGGTAACAGCTCTGTCTGCGCAGAGGAGGGAGGAGGTGCTCAGGTCCTCCCGCGTCCATGTGAGGGAATCTCATCCCAGCCTTTCTGCTGGGATAACGCAGCACTAAGTGGTCCCTTTCTATATTTTTTTAAAATCAGATAATCAGCTCAAACCAACAGATAAGTCTGTGTTTTTATCTGAGTCTGAAAACTTTTGCAGAAAGAGCCTGAAAACCACCAGGAGCGTCTCCATTCACTGTTGTCTTCCTGTTTCTCCTTATTATTCTTTATTCCGTACGTTTTTCTGCGTCTAATTAGTCCTAAACCTTTCAGCCTATTTCAACAAATAAGGTATCAAAACGTTCGGCTATCTCAGGACTATGCAGATATGACTTTTGGTGTTCAAATCTTTTCAACTTTTTATGATATTTAATATTTCATGCCTTATTCCTCTCATTGAAATGAATGGAGCAAAAAGTATGGCTCCATCTGCTGGTCACTGGCATTTTAGCCCCTTAAAATTTTGTTAGCCCGTCAGCCTGTGGTATAGCTCAGTGGTATAGCCCAGTGGTATAGCTCAGTGGTATA
>JABUIW010044449.1:0-12925 GCA_013363375.1 Menidia beryllina
TCTTCGTTTTGTTTGTCGCGACTGCCAGTTGGCGCCCGCAAATGAAACGCCACTGATTTCAACGACGGTGCTAATTCTGAATTTACGGACATCATATCGTCACATATTTTGTACAGAGTGTAAAGATGGCTGCTGGTTGGCAGGAGAAAAAAAAAAAAAAGTTTTTTTTACCGCACTTATAGTTTTTCATACTGCCCTGTATCGTTTTGCATTATACAAGTAAAATCCCCAAGAATGTGACTGATTTGTCATTTGGCTGGCTGTTTTAATGCTGTGAATGTGCTGTTGCTATGGTTACTGAGCATCACACAGGAGACATCTATTGTGTTCAGCCAAAAAAGTTAATCAGCTTCCCATATACATACATAAAATAATGGCTTTTGGGGAAATAATTCAAAGTATGCAACAATTAGCAATTCTTTTGTATGTATTGTATGTTTTTGGACTTAAGATGCGTTTCATATTAACAACTTAAAAAAACATTTTAGTATGTTGCATGCTTTTACCTGCTAGTTTTAACCTCGACATACTATTTTTTCTATTTATTTCAAAATGCTGAGTGAGAAATTTAGAGTTTTCAAGGGAGTTCAAAAGAGTATGAAAGACGTGTGGGGAGGTAAGTGAGTTGTATCTGTTTAGAAAATAAGTCTGGTCAAATCACTCTTATGCAAAAAAACAAAAAACGCATACAGACAAATGTGAACGCACACAAACCAATTTCATATCGATGCTTGCTCGAGGCACCCGACATTAAAGAGGTAAAACATCTCAGTTCTCCACATTGAAGGATTTGTTAGTGTAGAAATAAACACAGAGACCACCTAAAAAGGTTTTCCATCGCTGAGAAACCTTTGCTTGCTTTTCACGGCCCATAAAGAATCAGGCCCTCCCACGCCTCCGCCGTTTTACCTCTTGCGATTTGATTTACTCTCAAAATCAGACACTAGATGGCAGGAGAAGACCACACTGTGAGTTCAGAGTCAAACCGATAAGCAAAATCTCAGCAGATACAAACGCCCAACTTGGCCTGTTTTCAGTTTTTCTGTTTTGAGAAAGAACAAATCAATCACAAGAAGATACCAGAATAAGTCTTTTTATTTTAGCATTAGATTTACAGCGATTGTCCTCATCTTTACAATACAAAAATGTAATTCCAGCTGAATTGAAATGACAGAGATTTAGAAATGAAGTGCAATTTGTAGTACTTTAGTGACTCAAGGCATTTGTGTTACAAAAAAAAAAGAAAAGTGCCTTATAGGAAACGCTGTACAATCATCTTTTAAATGGCTGTCCAACACACATGCAGAGTTCGGCTGACTTTCTATTTACAACACTGTGAAATTTCATTGCTTAAAATATCATTTAGCCTCAAACTGTTTTATTTGTTTTTTTATAAAAAGAAGAACAAATACAGCTGTACAAGTTATTGTAAGCTGCCCTGGCTTCGGATAAAAGGCATAAGGTGTGCAGGAGCGTCTGCTCGGTTAGAAACTTTCAAGAAATATTTAGGCTTTGATTTTCTAAATTAGTGCAAGATATCAGAGCAAAGGCTGTTCAGAGAGTTCTGATGGTGTGTGTGTGTGTGTGTGTGTGGATTGTCTGTGGGTTACAGGTGAGGGTTAGACTGATGTAAACAGAAAACAGTCATTTACTCCACTGATAGAGAATCCAGTTGCCGTGTAACTGTCACAGTTCTCACAAAGGCTCACAGAGAGGATTCCTTTTTGCACCCGTCACCCCAGAAAAGTCTGAAAACAGCACAAACACCTCGCCCGACCTGTTCGGCGACACGCGCTCGTGAGCAGAAGGCGAGCGTCCGGGCTTAGGGCGCGCGCCCGCTGTCGCCTTCGGCCGGCGAGGAGGTGGAAATGCTGTGGTGCTGGATAGCTGGGAGATGAGCCCCAGGCCCTGCAGGGGTGGGACTTCCTCCTGGGCTCACCCCTGCAGCTGGACACAGAGACAGCCGTCAAAGCCACTTAAAGCGGGCGGGTCGGCGGCGTTTATAGGGAGCCTGTGCCCTCGCTTTGGTTTGCATATTTAATGGATTATTCAAAACCCACTGCGGTTTCCGGTTTGTTTTCGTTTTTCATTCAGATAACTGAATACTGCAGATACAAATAAAACAAAAAAAAAACAACAGAAGTATACTAATATGAAACATGCCAGGGTCTGGCATGGATCTCTCTTTGTTCTCTGCTGCCCTTGAGTTACATCCAACAGGTGAACGAGTTTTTAAAAAATAATCTTTCATCACCGTCGGGTAGAGTTCCCGTTGAATGCTAACGTTAGCTCGCCCGGGGTTCAGGTTCAGGTCCCATCAAGCGGTGGGACAAAAGTCGGGGTAACACTCCTTTGAACGGAGTGTTAAGAGTGCAGTGCTTTTCCTTAATTGGCTCTCCTCGGGGATAAAGGTGCGTCTTATACTCGGAGACTGCGGCTTTAACGGCAGCTGCGGTTATCAAGTGCTGTTTAGTTGTGCTCTGCGAGACACGGTTTCTAGTTCCCGCGCGTGAGACGTTCTTCCACACTAGCAAGGCTACGCGTAACCTCCCACGGGAGTGCCCATACGGGGACCAATGTGCCTGAATCGTGCCCGCAGCGTTGATAAAGATGCTGTGCAACAGCTGGGGGGTAGCTTTAGAGGAGCGGAGTGGCGTGGGGGGGGGGGGGGCTCTACTCACTGGGGTACCCCTGCGCCTCCCTCTGCCGAGCGGTGACCGGGCAGTCCTTGTGGGTGAGCAGAATCTGCTTCAGCTGACCCACCTCCGACCTCAGGGATGTCACCTCGTTCTGGGGGGGGGGACAACAACAACAACAAAGATAGACAGGCTGAGTTTCCCCCCTCCTCCCGGATGTCCGGGTCGCGTGAAGGGGGCCAACCCCCACCTGTAGCTGCAGGTTGGTGTGCGTCAGCTCCTCCGCCTTCTTCTCCAGCGAGGACACCCAGAGTTTCCTCTTCTGCCGGCAGCGGGTGGCCGCCGCCCGGTTCCGCTCCAGGAACTTCTGCCGCCGCTCGTCCGGGTCCTGCTCCGCCGTCCTCCTGCGCCGGTTGCCGCCCCCTCCCCCTCCCCCTCCTCCTCCCTCTCTGCAGCCTCCGGATGCCTGCACTGCATGCTGGGAGTGGGACGGCTGCATCTGCTGCCCAACCGGCGACAGCTGAAAGGACAAAAAAAAGGAAACCCGGTTAGCTTGCCGGGCCTAAAGCTGCGGGTGCGTACCGAAATTATGGGCCAAAAAACCACCTGCGCCGGGACGGTCAGGGGCGGGGCGGGCGGCGAGCCCTGGTGGAGGTGCGGAGGAGGCGGAGAGCGGTGGGCCTGAGCGTGTGGCCCGTTCCCTGACTGGTGGAGCTGGTGGCCTTGGGGGGAGCCCAGGTGCTGTGCAAGCGGGGCGTGGCACCGCTGGTGGTAGGCCACGGCTGGGGCCGGAAGCTGGGCCTGATGAGGGTGGTGGTGCTGGTGGTGCTGCTGTTGGGGGTGGTGCTGCGCCAGCGGAGGTGCTTGGTAGCGCTGGGACATCATCTCCATCAAGTGACCCATGGATGTCCCGGGGCTGTTGAGGGGGACCATTCCCGGGTGTTGCTGCTGGTAATGGTGGCCCATTGTCTGTTTGGCTCTCTAAACAGAGAGGAATCACGAGAAAGAAACAGATAAAAACTTCCATATTAAATGGAATCAATATCCCCGATACGTCACAAAAGGTCCACAGAGAGAGTGGGTTGAGTAACTACTAACATGGACCTGAATTCAGTTTTCTGTTCTAACTGTGACATATTCTTTAGGTAATCGGGCTAACAGGCCCTTCAGGTTTTCTAATGTTCTTTTTGGCAAGTAGTTTGATAAAAATAACTGATAATATATGACTGATAATAATAATAACTGAGTTTTAGAACAAAAAACAAGGAGCTACTGTTTGAGCCGCCTTAATATTGGCGTACAAAAAAAATTAAACCTATTATTCCACTACCACTAAGATCCCAATTTGGACCCTTTAACATAATCTGACACTGGGAACACCACTCAGTGTCCTTGCAAATTGAATAAATGTAGGATTCCCATTTAAAAACACACAAGCTAAAACCCCATTGTTGAATAAGTTCTAACAGAAGTTAGCAACAAACAGCAGCTGAATGAGTGACCAACGGTCCACTCGAGAGTCAAATGGTCATTTTCCATTATACCCTCCCTCTCTCTCTCACAACTGAACATTAGAAGTCTTTCAGTTCTCAGGAAAAATCCCCCTGCAGTCCGTCATTACAGCTCCTCCGAACTATCAACAACTGTGGAGACAAGGGTTGATAAGAAGGATAATGCGTTCCAATAAAAAATGCTGCCGTCTGCAGCTTTATGCCTTCACACTTTATCATTCCCGTGTATCATCTGACTAAACAGACTGTACGAGCTAAATTAAACCTCATCTCACCTTTCTCCCATGCTCAGCGAGAGAGGGAGAGGTCATGTTTAGAGCATGACATCACCTCCCACTCCCCATCCTCGGCAATATAGCTATCTGCTTGCTGTTACACAATATTTCTTTAAGAGAAAAAGCAGATTTCTTTTCACTCGCCCTCTCTTTCCCTCTCTCTCTCTCTCCCTCTCTCTCTCTCTCTCTCTCTCTCTCTCCGGCCATTCAACTACGAAAAAGGGAGCACATTTAGCCGGTGCCAACGATGAGGTCATAGAGCTGCCTCTGCCAACTTTACCAGCCAGTCGAACCCTCATGTGCAGCCGCACGCACAGAGCAGGACGGGACACGAGCATTTCAGCTCTGTTTACTACATAGAAACCCCGATGCTTGGAGCTGCTGGTTACATCATAGGTCTCCTTGGCCTAGATGACACACCACGTTGATATTTCTGTCTGGGGGGATCAGTGAATGAAGACACAAAAACTGTACACGAGACACTGATCCACTTGTCGAATGTTTACTTTTCCACTCGAGCCGAGCGCGGCGTTACGGCACAACGGAGGCATGTTAACGCATCCCCCGTGGGTTTTAAAGGAGAAAGGTCCCTTTTTCACACGTCGGAAATGGCAAACAACCGATAACACAAAACCAGAATTAAATCCTCTTCTGCATGCCAGGGAGGAGAGGTCTGACTGTGTCTGCGTGTGTGTGTGTGTAAGTCATTTGTAAAGGAAGAAATCTGAATTTAGTTAGAACATTTAACACTCTTTAAAATTGCATTGTATTTTCTTACTTTTTTGTTTGGTTTTTTATAAGTTGATTTGAGGTTTGGCATTGGTTTTGACAGTTAAAGTGGTGGGACACAGGAATGCATCAAATCAGTGTGTGCTCTCATAAATAGTGCATGAAGAGCGGTTCAGATTGTAGCCTGGAACCTGACTGGCCTGCAATTTAAAACCGCTTTTCATTTGCCCTACTACACACAAGCCGTGCAACAAGAGTCTATTCATAACCTACGTGTGTGTGGGGGGGGGCACAGTTATTGCTCAAAAGTGGCTTTTCATAATAAGCATCTATTCAACAAAGTCATTGAGACCGCACATTTAATAGGGAAGTGAAACATTCAAAAGGGAAGAGATTGAGAGCAACTTGACACAAGGAAAATAAAACAACCAGGACAATCAGGGGGAGCAAGGAGATTGGGACTTCCTGTGGTCCAGAGCTGAACACGTGTGTGTTTTAGAATGGAATTACAACCCGTTTCCTGTCTTGATTGGGACGGAACAAGCCAAAGACAGCAGGTGAGACGGGCTGTCTTTGTAGTGGTGCACAGCTAATCTCCTCATCAAAATCCTCTGACCCCAAAGGCACGACCCAGTATTCTTTTTTTGGGGAAAGGAAAGGGAACGCCACGCAATGTTAAAAGTGACATTTTGAGAACATTTTCAGATGTGAAATAAGTTAAACATTCCCTCTGTATCCTCCTCAAAGCGAATAATTTTAGGGTCTTGGTGTGTTTGGTGTGCTCTGTGTGATAGGAATAAAAAGTGGGGGTTGGGATTTTGGGATTATTGCATGTTCTGTGGGGTTACATAGGAACACTGACGATGCTAAATACTGTATGTCAGCACTGTTCAAAACACAAATACTGTAGCGTGAAACTAGAACTTTTGTGAGGATTATTCATGTTTTTCAGCTTATTTGACAGTTTTTGTATAGAGACACTATTTAAAGTTTCAGTGCTAAGCTAAGTCAGCTAAGCTAAACGGCGACTGGTCCTATCTTTTACTTGTCTGGCATCATGGGGATGCTTTTGTCACACCTGTCTCTCTTTTAGAAAGCAAGTAACTGCGTCTAAAACATCAGGTCTGCCTTTCATACTGACAGTGTCACAAACCGTGACGCCAACTGGCTGCTCCAGTACCTGAGGTGAGGAGCAGGAGGGGTTGTGTACAGGAGCTGGTATACCCATTGCACAGGACATCTGCTTTTCGATCTGAAACAGAAACGAATAACAAAAAACAAAAAAACAAATCAACATTTAAGTGTGACGAGCTCCTAAAGGTCCTACGCATCTGGACTGAGGTACCTTTCGTTACTTCACCCACACAGCTCTGAATATATCTACCTTTGGAAGCTTGACCACTTAGGTCACCATACCTCCATCTATAAATCATAAAGCATACGTGTGCGAATGTGTGTCATGCCGAGCATGACAAACACTGCCTCCCATACTTACGGTCATGTGCTGAGCAGATGCCCCTTGCATGGCGGGGTCTGGCAGGGTGCCAGGTAAGGAGGCTGGCAGGGGCTGTCTGTGTCTGTTTCGCATGTGGAGGAGGCAGGACAGCGCCCCGGGAACCGGCCTGTGGTCAGGCACACAGACACAAACGAGCAGGTCAAATGAGGGCTATCCACGGCTTATGTGTCCATAATCCTGGTTCAAAGAAGAGTGTGTTGAAACATCTGTGACCAGGCCTTACAGACAAAAGGAGAGACACGCACATAGATGGGAATTAGTCAGAGAAATGTGAATGGGATTAATTTGAATGGATTGTAAAAGCGAATTACTGAAAGAGGTTGTTAATATTAATTGATAAGAATTGACAACAATCACCTCGGGCTACTTTGTTTTGGTTGACTGACATTCATCGAATTTATTCAAAAGGGCAAAACAAAAAAAGTATTGAAATTCTCGCCACTAGTTTAACAATTTAGAAGTAATTCACGAGACCATATGTTGAGAGAGTGTCTGCTTCCAGGCAAAAACTAAACTGCAGCTTAGTAAGCGTATAAAGCAATGTGTCGGATGAGTCACTAACTCCCGGTTAATAAAGTATGTCACTACACCACAGCCTCCCTCTGATGCATGGGGAAAAAAACAAATAAAAGAAAGAAGTTCATCACCCTTGGTTCAAATTATCATTTCAAGAGCTGATGTTGTTACTGATGTTGTTACATAACGATATATATACATATTTATGAAAAAATAAGCCAAAGAGGAGGAAAAAAATATGAAAACGACAATCCTGCTAAAACATATTTAATATTAACTCATTTGGTTCAACACAATAGATGAATCTCCACATAATCCAAGATTAGTAGAGGAAATATTTCCTTAAAAAAAAATTGTTGCTAAGCATGTTTGATGCGAAGCTTTCAGTATGTCCCTGGACAGAAATAAAAATCCAGAACAATTGTGTGTTTTTTATAAATGACAGCTTGAGGGAGAGGAAAGGAGCTCTGGGATCTCAGCGGGGGACACAGTGACCCAGGGTGCCATGTGCCGGCCTAACCGCTCTGGCTCCCTGCCCGTCAGACAGCGTGGGCCTTGGAGGCCCTGCCGAAGCCGACGGCAATGATGTCATCGCTGAATCAGGGCGTTTGTAGCCTTAACATACAGGCAAATACCAAAAACCAAAGCTCTATTTCCTCGGATAGCCACAACAGCTCCACCAGACCAGACGCTCGCAGACCCGGTCGCTGTGGAAACTGCCGGTAAACACCGGAGGAAACAGTCAGAAAAGCCCGTCCGAGGCTCATTCCGCTACGTTTAGCGGGTTTTCACAGGCTAACGTGGAGTCTGGTTTCAGCTGGAGCTGACTTACTGTATCATACCGGTTCGGCTCTCTCCCCACTGCCGTGTCATGGCCTGCCTGCATGGGCCTGGACAGATGTTTGGAGTTTATTATGTCACTGACTTACTTTTGGCAGCTTGACTCATCTCTAATCATCTGCAGCGACGTGACAAAAGCTTTGTTTATGTACTCTTTGTGTGCCACAGGCAGATATTACCAATTCGCCAGATGATAAGAGCTAAGGAGAAATTTTTAAAAATCATGACATTGACATTTATCGTGGAAGAAAAATGTACAGTTTAAGCTGTTGGTTTCCAACCAGTTACAACAGATTGCAAGCTGTAAAGTCAAATCACTACGTTCAGTCTGTCTTTCATTCGATGTACTCATTATTTTCTGCTTCTTTCTGAGGTCTTTTCTCAAACAAAGTATTAAAAAAACATTTAAGTTTGATACTTGGCCGAAATGTCAGGTCAAACTATGAATAAGAGGCGTCACAGTTTAAAGATTTTTGTCTGTTTTGGTAAGTAAGAATATAGGCTTTAACACTTATTGTCACATGCCTTGGTCCATTGTTGCTTCTTTTTGAAAACTTATATTTTACTGTCATTTAAACGCTCCTGTTGCTTTCATCTAAGAGGTGCGCCGTTACAAGCAGCTGCAAATCGGGACAAAAGTGACAGAACATGCTGGTGGACGATGTAGAAAAAAGTGCCTGAACACAAAAAAAAAAAAGCATTTATTGAGATCATCCTTAAACCCGAACAAATTTGCTCCTTTTTCTAATGCATTTGTTTATCTATGTTTAGTGTCAAATCAAATTCAGAAGTGCACAGAGATTGTGAGTGTGCATGCTGGGATGGGGGCACCAGCTTGGAAGGAATGCTCTCCCATTGCCTCTGCCCACTGCTATTTTTGCCTGGTAGGTTTTTTTTTTGTTTTGTTTGGCTAAAGACGTCCCCAATCTGGTGGGGAAGAGCTGGAGACAGGAAAAGGACAGAGAATAGAGGCCTTTCCTAGAATAACTGAGGGCTGCGGGATGTGAGGTCTGTTTATTGATAAGCTGTTATTATTCCAATATCTGATCACCTGACAACTCTAAGCCCCTTTTTTTTAACCAGACGATCAAATTCAATTATTAGGATAGTCCCAAATGCATCCGGTAATGTACTTATTTTACAGACTCATATTCAGTGGGTCTTATAAGTCATTACATTGATAACAAAGCGCAAAAACAATAGTTTCACCAAGTTTGTCCATAGAGTCAATCTATATTAATGCAGCTATGCTCATTTGTATGATGTTGTTATGTTTCCTTTTACAACTTTTTCAGTGCTGATGTGAGTTCAGTTGCTTTGTGTAACACTAAACCTGTAGTATACGCATAAGGTATGTGTATGTATCATGAGAATTTCCGAGACCGAGCTTCACATATCCGTAGCAAAACTGTCAGGAAGAGTGGAGGCAGCTGGCGGGAGCCGGTCAGATGAAAGACAGGAACTCCTCTAATCTGTCAGTTGAATTGGGTGATAACCAGGGAGCCATGGAAGCTGCCCAGGCACTGACAGACTACAGTCTGGGTCGGGGCTTTTACAGACATAACAGAGGCGGTTGGAGAGGGTCTGTCGGACTGTGAGCGGGTGTTATGCAGTGGCTCTCCGTACCTACTTTGTCCCCTCAGTAAATTGAAGTTTGAAATGTTTCCTTCTTCCTCTCAGTTCGTTAATGAAGCGATGAATTATGCAAGGTGGGGTGGAAAGCCAGTCCATGCCTGACAGAATGACTTATAATGTGTTCAATACAGGACAAGAAAAGGAAAGAAAGAGCGCGGAAAAGGAAATTGAAAGGAAATGTGTGTGTGTGTGTGATAGAGAAACGCGATAATTCTACACGATTGAAGCAACCCGGTCAAATGTCCAGAGATGTTTTTGGTGTTTCGTTCACGGCTGTACTCACCCTGAATGTGTGAGGGTGGAGGGAGTCTGGGTGATGACCGACCCGGACTGGGAGGAGGAGGTCAGCGCCTGCTGGGCGGCCAGGCTGCAGCTGGGCGCCATCATGGGGCCGTGGCTGTGGGGATGGCTCAGCGGCGGCTGGGGGTGATGCAGCGGCGGCTGGGGGTGGGGGTGCTGGTGCTGGGGGGGGGGTGTTGGAGCTGAAGCTGGGGCTTGAGCTGGTGCTGGTTCGTGTATGACGGCCCATTGTGAGAAAGCGTCTGCGGGGAGAAGCGGCGGTCAGAGGTCAGCCGCGACCTCTCTGGAACTTCGAAGGGTAATATTTGATTTCGGACGGATCAGGTGCAACTTGTGTTGTATGATCTGAGGTGAAGGTGATACTGATGTGTGTCTGTGTGTGTGTGTTTCAGCATGACTGCATTTGTTTTGGCACATTTGTGCCTGTTTAATTTATATGTAGAACTCAATCACCTGGTGTGTCTTTCCTCCATCAGGTCAGATGTCTGTAGTTGTCTAAAGGGGACCAACTGCTTTCATCTTCCACATAGAGCTGACCTCACTAGGAAGAACCCACCTGAAGCCTATCCTGATTATTCCTTAGATGTCCCCTCACGCTTCCCATGCAAAGGTTCAGAGCAAATGCTGAATTAGTGTCCTTTTTTGTGGATGATATTTACCCGTTTGATGTTTTCCTCCTCTTGTGCTTGAAGGAACTCCTCCTCTATCTCCCGAAACACGCCGACTTCTTCACAGTTCTGCAAAAATCGCGTCGGCGTCGGAGTGTCGTCTGAAAACATCACGCGCAACCGGACACAAAAAAAAAAGAGACGGGATTTTAATGATTTTTTTTAAGTTTACAGACAGAAAAATTCCTACAGAGGTCTCTTTTGTTCGACTACCATCCAGGTTGTAATGCAAAGAGGAGAGACAAGTGGCCTCTCCTCTCATCCATGCTCGCTGATAACATCAGTCTGTCTCTCTCTGAGCCGCCTAAACATGCAGAGGTCAAAGGTCAGTAGGGCTCTTTGTCTTTTCCTGTAGAACGGGAGACAGGCTGCAAGATGGGGACAAGGGGAAAGAGACCCGGCGGGAGAGTCTGCAGAGGTTTGATCTCACGCCTATGTTGTTTCTATGGTTACAGACTCTGCTGAGTGGCAGCATTTTGACCCTGAAACCCACTGGAGTTACTCGATGTGCATCGACAGGGGCTTATGCCTTATGAACTAAATGTATTCATGTCAAGTTGGTCAGTTGAGGTGGCGGCTGCATTTTCCATACGTGTGAGTCTTTGTCTACGTATCCACAACACAAAATTAGATACAATACAATTTCAAAATTCAGTGAGTCAACCAGGGTATTGTGACGCACTACTGTGTGTTATTTGTTATCAATGTGCAAAAGCACGGATAACGTTCTGCGGAAGTTTTAAGGTGAGTCGACTCCAGGGTTCCTGTGCCCCTTGCCCTGTTTGTTTCCTAAATAATGCTCGGTCTTATCTGACGGGGTATACTGTACGTGCTGCAACAGGAGCCGCTCTGTTTCACGCTGCAGACTACCTGAGGGAGGGAGGGAAGCCAGCATCGGGGTTATCTGATTTCATACTGTATAACATCATCGTCATTGTTTCATCGAGCGCTCATCCTGAGAAACCTTTGCCCCGCGCGCGTGCAGACCCGATTTGAGCAGCACAGGGTTGAAAAAAATTTTAAAAAAGGAAAAAGAAACAAGTATTTATGGGACCTAACGGGGGAAAGTTAAAGAAATCACAGCCCTGCTGATATTCACGCATGAACGCTGAGAAACAGTATCTGTGGGAGGAGGCCACCGGTCTCACCTGTGAAAGCGGAGTCGGCCTTCGCAGGGGCAAACTTGAGGGTCATCTCGTGCTTGTGTTTGTGGACCATCAGATGCTCCTCCTGCTGGAAGCGCTACGGCACACGGACAGAGGGAGAGAGAGGTGAGGGGATGCGAGCAGCTGCGCGACACACGAGACAAGCTGGTTACTAATTTAGCGTTCCGGGCCCGTTTATAAGACTTCCTGTCTCCCCCCCGTTCGATTAAACGAACGGCGTCCGGTCTAGGGCCCGCGTTCGAGTAACTTCTCTTTCTACCTAGAAGCTGTTTCGAAGCCGTGTTGAACTGACCTGAGAGCAGCCGGGGGCGCCGCAGACATAGGGCCTGTCCTGTTTGTCATTCATGTCATACGCAAGCCTATGTACAAGAGAAGGAGAAAAGAAGGAGAATTAAGAACAATCTGTTAGCTCGCAGCCTCCTCACAAGAGGGGAGCCGGGTCTCAGACCGGCTCGCCCCAGCTCCAGCCCATGACACCTCCCGCCCTGTGTGTAATCAGATAGTTGCCACTAATGATGGATGCTCCACTCCGAGACACAACATCATCTCGAGGAAAATGATCCCTTTTGTGAAAGTGGGAGTGCAACAGCCTTGGGTTGAGAGCGCCACAACGCACAGATTCTGCCTTTTTTTTTTCCCGCTGGCTTTTTTATTATCCGACCCTAACAACACATAAACGCCCCAGAGGCATCAGGATCTCGCAGTATCCTGATCTGTGCGTGTGCAGGGAAGGGCTGAGGGGAGGGTCTGCAATTAGGCTTTCATCGGGACGCGGTTGAGAATACGAGCGCAATGAGAGACTGAATGTTCACCGGCTCTTACATCAAGTCATCACGGGATAAAAATATCAACGCGAGTGCAGGGCAGAGAACGACAGTGAGCCGGCCTGTGCCGTGGCTAAGCCGGGGGCTCGGTCGGGCGATGGGGAGTTCTGCAGGGCTCCTTTTTATCCCCCCAAAATTTGATGGAACGAGAAACAAAAAAAGCGTGAGACGGATATATTCATTCTGACTCGCCCCTCAGCCGTTTGTTTTCCCTGAGACAGGAGGCCCGTGCCGGGACGGCCGAGAGGGTCCTGATGCCATGGGAAACAGTGAGAGCTGTAGACAGGGGGGGGGGGGGGGGGGGGGGGG
>JABUIW010044454.1:2596-18916 GCA_013363375.1 Menidia beryllina
TGTGTGTGTGTGTGTGTGTGTGTGTGTGTGTGTGTGTGTGTGTGTGTAGGATACAACAGGGAAGGAGGAGGGCCGTCACTCGCCGGCCTTCCCCTTTCTTTCTTTGCTTGAGAACAGCCGGAGACTGGGATCTGATTGGTCGAAGGGAAGAGAGATGTTTCATGATTTGGCGAGGCAGAGCTGGTGGAAAGCCAGAGACAGGTGATGTTGCTCTGGTGGGGCTGTGTAGCTTATTAAGTCTTTGGCACAGAGCACCACAAATTATTTTCGCCCTTGTGTAGAAATATGCCCGGGAAGCCATTAATAATGCTGTCCGTCCCGATAGTGGACAGTAAACAGGTCTTTTTGCCTCGAACTTGATCAGGTTTCGACCCCTTGACCTTTTTATCTTGAGAATTTTGCCCCATAGACAGCTGCACCCCTGTCATGGCAAAAATATAAAGGAAACGGAGTGATCTTGAATTGGCCATTTGTATGTCAGCAGAGCACTCAGAGGTGTGATGTGTGTGTTAAGTGGGAGCTGGTTTGAGTTGGTCTGCTTTGCTTTGTCCAGTGCTGTGGCTTTTGTTCCTCCAGTAATGAATTGTGGAAGCCTTGGCTTCAGCTGGAGTGTCTCATAGCAACTGAAAAGAGAGACAGGGCTGAAAAGGCCAAGGGGGGGATCATGTGTTTCTTTCGAAAGGGCAAGAAAAATCCGACCATCTTTTGGCCGTTGTTTCCAGGAAAACAAATCAAACTTGACTGGACTTCTCTGTTCCGACCATTTTTCTAAGCTGTATTTGATATGGCAAAAAAAGTTGGGGGCTCGGAAAACAACTCATGTTCTCAGAATTGTTAAGTTCTTAAAAAATGCTACTACATGGCTACCAAGACTGATAATGTAACCCAATGGTAGAGCAAAGAAAGTACGATTAATACTTTAAAAAAAAACGTGTACCTGTTGCAACTAACAGTCAATCCAGACCCGAGTAAAGCAAAACATTTTTATGGAAATGGAATAAACTGTTGATTTGTTTCTGCACCATTTGCAATTGTAAAATGAAATGGCTACTTTCCAGAAATTTGACGACAGCAATCCAAAAGCCGGTGAGGGAAAAATAATGGATCAATTCTGAATGTGTAAAACCATAAAAAGTTAAGAATAATCTTATCGTATTATATCATGACTAAACGTTTCGTCTCTAATGTATTCGTATGCCATTGGCCTGGCTTGGCTTGGCTTGAATTTGAAACTGCCCCTTCTTTTTTACCGTTTGTCTGGTGTGGAAGCAGTTTATATATCAACCTTGTTGCCACAGAAAAACATTAATATTTTTATGCTAGATAATAACATGATGACAATCTTTCTGAATTGTGAAATATATCTTGCATTCAAATAGTACTTTTCCATCTGTAATGAAGTTATTTTTTATTTGTGTAATTATTTGTTTATTTTCTTGGATTCGGCTCACAGAAGTTGTAAGTTGTAAGAAGTTGTAAAACAGCCCCTCACATTCCTGACACAGTGTCAGTAGTATATGTTCATTTGGGAGTGAGATGTTTCATAATATATGGTAATGTAAAGGATTTTTGGATCTCACAGTGTGAGTGTGTGTAGTGTTGTGTGGTTTTGTGTTTGTTTTTACTTTTGCATTTGTGATTGCATGGGCCGATTGTTTCCACCAGACCGGTGTTTTACCAACACTAACGCAAGTGGCCAACGCTGTTGGCAGGTCATGTTTGCCCTGTGACCCAGACAGTACCTGTCTGCTGCCATGGTTACAGGGGCAGAGCAGGTTTAGTGGCCTGACTCCGGGGATTACTTTCTCTGGTTTTATCATTCAGGTCTGTGCCCCAGTGACTGTAAAATGGGCCAAACTTCACCCTAAGAGTTGAGGGAGCTCTGCAGTTTGCCCTGGTGACTTCTAAAACCATCCTAAGTGCTGTGCAGAGGATTAGACTTGTGCAGTGTAATTATTCTGGTGTCAGTGGCTGGTCCCGTTGTGATCTGGTTCTTTTTCTTGTGATTAGCTCTTTTAAATGGAAGACCTCATCACACGCGATGGATTTTTGTTCTGAGGTGCTCAAGATGAATATGTATTTTGAATCAGTTCGCTCAGAGCTAAAGACTCAGGGATAAAGAGTCTGTTGGCTACATATTGATAAAATCCCTGCGGAGTGTTGAATAAAGAGCTAATATTAACCCCGGAACAGTCACTTTATCTACACGAGGTGAAAAAAAGTGACTCAAACATCTGTAGAGTGTCACGCTCGTGTAACAAAACAGCATTTTCCTCCATCTATGTAGTTACTTAGTTTAGTTTGGATGATTTGGGATTATTCTCTACCTATGTGGACAAAATTCCCATCAATTAATCGTCATCAGCACCACAAAACACAAGGGATGATCAATTTATAGCTTTAAGTGCAGGAAATCTATCAATTCAGATACAAATTTATGTGTATTCTGGACCATAAATCTACTGTATGACATCATACATTTTATGCTGGCTGAATGAGCCTACGTGTGTGTGTGTTTGTGTTCGCGTGTGTGTGTGTGAAAGAAAGTGTCGTTTTTAAGGCTTAATGTAGTGCATAAAGAACTCTAGCATTGTCCTCAACGTGTCATTGACCTTAAAAAACAAATCGGCGTGTTGACAGGAAGCTTATTTGCTTCCCCAACCCGAGATCCTGGTCCCGTTTGACAGAGTAGGTTAGTGTTGACGTTTTTATTGTCGGATGCTGACTGTTGCCTGTAATTCATGTTGCCATCGTTTCGGTCGTGGAACAGTCAGTTTGAGTATCCCACGTGGCCGAAGCGCTGATGATGAATATGCTCAGGCCCGGGGGTTTTTTCGGTGACTTCGCAGAGTCACAGATGCACGGCCTTGTTCTCTCCAGTGACCTGCAGTCTTACAGGTGTCCACCAGATGCTGCAGGCAGCCTGCTCTGTCCTCCGCCTGTCGCCCGCCGGAGCTGTAATGTGCACTTTGAAGCAAAAAGGGGGTCTGAAACGTTTCCATGGTGTTGGGATTAGACGTAATTTAGCTGCGTGTCACGGAAAGTGGGTCCCATTTTATGCCATCAGGTAGCTTTGATGGTGCATTCGGACGTGTCTTTAATTGCGGCCGTTTTTAATTCAAGCCTCTGCACGGATGATAAAAGCGGATGACGAAGAACATAAAAAGGAGGTTTAAGATTGTGTTTGGAGGTTTGCACCATTTTCCACCACTTTGAAATTTCCACCGGGCATGAAAAGTTGTTGTATATTCTTTTTTTTTTTATCCAAAAGATGGTGTAAAAGTAGTTTGAAATCAATCCCTATAAATGCAGTATGTGAGTGAAAACTCAAAGTCTTCCAGCAGTGAAATACTCATCCCATAAAAAAGTTGCTTGAGCAGCTTTTCGGGGTTGTACAGTATCTCGTGGTGAGCAGAGCAACTTCACAGTTAACTCTGTGAACAAAGCCACCCCCCGCCACAAAGCATGCTGGGTAATTTGGCTGCTGGTGAAAGTGCCTTCCAATGTCCAGAGGCTGCCTGTGAAAATCTTTTCAAGGGCTGAAAATGAAGTTTGAAAGTAGACGTAAGAGGAGCCACAATGCTGAGAGCTCTCACAGCTGTAGGTTCGGCCCACTTTTAAAGAGATATTACCAAAACATTCCTCAGTCATGGACATGGAAATGAGGCTGGAAGAGGGCTGTGAATGACTGCACTGTACATGATAAATGTTCTGGTAATGTTAATGTTCAATCCGAAGTTAGAATGTATAAAAAGGGGATGATAGATGTAACTGTTTCTTAGCTGGATACGTCGCCATGTAAAGTCAAGAAAAATGACTTAATCAGCATTTTTACTGAATAAATCTGACCACATTAAGCCTTATTTAAACACAGATTTTTGTTCTGGTGTAAATGATCAAAAAATACTTTGTATTTTGGTTTGAAAAAATATGTCTGAGGGTTGTTTAACATGCGGTATGTCTGAGAGTTGTTTAACATGCGGTCAAACCCATTTTCCCTCACACTTTCTAACAGTGGAATTATCAGCGTAAGTGACCTCTGGTTTCAGTACAGTACACTGCCAGTGTTCGCCCATTGTGGTCTGCTCTGCTGTGTGGAAGCGGTCGACGCTCCGCTCTCAGTTTGCAGGCAGCCCGGAGGGTCCCGAGCCTTCTCATCATCACTCCCTTTTTGGCTCTCGCACATTGTGCCATTCAGACTCCAGACCGTACATTCTCCATGCGCCGGGCACCCCACCATTGTGAGAATGAGCTCACTTGAAAAGCCTTCAGGAGTTTTCTGCGGCAAAGAAGTCAGCGCTTATTTGCATTTGTTCCAGTCGTAAAAGATTTTACAGGTCAACAAAGAATAACGGATATTGAACGTGATGGTTTTCCTCCCGTCATCTTCTTCCTTCATTAGTTCGTCCTTCACAGTCTCTTTAATTTGCCCAGATTATGTCTCTGGATGCGTTTCTTCAACTACAGAAATCTGGAATATATCGTATATTATGTACTGATAACACTCGGCCATTCAGGTTTTTTAAATAAAACAGAATCACTCATCTTACTGGCTTTATAGTATGAAATGCACTGCATAAAAATGACAGCTAAGCGTGTATTAATGCATGGATTTAAGTCCCGTAATTTTACTTTATGTCGCATTCAAGCATCTCCCTCTCTTTCCCTGTTGATTAAGGTCCGAAATACCTTTGCCTGCATCAAGGATAGCAACGGGGGATCAGAGCGATTTAGAAAGGTGGCAAGTACCAGTCTTTCATTCCCGGCCTCTTAGTGGGCAGTCTGACCCGGCCAGGACCAACAGACCGATGCACTTCTCAGGCAAAAGCGACTAATCATTTGAATTATCTTATAAACCTACCCGTTGGGTTCATCGTCAGGTGCGTGTAGTCATGAGATGGAAAGAGAATAATGAAAATGTTGACTGAGAATAATACCCTTCACGTTTGACTGAGACTGCAAACGCGACGCAAGCGTTTGATAGTCGTGGCAACACGCAGGCAACAAATCAAGTCTTTTTTTTCCCGATAAAGGGGATATTTGTTTTTCATCCCTGCTTGTTACGTCATCAGCCCCGCGTGCTGATTTGAAATAAAAGGGATGCCCCCTCAAAGCGTCACTTTTCCCTGTTCAAGGTTCCCGAGTTAGCAAAGTTAGCAGACGGGGTGCACATTATAATATACATAAAATATACAACTCTGTGTGTTGTTGTTGTGTATTGTAATGCAATAACTAAGAAGGTTTCCAAATCCTAACCAAGTTGCTTTGATGCATGAAAAAATAGTCAAAGTTGGACTGAAACATAGGGCTGTTAATAACAATGGACACTATTTGCTTAATTTTACAATTCGACAATATATATGAAAGCATCAAATTCAGAGTTCTTTTGGTATCATGAACCCACATCAGCTGATTAATTGGGTTTTAAAAATGTTACTGTCCTTATTTTTCCTCCACATTATCTTTTTTTTGTTGGTCCTAAAGACAACACAACAGTTGATCAACAATACCTCTCGTTCCTCCTCTGCATTATTTACACACAGAAGGGTTTCAGGACCAGCTTCCCCGCTAAAACCAGCAGAGCTTCCAGCTTTTAAAATGTTGTCTTCAAATCGAGGCTGGCTTTGCTTTGAAAAAAACACAGACATCTAGCCCCGCTGTAAAGAGGTTTGCTGTCCACATGCATCCATAGCTCATTTTAGACAGATGACCGTTTCCCTTGCAGCTAATAATTCCTGTCTCTGTTATCAATGTGGCTCTGTTTTTGCTGCTCCTTTTCTGCGTCGATATTCATGGCAGAGCGCAAAGTTTCCTGTTCATGTGCTTTAGTCCCAAGAGTGTGATATGAAACATCCATCATGCCGGATAGCAGTGAATTAGCCTTTTTTTAAGGAATATGATCTGCTTTGATGGTCGTCTAAGGCAAATGCAGTCGAAACAATTTTGATGTAAATATCAGGAGGTATTGCTCGTTGGCTAAATTAATCAGAACTCATTTACTTTCCCTGTCCATCCATCCATCCCTGGACTGTCCTCCAGTCCATCGCAGGGCCACACTTTCCCTGTCCACAAAGAAAAGTGATTAAAGTCAGCCTTGTCTTTGAACGGGGAGTTTGACTTCATACATACAAAAAAAGAAGTATGAAATAAATGGGTTTTTTTAAGTGGTGAAGTTTGTGTAAGACTCCAGTCAAGGTGGAAGCAAGTGGTCATTATCATCAACCTTCAGTTGATTTCTTACTTAAGGAATTTGATGTTATTGACGGGTAAACTAGTCCTAAATTGAATGGTTATTTAAAAGCTAAGTCCTTACTTGTACTAAATTCTTCTTGTCTTCGTCTATGTTAGTCATGTTTTCAGTTTTCTTCGGGTCAGACAACAATAATCCACAAGAAATGTTTTACCTTGTTGACATGTCAAGAAAGAAGAAAACTGAAAACATGAAAAGCTAAGTCCAATAAGGCTGCCTTCCAAAAATAATAGTCAATGCCACTATATCTTCTTTAAACCTAATGAATAGTAAGTGAAAACACTTTCCAGGCCTTGTGACCTTCATTCCTCCCTTTTTGGGCGTTTCAAAAGGACAAAACTACTCTTCCAGTTACTTTTAATCACTTTTAAGATCTTTTTAAGTTCGTCGGAGTTGTTGTGCTTACAAAAGGTTAGGCTTGGCTGGAGTGTAACAGTCTCAGAAGTTTACAAAAAGCTTGTCCCAACCTTACTGAAAACTAAATGGTGAATTTCAAACATCTCAGTTTATGCATCCCCTTTTTTTTGTCACCGTTTTCTCGCCTTAAATGAAGACGTTAACATGGCTGTCACTATAGGTGTGGGTGGTTGTAGCGTCCGCTGTGGAGAAGAGCGGTGTGAGCCGGTCCTCGGTGAAGTTAAGAGTCTGTTTCGCTCAAGTGTTACTGTGTCCTGGTCGGGACGAGGCTGTGACGTCTTCTCAGCAGATGGGATGCTGGTGGGTGCCACCTCTTCTTTCGGGAGGATGGAACGGTTCCAGCTGCACCGCCCTCGTGCACAGACCGATAGATTGAAAGTTGGAGACAGAGAATAAAGCTCTGAGGCTGAACTCGTCTCCATAACCTGCCCCCCTTTAGTGGCAATGTGCTGCTTATTCTTTACCTCGATTTGTTTGGTGTAATATTTGTGTTTAAAAAAAATAAAAACAGGTTAAGCTGTTTTTAAGCCTCTAATCCATGCTATGAATTTGACGGGATTTTCTCTACTTTAGTAAACTCTCTGGAACTGTGTGTAACGTTTTATTTCCCAAGCTACTTAAAACAAACGCCAGGAGTTAGACGCTAACGGTATTTGACCGTGGTCCACTTGTTAATTGGTTAGAGGGTTCTCTGCGATCGTATCCTCTCAGCAAGACTCCTCCTCCGAAAAAACACACGAGAACCCGGTACAGGACCGGGGCGGCTCGGTTCTCCCTTTTTTGTGCCCCATCCCCCACCAAACACAGTGATGGCACTCAGTGCCAGATCCACCCCCCCCCCCCCCCCCCCCCCCCCCCCCCCCCTCACCAACACTCTTCTCTCCTCCCCGCCCTCCCTCCCCTCTCCGCCGCAGGCAGACCCAGGCATGGGATCTCCATCTGTGCACAAAGGAGCCACCTCTATCTGCATACGCTGCACATAAAAGGGCCTTTTGTCATGAGCTCTGCACACATGACCGTCCGCCTTTCACCCCGCTGGAAAAAAAAAAAAAAAAAAAGATCACTCTCTCCAGCAATCCAACCCCACCCCCAACACTAGACTCAACCCCAGCACCCCGACCCCCACCCCGTCAGATTTTCGTCTGTGTGTGGAGAGAGAGAGAGAGAGAGAGAGAGAGAGAGTCGGACAGATCTACTGAACTTTGCCGAATTGAGACAACCATCAGACGTGGCTGCTTCCATCACTGGAATGAAATCACTTTTTTCTTTTGGTTATTCATTCCCCCCTTCATCATGTCTGCCTTCTTATTTCCTCTCTTCTGGGGTCCTTCTGTGCCCTCAGTGTGACACATTAGTGCATTATAGCATCTGCCGTGCTGAAATATGGATGTGCTCCCGTTTTCTTTCTTTTTTTTTGCCGTCTCCCCTGCCTTTTCTGCAGTGTCTGACATTTAAGGGGCATTAGTGGCTGGTTCCGTGCCAGGTTATCACCTCCCCATTACCGAGGCGCGGGCTCAACTAGAGAGCGGCCCCGAGATGCCGAGGCTTTGCTCTCGCGCTCCCATTTCTCTACCTCCCGCCTTTTAACCCCTCGGCCCCGTGCTGCTCAGCAGATTCGGAGGTATTTGTAGCGTGGGGAGATAATGACAAAAAAAAAAAACGGAGAGAGCCGTATCGAGACGAAGCAAGGTAGAGGAGCGGGCCGCACGCCATTTTGGCCCGCAAGAGATGACAGATATTAGTGGGGAGGGATATCGGGTCCGGGTTTGGGATGGAGCAAAGACACAGAGGCGGGCTTAGTACGCAGTCAAGTGCAGGGGTGCTGCAACCAAAAAGCGCTTTCCTCAGCGTTTCCTTTGAAACGCACACGGGCCCCGGTGCCTTAACTCCCGGCCAAACGAGTGTGGATTTTGGAAAGCCCTCCAGCTCATCTTGCTGTCGACGCACGCAGGCCTTTTTATGCGGAGCGGAAGGATAAGATGGACTTCTCCTTCCACAGCCGCGGCCCCTGCGTGACCCCCTCTCTGCCTCTCTGAGCGGGTGCGAGAGGTCAGGGCCGGAGATGACGCTGGTGGACCAAAACAATGCAAAACGCCGTCAGTGTTTCGGCACAGGCCAGACTGATATCGGCACAGACGGGGGAATATTGTAATAATTTAGTCCAGATAAGCTGTCGTGAGCCACATACTTGTCTGTGGTCAGTGTCGTAAGGAGCCGATTTGTTTTGTCTGGTAAAGAATGAGAAAACCGCAATACATAAAGATCCTGATCAGGCTACGGATATTCGTGATCACGGTCTTCATATTAAAAGCAAGGCTCAAATGTCCAGGCCACACAGAAAACAGAACATTCACCTTAAAGTAGCACACCATAGCTCTTGATGTTCACTGTATCGACAACAGAGCAAATAGTTGTCTGTGTGCATGCAGGCCCAAAAAAATCAGGTCGGGAAGGGGGGGGGGGGGGGGGGGGGGGGGGGGTGGGGGGGGGTGGGGGTAGGGGGAGTGGGACAACTCCTTTATACAATGTGCATGTCCTCAAATGACCGAGCTCCTTACTGTGTGCACATGCTCCGAGAGCCGGCACAAACATTATGCCGAGTAATGGATCCAGTCACCGTAGCTGCTCAAACCTATTTGTCCACTTTAAAAAAAGAAAAGGGAAAAAAAAGGGACAGTTATTGTCTGGAAACGTAGGAAATTAACTTCATGTACCTTGCCATGAGGGCTCGTACTCACACTGATGTCTCCATGTTGCAGTAAGTAGCCATGTAATTACAACCATCAAGTGTAGGGTGAAGTGTGTGTGCCCCATCCAGTTGCAGACATGCATGATGCTGGCTTTAGATCTAAAACGTGAAGAATGTCTCACCCACAAGTGCCGTCTTTTAAAAAAAAAAAAGTTTATTTGAACAGGGCTGGAAGAGTTTCTAAATTTGCAGAAATGGACCGTGAAGAGCAACCTCTGTTTGAGCAGCTGTCCCGTGAAGCTCTATGGAAGTTTAAATATCCTGCTAATAAATTTGCCCACGTCAGTCACAAATCTGTCAACGCAAGTGAAATTCGGCTAATCAGGGATGTTACACAACGCCACTTTGAAATCGGCGCCCGGCCCGTGTCCTCCTTCTGACGGATGCTGGAGATCTGCCTCTCCTCTGTAGAAAGTTAGAAATGGAAATGAAGCTCATTAGAAGGTGCTGCTAATTGGAGAATTGGCGGAGGATAGTTATATCCTTCCCCACTTCCCCGTCTTTTTAAGTAAGAACTATCTTCCCTGCTGTCACCAGAGGAGAAAAAAAAAGAAAAGAAAGAAAGAAAAAAGTGCTGTGAAGGGATTCGGGGTCGGACGGGTCTGAGCTGGAGAAGGCACTGGGAGCAGAGCGTGTTTTGAAAGGCATCCAGAGAGTACTAGGTGCTGTTTTGTTGTTCTCGGTCGGCCCGGGACCGGCCCGGCTCGTCGGAGTGTGTGAGATAACAAAACCAGCACGCAGAGGGTGTTTGTTGAGGCAGCGGGCTGCTGAGCGCGTATGGCTGTGCAGTTGGACTCCTCGCAGCCCTGCGGCGCAGATACAGGCGCTGTGACGTGGCCCTTAAAATGCCAAGGCTGTGATCTCCCAGCTTAGTGACGAGGCGGGGGGGGGGGGGGAATAAAGCAAAATGGCCAGGGCTGTTTAAAGTTGGTAATAACTCCTCCTCGGAGGGGGAAACTTCAGAGGGAGAGTTCAGGTATGTGGAAGGCCGGTGGGGCTCGTCGAGTGGACGTTAAAGAAGAAAACGACTTATTTTGTGACTCTTTATTACTCGACATTATCTTTTGGGTACTTTTCGTGGCTTCTTAGTAGCACAAACCAGACGTTTCACCACCAAACGCTAGAAAACGCCCACTTCCTGTGACTTAAAAGGTTCGTATCTGATTCGATACATTATTTAGTTTTTTTTTTCCCCCTCAAGATTTAACAGAATAATTTCATTCTTAATTCCGTTCTTGCTATAAACTTTTGCCTCGTCTCTGAAACAGTGATAAAGAATAAATCTTGAGGCTTTTTCACACCACTTTGTATGAGAACCTGATTTAGGGTCCTGCAATTAAATATGCAGCACTAAAAAATATGAAGAAGGCTGTATTGTAATTTATAATATCATATGTAAAGAGGATTTTTCGTTAGAGAAGAAATTTATGCTGCCTTCCTCTTTAAGGTGGAAATCCCTGTTAAATCAGTTTTTTCCTCCTGTTCCTCTCACCCTATTTAATGTTTGATGTGTAAAATCTTGAAAGGTCCACAGTTCACATCTCAACCTTCTCCCTAATAAAAATGGATTAAACTTTTTTTTTTTTTTTTTTTTTTTTTAATAAAAATGTATTAAACTTTTTTTTTTTTTTTTTTTTAATGCAGACATTCATTTGAACATATTATTATCAAATAGTTACTTTTTAATATTTCAGATACTTGCTTCAGTGGGAATTTGTAGCCTAAACTTCCCAAGTTCAATGCTGTCACATGAAAGAGGCCCAGATCCCGGACAATGTGCCAGCCTGTTGAAGTCGTTGTTAGTTACAGTTAGGGCGCGTCCCTCCTAGGATAGGTTGTCCACTCTGAGGTCTGATATCGAATAGGTCCATAATTTCCAGCTTGTTCCCAGGAAGAGCTCCCTCCTGCTCTTTTTCTGTTCGTGTCCTCCTCCTCGTCGAGCCCTGTCAGAAGCCTGTGAGAGACAGTGAGGTGAGTTATTTCCTGCTCTTTAAAAAGTACTTCTATTCCTTTATGATTATGAGGTTGTGTCCACTGATGTTCTTTTTTTATTTTTTATTTGAAACGTTCTTGACCTGTGCGACGTGAAGGCTGCAGAGCAAAAGCCATCTGTTGGCTGTTTAGCACATGTGAGGAATAAATGCTTTCCTGTCTTTTGCATTAGACGAACATTTCAGGCAAAGTCAATTCACTCATTTTGAATAAAATTAGATTCATAAAACTTAGCTTGTACTTTTGTTTATTGTAAATTGAATTTTACCTTTACGGGTCATATTTTAAAACCTAAATCCTAGAAAAGAAAATTATTAATATTTTCTACTAACAAAGTGTCTTTTCTTAAATCCAAATCCTAGCGATTTATTGTTTATTTTCCAGTCACATCCTGGATAACAAAATTATCTCTTTCTTTCATTGTGCTTTGCTGTAACTGATCTAAATTCCTTAGTGTTATTAAGTCACTTTTGAAAGTTTATTATAGAAGCTGTTTTGCATTGTACATTTAATTAAGATTTGCTTTTCTTTTTTCTTTTTTTTCTTTTTTTTACCAAGAAATGTGTAATTCTGAGTGATTTTCAAGAAAGCTGCTCATCTGCCCCAAGAAACTGTACTTCTTTTCTTTTCCTCTTTTTCACAATAGCCATGACATAAATGTAATTAAAACAGTTTAAATGAAAAGTTCAATGTGGTTTTAAAAATTGAGAACATGTTTTTTTTATTCTCCCATAAACAAATTCAATATCCTTGGCATCTAATGGATGTTAAGCACCAGTTTTACATTATACAATTAAGAAAAAAACAGCTATGCATTTACCAGCATTTAATTTGAGTTAAATATTAAACTATTTTACTACAATATATTGAGACAAAACTTCCTAAATAAAACAGCCTGAAGAATAGTCCTTGACATGTATTCCTTTTTTTTTCCAAACAAGTTATAATTTCAAAACGGGACGTTCGTACAACCGGTTTAACTGTGAAACAACAATTATGTCATCAAAAATGTCATTAGCAATTATTGGTAATATTTACAAGATTAAAGGTGAGACTAAAACAAAAAAAAGATATGAACATGAACTTGGGGATACACTTTTGCCCAGCACCTAACTGATACTGACAAGTTGTTTTCTGTCACAATGATTGTTACGAGATCGGAGCACAGGCAGAAGTTTTTGAAATAGATTGCTAGCGAATTTGTGTTGACATCACAATTCATAATAGATCTGTTCTCTCTGGACACATGGGGTTAAGGGAGCCCAGCACGGCAGCTCGCTTTTATCGCTTTGCTGATGCCAAAGTAATGTTTGAGTAGTGTAGTGGAGAAAAAAAAAAAAAAAAGGTTGTGCAGGAATTGATCCCCCGTTTGCTTTTATCATGCAGCACAGCAGCAATATCATCTTCTGATGCATATGGAACCCCCTTCACTGCGCATGTGTTATGTCCACCATTTTGTGCTGAGAGCATTACACCACATGCAACCATCTTATCATCTTCGGCCGGGTGCATTCTTCTACCTCCATGGCTGTGAAGATATTTCTTTCCCCCTCCACTCAAACTCATCCTTTTTGTGTAAAAAAATTAGACATTCCTCGTTGACTGTGTGGAAGTGAGTCACTGCCGTGAGACTTGTTTGCCGATAATCGTTCATTCGGGTTTGCGCAGACGGCGGGAATATTCCCGAAAGCCGCGTTGCACCTTGCAGGGATTCTCCTCATTCCTGGTCTGTGTCTGCTTGAGCCTAAGCCAAACAGAGCGGAGCAGAAAGTGGTGGTCACAGTCTGCTGACTAAGGTGACTAGTGGGAGGGGTCAAAGGTCTGGTTGTGTTAATAGGATGTGATGGGCTGCCCCGGGACCTCAGTCCCCATGAGGGTTAACCCCCTAATCGGTATTAGTTAATGTGTTGGTAATCTTTACCTTCTTAAAGCAAACAGCAGTGGAAGACTCAATAGGCCTGCTTGGCCTCCCATGTAACACTTTTGACCCCGGGGTCACGGCCTTTGTTCCTCGCTCGATGGGGAGTGCCCTCTAAGGTCTCGGGTGTAATAGAGAAGTTGTTTAGACACGTGCAGGGCTTAACCAGGACCACCTCGCAGATCCCGCTCCCAGAGAGGATAAAATCATCCCTCATATCGAAGGGATACCTGCGGCGTGCTCGTATCCCCCTCCTTTTTGAATAACTCCTGTGGAATATTTTCACGGGGCGGCGCGGCGTGCCCAGATGTTGACGCAGTTGCGGTTTGCTGACCACGCACACAGCTGCCCGTCTCCCACTTCCCCAAAGCCTCCCTCGTGTTTGCAAACGTTGTTTGTCTTTGTGGATCCCCTGCCCTCTGCAACTTCATGTTGTTCCAGCTCTCCTCATTATTCCCTTTAACGCTGAAGAGGAAACCTTAAAGAATAAGGGTGGTGGGGGGGTGGAGAGAAGAGGACCCTTTACAATGTAGCGTCATCCCGTCCACTTATCTGACAAATGGCTGACAAATGTCTTTTTAATCACTTGAATGTGCGTTTGGTGTGATATCCTGGCTACAGGTAGCGTCAGATGAGGGGGAAAAAGCCAGAGTTTGAGTTTATTCAAGTCCCTGATACGCATAGGATAAATAATAATAAGAATAGTTAAAAAAAAAGTGTGCAAGAATTAAGTTGCCACTTAACTCTTAACATTTGAAGTGTTTAGAAATATATTTTCCATCTCTTTAAACGCAATTTGAGGTGTTCTTTTGTCCCGTTTTTCCCGATTTCCAAATCTCAGAAGCCGTGTTACTTTTTAACACTTAACGTGTTACTTTTCTTTTTTTTTTTTTTTTTTCTCCCCAGAACGTCGCAATCTATAACACGGCCCCCGTCCGCCATTTTGTTTCTCGACGCATCGATAGCCCTGATTGACAGACTTCTGCAGCCGTGCACTGCAGGGCAGTCAGTGTTGTTCTTCTCTCCATCTTTTTAGAAAGGGACATTTTTCTAACGTCACCCAAGATTCTTCTGCTGTTACTCTTTGATGATCTTTACGTGAAGCAAAAAAAAACCAGAAAAAGTACAAAACGTTGATTTGAGTTTCTCTGGTAAACGATAGAAAGTTCTTTGCATTTCATCCGACTCTTTCGTTCGACGGCCCACTTTTCAAAAAATGACAAAATCGCATTCTGGTCGTCCGTCTACGATATGCCTGACAATTCGGAGAAGCGCCAGATAAACAGCCTATAGGAACGCCGCGGCAGGAGCTGGCAGGAGTCCCGGAACCAAAACTGTATCCTCAAATGAACTTCATGCCCGTTGCAAAGTGTAGCAAGAACACCAGGCGAACCGATAAAAAGAAACCACAAATCAAGCCTCCCTCACACTGCTACCTTTTCATCCTTGCATCTTAAATGCATTCCCTTTTATGATCCAGCCCCCCCCCCCCTCTGAATATAGTCTCTTAACATATACACACCACAGCTTCATACATCGAGGCCGCAATGGAGGCACAGGGTTTTTCCAATTGGTTCAATCGCGTGGCGAGATGTGACGTGGAGCTGCACTGCTTCTGATAGGAGTCTATAGCTCCTGCCAGTGTAGACGCCCGACCCGAGCCAGTTTCTCTCTTTTTTTCGGGGGGGGGGGGGAGAAAAACCGGGGCCGTTTTTGCGCTCTTTGTTTGTGGGTGTGTTGGGGGTTTTTTTTCTTTTGTCTTTCGCTAGGCCGGCTTTTTTTTTTTTTTTTTTTTTTTTTTTAACCTAAAACTTGTCCGGTAAAGGCGAGTGCAGAGGGAAGACTAGTTCAGACGGAAAGAGGGAAGCCTGCGGTTCTGTTAGTGGAGCACAGAGACACGGGGTGGTGGCTATGCTAAGAAAGCAGCTCGTGCAAACTGTGCAGCCTGAAGCAGTAGCAGCCATGTTAGACAAATCTACTTCAGCTCGAGCCCCCGCTAAGGACTCGGCACCCTCAATGCACCGACAGAAAGTTTTCGCACAATAAAAGTAGGAAAAGTTTAACCCCCACCTTTTTTTTTTTTTTTTCCTCCCATTGTCTCTGCTAGGCATGTAGTCCCCTCTTGCCCTCTTAAAATTCTCAGCAGTTTATAAAGCAGAATTGAAATCAAAATAGTTCCCCAGTAACAGATACTTTACAAATCCCCTTCCTTCTTTTCTTTTCCAGAAAGAGTTCCTCTGGTTCAAGGCCGAGGGGGAAAAAGTTTGAGCCGCGAGCTCTGCCTTTACAGTTTATAGAAGCGGAGCCAAAAGAGGCAGGAAGTTGTTGTACAATAGCGTTACAGTAATCTGCCACAAATGGAAAAAGCCAAACGCTGATCGCCGAGTGGAGAAGGTGGCAGAACAGACAGAAAGAGGGAGGGAGGGACACAGGGGGAGAGAAAGAGAGGTAGCATGTGTGAGAGCAAAGAATAATCAATACAGTCTAAGATGGTGGAAGCAATCCTGCTGTTTAGCCCCCCCCCAACCCGCCTCTGCTTCTCTGCCTCGCTCACTTAGTCCTCGTTTAAATCAGTGCACGGGTTTACTTTAGACCGAATTTGTCGTCGTGTTACCCTTTTTGCCTGCCCCCCCCCCCCCCCCCCCCCCCTCCTCTCTGTTTTAAACGGGACAAATCAGCCTCCCTCAAGGGGCACTCCGGTGAATTTTTTCTCCGAAACTGTTGAATGCCGAGTACCAAGGAAGTGGCAGCTGTTTTTCCTCTAGGAAAAGCGCCATGGTCTCCCCCCCACCCCCCCCAAAAGAAAAAATGCTTATCAACCTTTTGACTTGGTGCCAAAATAGCTGCGAGGGGGGGGGGGGGTCAGCCTCAGCCTTGCTTTGTGACCGGGCAGGGGCGAGGAGGAGGGTCCAGTCCGCGCGTTCTCGGCCACATGTGCCCTGGAACGAATGCTCTGTGTGTGTGTGTGTGTGTGTGTGTGTGTGTGTGTGTGTG
>JABUIW010044456.1:0-18591 GCA_013363375.1 Menidia beryllina
AAGCAGCCACATGGACGTTCCTCTGTGGTTTCTCACACATTCAAACAGGAACTAACTCACAGGGAGAGAGCAGAGTGACTCTTATTCTTTTGTTTGCGTGTCAAAGGGCTTCAGAATCTCACACATAAACAGTAACTTTATACAATGATTAAATCAGGAGAAGATCCCAGTTCTTTAACTAAACTTAAACTTAAAGCCTGTTCAGTTTGTTGGGCTAACGGGAACATCCAGCTACATTAACAAGACACAAGATGTTCAAAAGGGGAAATTAAATCTATCACTCTTAAATGATTTTTGGATCACAGCCAAACCTCGTTCTGTGTGGGTTCCTCTCCTCCATTCAAGGGAGCCTCCTCAGACTGAAACACAGAAACCATCACGAAAGTATCTGTGAAGATTCTCAGTAATCCAGGTCCAGCTTGGAAAGTTCAGTTTGGTCAGATGGAGGGGAAGTTTTCTACAAGACGTTTGGACTCTGATCCAAGAAGCTTCATCAACTGATGGATGAAAAGTGGGAGATATGGATAGTAATGTTAATGATAATGATAGCAGTAATAATAGAAATGGGACCAGGACCAGGAGCTGTAGCAGAACAGTAACTTTATACAATGATTAAATCAGGAGAGGATCCCAGTTCTTTAACTAAACTTAAAGTTAAGGGCCGTTCAGTTTGTTGTGCTAACGGGAACATCCAGCTACAATTAACTCGACACAAGATGTTCAAAGGGGAAATTCAAGTCAGTTACACTTGAATGAGAACGTTTTTGGATCACAGCCAAATTCTGTGACGGTTCTTCTCCTCCGTTCAAGGGAGATTCTCTCTAAACAGATTCTCTTGCTCCACAGACATAGTTTATTCCTGTTTACATCTCACTCTGTTACAGAATATTTCTCAACTCTTTAGAATCTGAGAGTTTTAGCCTAATTTAATGGTAGAAACTTTACACACAGTCAGATAAAGATGACCACAGCAGGCAGAAGACTGCAGACAATTACTCTGAATAATCACACAGTAATAAATCATGAAGATTATAAGGCATTTATGTTTTTTCTCATATTTTGTTAAAGGGCAAAATAAAGACTTCATCCAGAAAAAATATTGTAATTTCTTTCTTGAATCAGGCTTTAAATGTTTAAGTAAGTTTGGAGGGGGACTTAAAAGTATGTACATGTTAGAAAAGGTGGAGATTGGAGACATTTTTTATTTATTGTTCAATGTGCTGTCAAAAATTATCAAACGGTGTGTTTTTGTGGCTTTTTGGCGCCCTCTGCTGGTCATCCATGAGCAGAGCAGGTGGTGGACATAATGTAAATGTATTAGTAAATTGAAAAGCAATAAATCTTCCAAATAACGTGATGGTTACGTAGTCTGGCACAGCCTTTTTGCAGCTGTTTTTCAGTTCACACATAAACTTTGAAACAGTACACAGGCTAGCACGCTAACAGCCATGCTAGCCTGTTAGCATGCTAGCCCGTTAGCCACGTAAAACGTCTGTTTGCGTTCGCGTTTCAGGTGCAGGGACAGAGTAACACCCCCCAAATGTTAAAAAGAAGATTCCCAAGATGTGAAATGTGGTGGTTTCCCCAGCTTGGTTTTCCAGTCTGTCTCAGGAAACATTTAGCTAAGCTACCCGGAGTCAGTCCACTCCGGATGGCAGCCATGTTTAAAGGAATCAGACGCTTCTACGGCAAGCGAAAACAGTCAAAACACTTCCCCGGATTCAGCACGTTCTGCGCACGCCGGGAGTTTGTTTTTGTTTTGTTTGCTTCCGTGTATAAACTACAGTCTACATTAAAAAGCTGGACACCTGTTTATGGTGCTCTTCTCGTGCACTGAACAATTTTTACTTTTCAATCAAAACGGTAAGTAAGAAACTTACTCTGGCAATTTCAACTTCTGATGTTTTAAGATGAAAATAAATGTAAAAGTTATTTATCAGGTCATAATTACTGCTACCTCAGAGTGGTCACAATTGAATTTTGTTGAACTCACAAAGCCACAAAATGAAAGTAAATTGATTTTTTTTTTCATGTGTCTCGTTTATTGGTTATACAAATGTGAAATAAAAACGATTTTGAAAATGAAGGATTTTTTTCAACAGTGTTTATTTATACATACAAACGTTTGAGTAAAGTCTAGGCTACATGCAGTGGAAACAGAACGACAATTACTGTATTGCAATTTAAATATCGTATTTAAATATCTTATTCTCTCAAATAATTTGGTCAATTAACTGAACAACGATGAATGTTGTGTTAAGCATTTTATAATCAAATCAGTAGAAAACATTATACAAACAGATAGGACATTTTCACTTTTCAATAAAGGTGCAATACAAAACAAGTCGAGAAAGACATTTCAAAGTAGATTGAGGATCAGAAACAAAAGCAAAAATCCTGATTTCTCTGATTGAGACTATTTTTCAAAAATCCCATTTAGCCCATGTACCGATATATTCCCCGAAATTCCCAGAAAGTGTTCGGTGATGAGGTGCTGATGGAGGACCAGAGCAGGTGGGGGCTCGCTCCCCTCAGCCTCCGGACACTTTGCGAACCATTTGCACCAGGGTCTCCCTCTGGATTCCGTATGCGCACAGAGGTGCGGAGTCATTGTCCAAAGGAGTATCTCTCACGATCAGCTTCACCTCCCCAACACTGGATCCTGCAAACAGAGAAAAAGAAAGCTTTGTTGCATCTAAAGCTGCTGAGGTTTGTGTTTAAGGGATCTTTTTGGGGATATTTGCCCACTACATGCGCGTATCGATGGTGCCCTGGTGAAAAAATGAGTTTAGAAGCTCTAAACTGACGTTTCAGGAAGATATCCGGTCAAACCCACCTGACTTTGGGAATATCTGGGTTGCTCGTGTCTTCAGCTCGTGCACGGTCACGTGCTGCTGTTGTTTCCCCATTAATGGGTTGAAGGTGAAAACCTCCCCGCAGTTGGAACGAAGCACGATGTCGTCTGCTCTGCACATCTTGAATGTGTGGGTGTGAGGATGCTCGATGTCTTGAGTTGATGGTGTATTTATAGTTTATGACACGCCCATTTTGGAAGTCCCCAAGAATACATGAATCTGATGTCATTTTTAGGGATTAATCTTTGGAACCAATATCAAATAAGAAGGCTTTAATCTGAAGAGTATCCACTTAAAAGTTTATGGAAAGACTCAAGATTGATATTGTTCTTTTTGCATCTTCTTAATCGTAAATAAAGATGTAAAAAAACACTATGCACTATGCAAAATAAATTGATTTTTTCTTAATTAGCTGGTTGCACGTTTTGCAAACGCATAAATATGTTGGAAATACTTTTTGAACGCATCTGGACTTTGCAGAGTTCAGCATCCTGGAAAAAGGGCAGAGGCAAGATTCACAGGTAACAATTATTTGTCTAAAAAGAAAAGTGTCTAAACAGAGACGGTGACGTGTGTTTGTGTACAAACAGCAGTGCAGGAAAGTCCCCGTGCTTTTGGTTTCATTGTCAGCATTTAAAAGAAGTCACGTGGGTTACTGTAATGATGCATTTACCATTTCACTAATTGTTATTAATTTCAATTAAGTTAACTAACAGCCAACTTCCATCTATATTTATCTTTTTTCTTAGAAAAAATAATTTTTCTGCTTTTCGCCCCTTTCATTGGCTTCTTTTGACTGGGAGCAAAAACTATTAAAAACGTCTTATTTGGTTATTTGGTCTGTTTTTTTTTTAATGTTTAGTGTTGCAGATATTGTTTTGTCCACTTGAGTTTAAATTAAATAACGATTCAAAAGGTAAGCAGCATGAAAAGGGGAGTTTACCAAAGCTCTTCTCGCGTAATTACCCACGTCACGCGGTGTTTTTATGCAGCACGCATGAGCAGAGGAAATCCTAACACGGATCTTTGAGCCACGATGAGCAGGTAAAACCTTTTTCTATTATTCTGGCTGTGCAGCATGTTTTTAATTCTTACCAAACCGGCACGTTCGGTGTGCGTAATTTGGAACAGAGTGGCCAAAAACGCCCTTTACGCGTGCCGTAAAGCGTTCATCTAAAGCTTTTTGTTACCTGGTCGTTCTGTTGTTTATTCTGCAGGTGTTTAACGCGACGCAAAATGGGCTCAAAAGTATCAACCCACGGGGAAAAGTGCTACGACCGACGTGACCCCACGCTTATGTTTGTGGACGAAGAGGACCAACTGGACTGTAAGTCGCACTCGGTCGGTTTTCCTTTTGATTCTGTTGCGCGCAAATCCAACACTTTAACGGTGAAATCGACATTGTTTTTGGTGTTTTTCCCAAGTTTTGTGCGAAGGTTTCCACTCCCCCAGAGCCCTGATGTCCTGCGGTCACGCTGTGACCCCGACGTCTCTGACCAACTGGTGCCGGAAACAGCTGGAGCAGGTGAGGTGAACATCTGGCCGGGGACAGATGTTTGTGATGAGTGGCTAAACGAGGGCTTTTTCTCTGTCCTCACAGGGGGAAAGCAGGTTTGTGTGCGGCGCGTTTGGCTGTGGAGCTGAGTGGACGTACGCAGAGGTCAGCAGAATGGGCCTCCTGACCCCTGAGGAGAGGCAGTACTTTGAAAAAACGATGGCTCGAAACTCCACAGAGACCAGACCGGTGAGTGTCTCCTGCTTTTAGGTTTGAATGCTTAAATCCTTCCTCCCAATTCAAAATCCTTCTATAAACCCTAACCCCTAAACCTAAACCTAACCCTAACCCCTAACTCTAAACATAACCCTAACCCTAACCCCTAACCCCAAACCCCTGACCCCTAACCCTAACCCTAAACCCTAAACCCTAACCCTAACCCTAACCTCAGCACCAGAGGGAGCAACCTTAACCCCTAACCCTGACCCCTGACCCCTAACCCCTAACCGCTAACCCCTAACCCCTAACCCTAAACCCTAAACCCTAACCCCTAACCCCTAACTCTAACCCTAACCTCTAACCCTAATCCCTATAGCTAACCCTAACCCCTAATCCCTATCGCTAACCCTAACCCCTAACCCTAACCGCTAACCCCTAACCCTAACCCCGAAATACTGACTCTCTCACTCTTTTCAAAACAAAACGTGAAACCCACCTGTTTAAAATTTCTTACCCACCTCTCCCCCCCTAACTCTAACATTTCCCTCATTCTGCACTGTTTTATTCATTCCATTTTTATTTAATTAATTTATGATGTTTTTATTTATGATGTATTTATGACTTTGCATGTTTTTTCTTATTGTTTCAAAGTTGTTTTAATGAAAATCGTCTTTGTAAAATGTCCTTGAGTGGCATGAAAGGCACTTTTTAAAAATAAAATGTATTATTATTATGATGATTATTTAAAATGGCGATTAAAAGCGGCCCCCCGTTTCCCCCCGTTCCTCCACATTGTTCCGCCCCAGTGTCCTGGCTGCAGGACCCCGGTGGCCCGGGCGGGCGCCCCCAGCCTGAGGGTGCGCTGCGGGGCGTGCACGACCACCAGGGGGCGCCCCTACGACTTCTGCTGGCAGTGCAGCAGGGAGTGGAGGGACCCCCCCCCCCCCCCGCCCCCCCCACCTGGGACCAGACCCCCACCTGGGACCTGACCGGTGCCCGAACCCCGCCTGCCTGAACCCGTCCCTGGAGACGGGGCCCTGCGCCTCCGGGACGGCCCCCAGACAGACCCACATCCCCAACTGGAAGGAGAAGTGAGCCCCCAAAAACGCCACCCGGCCTCCATATACTTCGTTCATGCATTTTGCATTATTTGGCATTATTTAGCATTATGCATTTAAACGCTATTTAGACCCGATGTTCCAGTTATTGTAACATCTCTAAAGGAAAATGTCCAGTCAGAATCAGTGGGGAAAGCAAAGAGAGAGAGAGTGGCCCCCAGACAGACCCAAATACCCGCCTGGAAGGAGAAGTGAGCCCCGAAAAACGCCAGCCGGCCTCCATATACTTCATTCATGCATTTGGCAATATTTGGCATTATTTGGCATTATTTGGCATTATGCATTTAGACGCTTTTTAGACTCGATGAAACTAAGCATTCTTTGTAAGTGGGAAAACCTGCAAAATCAGCAAATGGGTCAAATACTTATTTCCCCCACTGTACAGTGGGGAAAGCAAAGAGAGAGAGAGGGATGTGCAGAAATGGGAGTAGAAGAGGTATCTATTACAGTTAGGAAGACTAAGAAGAAAGATGATGGTTAGCAGGTGGATTTATGTGTCGGGGCATCAGAAAGTGTTAGCTCCAGCCTCAAAATGCTACGCAGCTTCATATTTCTGCTTTCTAAAATACAACATATGCTGATTTTGCTTTGTGTTAAACTGTCTTTAACTGAGATAACAAAGTCTGGGGACATTTGCTTTGTTTCTTTTGCGCAGATGGTAAAAAATAATAATAATAAAGTCACAAATACATGAATTAAAAACATTCCGATTTAAAATGTATATTTTTTTTTTAATGTGTTTTCTTGTGTTTTTATGTGTGAAGTATGAATGTATACTACTACTACAAAAAAATGCCCATACTGGGACAAATAAAAGCTACTGAACTGAAATTATTTTTTCTGTTTGAATTATTTTTAAGCCTCACATGAGCCCTGAAACTATCTGAAGGAAATCTGAGTGTTAACGGGGGCTGTTAGAGAACATGAGGTCCATAAAAGTTTACACAGATTCAAACACCAGACAAACTCATTGTTTAGAAACTGATCCTCATTCTAAGAAAACACACTTTTCAGACACCAGGTAACTCTGGATGGATGGAGAATCTATACTGACCTACTATGTAAATAGGAAATGCATGGAAATAATTTCCTCTTTATCGTTCATTTACTTTATCGTTCATGTCTAAAACAAGTACAGCAACCTAATTATTTATTTATTTTTGCTTTCTTGGATATTAACATAAAACTATGTGCTTGGTTAATTTTAACTTCTGAGCCAACTACTGTCCACATAACTGTAAATATCCCCAGAAGTCCCCCTGTCTCTGCTTTCTCTGATCAGAAGGAAGAAAACATCCTTCCTCCATTTTTTTCTTTGTTTTTCTTTTGGTAAGAGTGGAGTGGAAAGCACCTGGCTTGCCAGAGCCGGCGCCAGGCGGCTAACCAGGCTGGTTTTTCTTTCTGTTTCGATCACTGAGGTTTAAACAGGGTGAATTCCAACAGCAGATAAGAGAAAAAAGGGCCGAATCAAAGCCATAAACAGTTTCAGCACGCGTCTGTTCGGCGTTTGTTTGATTCTAACAGCAGAGGAGAAACTGTATGTAAGACTTAGACTTAGACTTAGACTTCCTTCATTGTCATTGCACAAAAACACGAGGTGAATTTGACAACGAAATGTCGATTACTTGGCTACCAGTGTAACAGCTAAGACCTTATACCATGCACAATAAATATGTATTGTATTCTATTCTATAACTAAGCACTAAGCGTAAAGAATTATATTTATACATATATATATTGCACTGATTTTTTTAATAATAAATATGTATATATATATATGTACAATAAAAAGAGTCAGAGCAAATCTTTGGGGAATTCCACAAAGACGACACTATTGTTAACCAATTCTGAAGGACTTGTCAGACTATAAAGAGCAAATTGATGCTCACATTTAGCTAACGGCACAGTTCTGTTAACGTGTTTTTTTGCAGGTTTGAGCCCAGACAGCATCTCTCCCCGTCCCTTAACGGCTAAACTCAGCTTTTCTGATCAGGAAACGCTCCAAATGAAGTGGAATCTGGAGCTGAATCCAATGAGAGCGTCTCCCTGCTCTGAAAGCATCAGTCAGCACGAATCCAGGGTCAATCAATCAATCAATCAATCAATCAATCAATCAAGTTTATTTTTATAGCCCTTTACAATAGCCAAAAGGTACCCAAAGTGCTTTACAACAAAGCCATAAAACAATACAAAAAACGTACAAAACATACAGATACAACTAATACCTTTGGTCAATACAGGGGAACGTTGTTATGTATTATAATAATTATTATCATTATTATTGGTAGATGTTAAAGGATTAGGGGGGTTTATTAGATCTGGAACCCGCTGGGACAAATTTGGACCCGTTTTCAAAGACAAAGAAGACCAAAATGAGTTTGGAAATGATATTTCAGTATTTTAAAAGTACGTTTTTAGATCATTCAGAGTATATGTTTGTGTCTGTAGTGTAATAATAACACATTAAATGATAATAACCAGGCCTCTCCCTGTGATTAACCCCTCAGAGGTCCCAGAAATCTGCAGGTTTACTTTAAACCCGTGCAAAATGTTTTCCTCTGCTTTCATTTTCGGTCCCGCAGCGAAACAAGCGCAACTCAAATCTGCCTGGCAACAGTTTGCAAAAGCAGCTGACCAACAGGAAGGTGACGCTTCATTTACACTTTTGAGGAGTGTATCAACACATTTATGACAAACTGTGACCACATTTACCAACTTTGTGTTATTTCCTCTGAACAGGAACGACTCATTTAAAGCGCAGCCCCTTCTGGTGGCAACTTCTATACAGTAAATATGAAATATTCAGTATTTAAGCCAGTATTTTACACAATGGCAGCAGAGAAAAACAAACCCAGGAGCACAAAAAGGTGGTATATAAAAACTGAAAGCTCCACCATCTTTTTTAGGCTTAAGCAACACAAGATGGGACACATTTAACATTTTAGCATCCAATTGAATTCAAATTTGGGTTTTAGAGGCAGCAAATGTTGGGAAAGAGGCACCAAAAGGAGGGAAAAGTGACAAAGAAGTGAGAAGAGAAAGCCAGATGTTTTCTCAGTTCCCAGATGTTTACAGACTGTTTCTGAAAATAAAGAAAAACCCCAAATATCCCAAATTCCCCACAATAATTCAGATTTGCCAGCATTTCCATCACTTTGATATTTGGTGTGTTTTCAGTAAACATAACACTGGTAAATTAGATTTACACATCCTCTTTTTTATTGGCATTTTACAGTATGTCAACTTTTTGAAGCTGACGTTTTATACCCTTTTTCTTTTAATATACCAAAAGAGAAACTGAATTTAAAACCAGCTCAGGGAGTTACATGAAACAGAAGATGACTCGGATTTCATTTGAACTCAGAAGGAAAGTTTTGGCCATCTATTAAAGATTTATTAATAGGCATTAATGGTATCTCAAGATAGTTTACTGAAGAGTCTTGCCAGAAAACACAAAAAAACAACACATTTTTTGGTATATTTTCACAGAAATAAAGCAGCTATCTGGAAGAAAATCCCATAAATTTGATATCCAAATGATCCAGAGTGTAAAACAGATTGTGATGACTTTAATATGAATTATTTACTCAATGGCTGCTCGACACATCAGGAAAAAAACACACAAGATACGCACAGAAATTTTGACAAGATCATTAAGATCCTGGAAAAAGATCTGATCTAAACTAAAAACAAATTATCTCAAAATTCCCCATCAGGTCCTGAAATCCTTTAACTCATTTTCCATCCAATAACTACAGCTTTTGAACAATTATCACCTTCAGTCATAAATGATCATCAATGGTAACAGAAGCATTTTTAAAAGATTTACAGAACAGAACTTTTTACACTGAACGTTTCTATATTTTCTCATCTGTAAACATGCCAGCAAAACATCTGCTTTACTTAGATTATTCAAATTATTCTAAGAAAAACCATTCAGCTAACGTGCTTTTTGTTTCGACCTGGAGAGGAATTTTTTCCTGCCCTGCCTCTGAATTTTGGTTTGGACCTTTCTGCCTCTTCCTGATATCGTCTTCCTGTCTTTTCTTTTTCTTCTCAGCAGTTTTAACGTCACCCAGTGTTTGCTCCCCTTATGATGTCTCTTCCTCTGAGCGTATATAAGTCCAGCTTCCTGGATTTGCCTCGTGGAGACTCGTCTTCGTCCCTTACTGAGCTCCATCCCACTCTCATCCCCTCCTCTTTTCTCAACGATGCCAACTCTTAAAACTTCTTTTGAGCGTTTAATCTCGGTGACTTTTTCACCTACTGTAGTGACCACTATAGATTCTTCCTCTAGTCTGAACTGAATTACTCTGTGGGATCCAGCTCTTTTCCCTTTAATCTCTCCACGACAGGGACCAGTGTTTTCCTCTCCTTCTTTTTGCTCTGGTGTGCTCCCTCCATCCTCACGATCCCCACCATCATTTATCTCACTCCGACTCTCTGTGGGCACCTTCAGCTCCTCACCATCAGCAGTCTTCATCTCCTCTCTGTTTCGGCCACCGTCTGAGGGCTCTCTCTGAATTATTCCACCTGTTTCTGCCTGTTTATTCTCTCCAACAAAGCCTACCACTTCTAGTTTCTCCACATCTGACTCCCTCTGGGATTTGACGGCTTTCTCGTTGCCGGATTCTTGGTGTTTCGGTCCGTTTTCCGTCCGATCGTCTCCACCTTTAGGCTCCCTATGCTCTTCATCATCATCATTATCATCATCATCATAATCTTCCCCAGTCACGTTTTCCTCCCCGGTCCGATTCAGAGGGCGTTCCTCAACAGCCCCTCTGTTCGTTTGCCCACTAAATGTCCGATTCTTACCTCGCTTTCTGTAAAACAGGAGATAGGCACTCTGGGATCTGTGTGGAGAAAAAAAAAAAAGCCAGTTATACCCCCTCCAGATTTGAACTTTTGGCTGCTCTTGTTTAAAACTTAAATACTAAAACTTTAAGCGTCCTTTTATCAACAGAAATGTCGTTTAATCGCCTTTTAGAGCTAAACAAGAAAACCAGCTGCTGCAGGTTAAGAAGCTAAATATTTCTATTCCTTTGCATTTTTGTCATTTCTGCAGTTTGATGCTAAACATCTGGATCCATGTGCATTGAACAATGTAGTTTTCTGATTAAAACATGTCCATTTTTCCTCATTACAGTTGTTCATTGCAGACTTTTCTGTGTGTACACAAACCTGACGTCCACTCCCATTTTTTACTATGAATTACATAAAAGTTAATCATTTGAACAGAAGGGCGGGCAACAAATTTCAGCTCCTTGAATGGTCAACAACATAAATTAGAATGATTAATGACTAATGAGCAAAGCTGTGGCTTCATAAGACATTAAAAATGAAAACTCTAGAATAAAATCAAATACGTTTGCAGTTTTTTGTTGTGAGATTTGACCATTTTGTATTTATTGCATTTACCACATTGCACAGGTCTAAACAGGTGTTAATATTTGTCCAACTGAAATGAGATTTTAGTTAAATTGATGATATTTGAACACCATTTCCATTTTATTTACAGTTAAAGCAGCACAAAAGTACTATTGTTGCATTTCCGTCCATATAAGAGACACTCATTTATTTCAATGGCACATTTATAAAAAAAGAAATGTAATTTTTGAATTAAGAGAAAGACCCGACTTACTTTATACTTTTCTCATCGCCTGGAAATGAAGGGTGGAGCTGGTGGACAGAATAAGAAAAACAAGGTCTATAATAAGACATCAAGACTAATACATCTCTTTTTTACACACAGTGGGTTTGAGAAAAGCGGTGAAAGCCTCACCGGCTCGACTCTGGTGTCGTCGAAGCAGAACCACCTGCCCTCGCCCTCAGATTTTACGGACGCCGTGTAATGTCCACCGGTCAGGTCTCCAAAATGCTCCACCACCCCGTACAGCTCATAGCCCTGACTCTGATCAGCAACAAGGGGGAGAAATCAGCCCCAGAAAGGGAACATCTGGGTTACAACCAGTGCTGAGACCGGCTTCATGTGTCTGCTTTCCAAAATACAACACATGCTCATTTGTGTGAAACGGTCTTTAACTGAGATTATAAAGTCTGGGGACATTTGCTTTGTTTCTTGAGGGAATCACATGAGCCCTGAAACTATCTGAAGAAAATCAGAGTGTTAACGGGCGCTGCTAGAGAACATGAGTTCCATAAAAAGTCAAAGAACTGAATAGTCATGATGTTTTACTGTACTGTTTGCAGATGGAAACACAATAAAGAAACATGAGGGAGGAAGAGGACTGATCCCGTTTACACAGATTCTGGTGATCAGACAAACTCATTGAGCACATTCAGCAAAACTCTTGTTAAAGAAAAAGAAAACAAGCTCAGTGCGAAAATAATTAGATTACAGTTTGGTCAAATTAGACTAAAATCCTCATATAATCCACAGCTGTGATGGACGGGTAACTGTGGTATCTGGAGATCACTTTTAAGCCCAGGCTGTTCTGTTCGTAGAGCATAAACACCTGAGAAACACCTTGCCAGAGTAGAGTGTTAGGAGGATGTTTATGGTATATATATGTGTATATATATGTGTATATATATATATATATATATATATATATATATTTATTCTAGTCCAGCTGCATGGAAACGGCCCGACAGAAGACAAAAGGTAAATATCTATGCCAGGGGTGTCAAACTCAAAAACACAGGGGGCCAAAATTTAATCCTGAACAAATCCGCGGGCCAAGATTGAACAAATTAACCTTTTAATATAGAACAAAACTAATTTTGCTTTAACATTGAATATGGAACAAGCAACTCTCATTACATTATATATAACTTAATAGTGGAGACATGCAAAATCAAATTTCAAATAAAAAAAAACACATCAATGGCGTTCATTTATGGAATAACATTTTAAAACATTTTTCTATTCGCAGCCTTCTGAATTAAATATCAACATTTTATTTGCTTGTCCTGTTTTCTGCCTTTCTTTTGGTTATTTTTGGGAAGTAGCACAGTGACAGCTGTAGTGTGTCCCTACTGTCACAGAGGAGTTTCTGGGTCCTGTCCTGAACAGCAGCAGGGCATTATGGGAGTTCTAGTACGAGCGGTTAATGGTCTGTACAGTAGAACACCGGGGGCCATTTGGTATTGTCTCGCGGGCCAAATGTAATTACAACCACAGTTTGACTCCCCTGGTCTATGCTATGGATTACCTACATCCTGACTACAGGCCTGGATGGAAACAGCCTGGTATAAGGCCAGGAAAACAGATATGGGAGGATAGAAGAATACGACCACATCAGTCCAGTGCTCAGGTCTCTCCACTGGCTTCCTGTCCCTCAGAGAACAGACTTTAAAACAGCTCTGCTGGTGTACAAGTCTCTTCATGGGCAAGCACCAAAATACCTTTCTGACATGTTAGAGCCATACGAACCAGACCTGATGCATCAATCTGTACTGGCTGACCATAAAGACGACCATCCCATAACCCACCACTCACCTCCGACAGCCTCAGGCTGAAAGGGACCTCCACCTCCCGGCGGACTTTGACGAAGGACATGAGGCTGTAGCTGAAGTCGAAGCGCTTCAGCAGCAGCACCAGAACGTCCGGGTGGAGCTTCACCTCGTTCCTCTGCAGGGAGGAAGGAGGCATATGGAAGTAAATATGTGCCATCAGAATTTGAATAGAAAAATACCTCTGAAATTTGAATGTTGTATATTAGTGCTTACTTTTTCAGTATTAAAATGAATTCAGAATATAAATTCGGAATTTTTTATATGCTGAAATTTTTAACACTGAAAATTTAAACTTAGAAAAATATGTATATTGAAAATTTGATCACTTTGAAATAGGAATGTGAATTTTTTTAATAACTGAAAATTGCAACCATGTAAAAAAAAATTACACTGAATTTTTTTTTTAATGTACCAATAATGACATTGAATTTTTTTTAGGTTAAAAATATATTCTGAATTTATTTTACTACTGAAAAAGTAAGCACTAATATACAACATTCAAATTTCAGAGGTATTTTTTATTCAAATTCTGATGGCACATATTTACTTCCATAGAGGCACAGATCCACGCCCGCTCCCAGAATAAAATAAAATCGGCCGCACGGGGGAAAAACCTACGTCTACTCACCCGCAAACCGTCGACCTTGGTGTCACAGTGCTCGCAGTACATCTGGTTCTCCCCGCTGAAATCTGAGCTCCTGAAAAACTCCCGGATTCCCCCCTCCTGGAAGAAATAAAAACACACCTGTGTAACGTAGTTACTCTAGATTTTGGTCAGTAATTCTCCGGTCATTTCAGATCCGGCTCTTCTTCCCTGCCATGCATTCTCTGCTTCCCCTCACCTCATCAACCCCCACCTATTCTTTTTTATGACTTGAACTTTATTTAGATTTTAACAAAATAAAACATACAAAGTATACCATGTTGCACATTGTACCAATTGGCTATGCAAGCACTGAAAATAGACAATATAAAGCAAAACAAACCATGAAATAAAATAAATTAAAAACAAGAAAGATGCCAACAAGGGGCGGCACGGTGGTGTGGTGGTTAGCACTGTCGCCTCCCAGCAAGAGGGTTCTGGGTTCGAATCCCGGGGGAACCAGGGCCCTTCTGGGTGGAGTTTGCATGTTCTCCCTGTGTCTGCGTGGGTTCTCTCCGGGTTCTCCGGCTTCCTCCCACAGTCCTCCCACCTGCATGTTAGGTTGATTGGCGATTGGGGAAATTGCCCTTAGGAGTGAATATGAGTGTGAGTGGTTGTTTGTCCTTGTATGTCCTGTGTGTGGCCCTGCGATGGACTGGCGGACTGTCCAGGGTGTACCCTGCCTCTCGCCCGTTGACCACTGGGATAGGCTCCAGTTCCCCCCGCGACCCCATGAGGGAATAAGCGGCATTGATAATGGATGGATGGATGGAAGATGCCAACAACACACTTAGCCAAGGTTACAGCAGACATTAGTGATTAAGGTTGATCTGACCCGTATAGGAAAAGTAGGGGGCCCATTTGTCATTGTAATCATCTACTCCAGTGTTTTTCAACCACTGTGCCTCGGTACACTAGTGTGCCGTGAGTGATGGTCAGGTGTGCCGTAGAAAATCTTCCTATTTCACCTAAATGGTCTAAAAATACTTTTTGATAATGAATTAATTATCTGCAAATAATGTGCCATTTTTGAGTGTCTGTGCTGTACTAGTGACTGGTGGCGTAATCATGTAATAATTCCTTATGACTAGATTTTGTATCTAATTTTTTATATTGAAGTGGACATGTTAAGAGCAATTTGAAAGATGAAATATAAAATATGATAAAAATATTATTTGATTCCTATTCAAGACACTTAAGATGAGATAAGAATAACTATAGTGTCACTATAGGCGGCTACAGATTTGTTTAACATTTTTGGTTGGTGGTGTGCCTCGGGAGTTTTTCTATGAAAAAATGTACCTTGGCTCAAAAAAGGTTGTAAAACACTGATCTACTCTATTTAGCAGTCTGTATGATAATCTTTCAAATGCTGCCAGTTGTCCAAGTGAGGTGTGCCACTGGGTGAAAGTAGGTGTTGATGGGGCCGTCCACTCCCTTACTAAAAGTTTTCTCCCCAGCATGACGGCTGTCTGTGCCCACTGTGCAAGAGAAGAAGGCAGATCATTCAGAACTGAAGGATCTCCCAGTACATAAAGCTTGCTGGTAAAGGGAATGCCCTGACCAACAACCCTCTCCACAACCGTGTGAACAGAGGACCAATACATTTGAACTTTAGGACCAGTGGTGGAGAAAGTACTCATACAATGTACTTAAGTAAAAGTACAAATACACGGACAAAAATTTACTCAAGTAAAAGTCAAAGTACCACATTATTATTTTACTTAAGTAAAAGTAAGAAAGTACAAGCTTTTAAAACTACTTAAGTATTAAAAGTAAAAGTACTTGCCAACCATAATACCTAACGGCTTATATAATGTCATTAAGTGTATCTATCGTATTTAGTTTTAATAAATCAGTAATGTACCATTTTAATGGGCAATGCTGCAGATAAAGCATGTTTTTATTGGGTTTACCCCCTGTGACAGTTTAGATTTAGATATTTTATGCAGGTCCTGCGTACTGTGCTGCTCTTCTTGAGGGAGGGCCTAATGGTTATTTCCCGCTTTGGATTGGTTCAGCGGATTGATTCTGCTCTCGCCATTGGATACTTTCAAACTAACGAACAAATCAAAAAACCGAAATGCGTCTTGGATGTAACGAGTAACGAAACGCTGTATAGAAATGTAGTGAAGTAGAAAGTACAGATACTTACTGTTAAATGTAGTGGAGTAAAAGTAGAAAGTATCCATTATTAAATCTACTTAAGTAAAGTACAGATACACGGAAATTGTACTTAAGTACAGTAACGAAGTACTTGTACTTCGTTACTTCCCACCACTGTTTAGGACATCCCCAGAGCATATGCAAAAGTGTGCCACTATCATGCTGGCACTAACCCCCACCTATTCTTCTCCCACCCCCCTCTACCTCACTAATTTACCCGATGCTTTCAGCGTTTTCTGGTCTCGTCGTTGCAGATCAATATTGCACATTTCAATTGTTCATTTGTACATTCGGATCTGTGTTTTTAAAGATTGTTCATTTGTACATTCGGATCTATATTTTTAAAGATTGTATTTTTCCAGTTTTATCATTTCCGTCCTATATTTTTATTTCTACATTTTATTTCTTGCTTCTCATAGAAGTGTTATGTTGTGCACCAAACACCAAGGCAAATTCCTTGTAAGTCTAAAAACCTACTTGGCAATAAACCTTATTCTGATTCTGATTCTGATTTGTTCCTCAGTATTTAGACCGGTCCGTTTCCACTCATTCCCGTCCAGATTTCCCACATTTACCTGTTCTAATCTCTCTTTTTGCCCCTTCTCTGACCTCGGATTCCTGCCTTCTCCTTATCGGATTCGTCTGCCTGTATTATTGATCTCCTGGTTTTGACCCTGCCTGTTTTTGGACCAGCTAAACGGATTCTCCCTCTAAAACTTTCCCGCCTCGTTGTGGTGCATTCGGCGTTTTTTCGAAATAGAAAGCTTAATAAGAAAAATAAGAAGAAATGAGAAAATCCTAAGCAATCGCCATAATGAGGATATAGAGAGAGTAGAGGCGGGGTTTAACAAGAAAGTGCGTACAGGTGTGACAGGTTAAAGAAGAGACAGGAATGTATTATTATAATGTTGGAAACTCTTCTTTTTTTTCCAACAAGAAGAGTTATTTTTCTATTTTTTAAATAAATATTGACAATGAATACTTGGTACTTAGTTCCTGGTTATCTTAATTATTAAGCTGGATTGATAGAAGTGACTGAATCAAAGTTTTTCATTCTGGGAGCCTATCCTGTGCAACTTTAACCAAAAATTAAAGGGGCATTCCCCCCAAATCCCTGCATCGGATTTTGCTCTATTTCCCCCTTAAACTCTTTTCTGTTGCTGTAAAAGCAGACTCTCTGTACCCGAAAACCTCAGTTCTGTTCGACAAAACCCATTTTTTTAGTGTCTCCTCTTTGTTTTTGTGTGTTTTTTGGAGGTCTGGGCTCCCTCCTTCGGGGCCGAGAGCCCTTTAAAGGAGGCGTGTTGTGGCGGGGTCCTCACCACGCTGTATTCCCCCCCGCCGGCGCCCCCCAGGGGGAGGGCCAGATGCCAGAAGGCGGCGTCCACGCTGCTCTCCGCCCCACAGCTCAGGCATTCGGTGGTGTGGCTCAGCTGGCCGCGGAACACCTGGAACACACACACACGCCTCTGAGTGAGCGCTAATTGGATGCTAATATGATGCTAATTCGATGCTAGCTTTCATTCTAGGGGGTCCACCTCTGCTGCCGAGGGCCTGGTCAGCCTCAAAATCCTCCCCAGGTATTCGGCGGCGTCACATTGTTCGTTCACTGGGTGGAATAAAAGGATAAGAGCTTTACTGGGACGCCTCCGGTTGGGATGTGTGTGAAACCGGGGGGGGGGGTTTGTACCTCTCTCGATGCCCAGGGCCTTCAGGATTTTCCACGTGGACGATGTTCCCACCTCCAAAGAGTCAAACAGGTCTCTCAGACTCCCGTCAATGAACTCGTCGTCTGGGTTTTCACCGGCAAACCTGAGCAGAAGACAGTCGTTAGGTGGGGGGGGGGGGGGTTCTCTGCTTCTACACACCTGGTTCTAATCAACACGACATCAGGAGTCCTGCTCAGAGCTGAAGCGCCTTTTGAGGAGATCAGTTTTACATGAATCAGGGGTGCAGAAGCAGGGAAACGCTCTAAAACCTTTAGCACAGCAGTCCGAAGAGGCCCAAAAAAGAGGCCCAAAAAATAGATCCAAAGAGGCCCAAAATAGAGGCCCGAAGACACCCAAAGAGGCCCCAAAATAGGCCCAAAGAGGGCCAAAAAAGAGGCCCAAAAAGGCCTAAAAAGAGGCCCAAAAAAGAGGCCCAAAAAGAGGCCCAAAGAAGCCAAACGGGGCCCAAAAAAGATGCCCGAAGACACCCAAAGAGGCCCCAAAAAGAGGCCCAAAAAGGCCCAAAAAAGAGGCCTAAAAACACCTGAAAAAGAGGTCCAAAAAAAGGCCCAGAGAGGCCCCAAAAAGACACCCAAAGAGGCCCCAAAAAGACACCCAAAAAGGCCCTAAAAAGAGGCCCAAAAAAAGTCCCAAAAAGGCCTAAAAACGAGGCCCAAAGAAGCCAAAAGAGGCCCAAAGAAGCCAAAAGAGGCCCAAAAAAAGAGGCCCAAAGAAGCCAAAAGAGGCCCAAAAAGGCCCAAAAAGAGGCCTAAAAACACCTTAAAAAAGAGGTCCAAAAAAAGGCTCAAAGAGGCCCAAAAAAGGAGCCCGAAGACACCCAAAGAAGCCCAAAAAAGAGGCCCAAAAAGGCCTAACAAAGAGGCCTGGAGCTGCCCCCCCCCCCCCC